>QEYC01000213.1:0-540235 GCA_009935795.1 Pholiota adiposa | reverse complement strand
GAGTTATTTTATGGGCACATCCATTACATTTTGTGGAGATAAATGGATTTACTACCTGCCTCGAGTCGGTTTCTAACATCTTTTGAGGTTAGTAGGATGAGGTTGCCGGGATGCCGGAAGACATGTAGGCTCGATGGCGAGCGGCGATTGACACCCCTTTCATCTCAGCATGACGATGTCGTACAAGTTCTAAGAAGACGGATGGTGTATTTAAACCATTACCTTCACACGCTACACGCTACATCATGACCACCTTCGCTGGCCTTCCTCCTACCTCGACTGGCCTGCCCAGTTCTGCGCATTCTGCTCTGTTGCGACATACATCGCCTCGGTCCTTACGCCAACGTATCACAGGTTGACCGTCTCTGGACATTCCTGCCGACCATATACACGCGTATTTTGCGTTCTTGCCTGCCTTCCCTAATGCGCAGTCGTTCCTCGTCGCACCGTATGCGCCCAAGGCTCTTGGATGGGCGGTTGAAGGATTACAGTCCACGAGCGCTGTTGATGTTCTCTTGGTCTTCGTGTGGATGTGTCGGTGAGATACTCAGCGTTAAGATCCGCTACGATACTAAACATGCGACAGGTTGAGTTACAACACCTACCGACGCGGTCTATTCAGCTTGTACGTGATCTTTTTACTCGTATGATCCTCATTCCGATTTGTTTTCATTCAAAGACACGATGAGGACTACCGCTGGGCCGTGCTGCGGCAACAGCTTCCACCTTGGCTCTTCCAAGTCTTCAATCTTACTTTCATCGCTGCTATCCAAAACGTCCTTCTCCTCCTTCTCGGACTTCCCGCCTACACCGCCTCCATCCTGCAACCACACACCGCACTTGCTACTTCAGACTATGCCCTTGCTGCTGTCGCGCTGAGTTTGTTAGCGATTGAGTTCACTGCGGATAATCAACAATTCGCTTTTCATGCATGGAAACATGCCTATTTGGCAGAAGATTCAGCGAAGGAGAAGGGAAAGTCAAAGGAAGCAACGAAGACTTACAACCCTAAGGAACATTGGCCTCTCGCGAGGCTGGAGTGGACGCCTGCTGATGCAAAGAGAGGATTTGTAACACGTGGACTATGGCGGTATTCCAGACATCCTAATTTCGCTTGTGAGCAGAGCTTCTGGGTATGTTCCTATGTTTTTAACATCCCAAATTTATGTTTCCTTACGTGTATGATTCTGATGCCAGTGGGTGATCACACTCTTCCCCCTCCTCGCACCAGATGCACCCTCTCTCCCCGCCTTGTCTTCCCTGTCTAATCTCCTTTCTACCCCTGCGGCTTTTCTCCCCACGCTGTATCATCTCGCCCCAGCTCTGGCACTCTCCGCCCTCTTCTTCTCTTCCACCCAGTTCACCGAGGGGATTTCGCTGTCGAAGTATCCCGAGGCTTACAAGGCATATCAGAAAAGGGTGGGCATGTTTTTGCCGATAGGGACCTTTGAGAAATGGATCTGGTTGAAGGTGACGAGTGGGGACCAAGAGCAGAAGAGGCTGCAAGGGTTGGTCTGGGGAAATGATGTTGCTAATCTCAAGAAGGAGTGAGGAGTTGGACGAATAAATGGGCCCTTGTTAGCCCTCTTTGCAGGCTCGGGCGGGCTCAGGTGGGCTCAGGTACGAAGGGGGATATGAGTCTCTCAATTTTCAATCTGCGGCGTATCTTGGTCTCTTGCGCTTTGGAATTTATCTTCGCTTTGAGGTTGTGTGTTTTGTACCAATGTATTTTCATTGGAAAAGGCTATGTTTGTTGTATCTCTTCAGAAGCACACCTCGCTTAATGGCAAGGCCCAGGCTAGCCCTTGAGAAGAGAATTACTTAACTGCGTAACTATGGATCGTTGTGGACAAATTCCAGGGAGGCCCAAGGGGATCGAAGGATTCTGATGCTCCCTTGGGCGCTTCAACGCGTATCAAAGACGCTTCCCATCAAAAACGACTCCGGGATTTATACGATGTAAAGAGGTGTAACTAGGACCAGGGCGCCGCTACGATCTGCAAACTCTGAATTTACTACAATTCTGCACAATGCAGAGCTTCTCGCCCGGGACGACAGGAGTCGACATGCGGCATGTATTGTTCTGGATCACAACGCCGCAAGCTCTGCAAATATTTTACTCCAACTCACTCCTTTCCTCGTGCGTATTTACTTTGCCTACACGTTCAGTAACTCATCTGTCAAACCACTTCCCGCGCGGTAAGCCCCCTTCTTCCTCTCTATGTATACCTGATAAATCAATCTCATGTTGCATGGTTCACATTCAGGCCGTTATCTACCCGATATCAATCGAGATGAAGTCTGTAGCCGAATACCAAGGAGACACATTCTAGGATGGCTTGTCGCGGATGGAATTGTACTATGCAACGAAACATTCCTCAGCCTGTCGGAATGTTTGTTGCAGTGTATTGGAGGCCAACGGGAAGCTGGGGAGGATTATTTATATTTGATAACTTATGGACCGCTGATCTCAAGCTGATCTACTGTCTGAAAAAAGAAGAATTACACCTATCATGTACACCGCCTGGAACAACGCTATACCTATCCGTCTGTCCGTATATTCGCACTCGACTGCCCTCCTGATATTTGCGCCACTCGGCGGTGTGCGGCCTAAGAATCCTGATCCAACGAGATTCGGTCTCATGAAGCTTACTATTAATAGCCTGCCCATATGCATGTCCAAAATATCAAACATGCCGCAGTTGACGTTAGGCGCTCGCGCGCTGCGCTTTGTCGCATGTTTGGCACACGCGCCTATATCATGGCTCGATGGATATACTGTCCAAGCTTTTCCGGTGCACGCCGATTGTGATCAATTTCGATTCTTTTATTAGCCCCGTGCGTGGCTCTGAGCGTGGCGCATACAGATTGGGGAATTTGGAGTTATTATTGGAGCTGTTTGCTGATTCTCTAACAGCGGCTTCTGTGCACTTGGTCGGGCTGGCCATGCTCCATGTCGTGTGTGTGAAAGTAGCGTTGACGATCTGGATCGCCTGTCGAAAGCTTGTTAGATGTTTGGAACCATCTACATATGGTGTAGGCTGCGGATGTGAACGGGTACGGAGGCTGTGGGTATGGGTATGGTAGAGGTGTAGAGGGGCAAAGGTCTCGACCAAACGACCATGAGCACAAGAAGAACGGAACCAGGGTAGAAATACCCCAACCTCTGCATGGTATCCGAAGCGCCGCTATCTCTGTCTTTTTTAACAGAAGGCTGGAAGAATTCAGCAATTCTCATAGAGTTGATATGAGAGCAGCGATGAAAGTCGGGCAGTATACGCTAAGATACGCCACAGCATACTGCCCATGATACCTCATGATACTTGATTGGACCACCGTCCGGCGTCCATTTCCATGCCGCGAGTGCGACACTGCGATGATCAGCGGATGCATCGTGGTCACTATTTGAAATGAAGAACATAAATAGAAATACTACACTCATGAAAGCTTAAATTGCATTTTAAGTACAGGTATCACTCGCAAAGCGTCACCGCTCCTTTACCACTTGGTACAACAGATTGCAGAACGCGAACAGATGAAATTTTCAGAGGATACCGCGCTGCATGTCCTCAACACCAAAGTGGTCAATGAAAATGATCGATCGTTTTCGGAGAAGGAATACAGCCGCCGTACTCCGGTGTCTTTAGTATTTACCTCTTGTTCGCGACGCTTCACCGGCAACGGGTGCGCGCAGTGTCACTAATCATGGAACTCTGCACGGCGACGGACGAAATTTTATGCGGATGCTCTTTCGGAGTCTTGTCTTTGCTGGGGCGGCGGCATCCGCGAACACCCATATCAAGTGAGTCCCCAGCGTTTAGCGCATTGGTTTGCTTGTTTCCCCCCATCCCGTCTCGACTCAAGGCAGGAGACTGACCTCAAAATCAAGGATGCCGGCGGTCACCATCGCGAACACCTTTGGCGCCCTGGAAATAGGCGCGAGTATCGCTGTCTTTCTTTATGGGATTGTCACTTTGCAGTGCCATCTGTACTTTTACAGGTTTTCGGACGACCGCCCGCTGTTCAGGATCTTGGTGTGTTTGCTCTTTTTTTTCCATCTCGCGCAGAAGTAATAACGGTGTGCATTGCTATCTGTGCTTGGTAGATCGCTTGCCTTTGGTAATTAGCGCGTTATCTTATCGAATTATCGAAATTAACGAACTAAGCGATCGCGTTCTGAACATAGGATCCTCGAAACTGGCCACACAATCGCGATGCTCTATGAAGTCTACGTGACAACGATATTGCTTTGGGGGAAAGTAGACACAGTGTCGAAGTTTCCTGCGCTCGGCGTGGTCGTCATCCTAGGAGGATTCATCACGACCCTCGTCCAGGTAAGTAGCCCACTTCACCCAACGACTTCCCTCATCGCACTCCCAGATGTTCTTCTCATACCGCCTCTTCATCGTCCTCCCCAACCCATACAACTACATCGGCACCGTCACCGCGCTAGCCGCGTTCACGCGTTGCATCATGAGCACGTACGGTGGCGTCAGAGAGATCATCATCGGCACGTACGCCGACTATGTGAAGGAGGTGAAGGCCGTGTTGATGGGGGTTATGTGCATGGGCGCTGTCATCGACGTGACGATCGCTATGTCGTTGATGTATTTCTTGCTGCAGAAGCGGGATAAGACGATGTTGAGGTGCGTAGCTGTGGTTCTACTTCTGTAACATGATTTTCTTCTATCATGTTTGTATACATAGGTCCACCAGGCTCATTGATCGTTTGCTCGGGTTCACTATTCGTCAGTTATATCCATGCACCAAAAATCAATGGCTCACTGACTGCTCGTATTCTGACAGGCACTGGTCTATTTACCAGGTACTCTCGGTGTTTCGTAATTTCGACCTGACTTATTTCTGACAATGCCTGATTTCCTCGAAGCATGGCAGCCGTTCTTGTTTTGGTTATCGTAAGTTTAAATTTCGAAACACCCGAAATTTAGTGACATCCTAGTAATACCGTCCGTAGTATGCAGCACGCCCGAACGACCGTAAGCTACATATGCCGCGAATTTTAGCCTGCACTGACCTCAAATACTTATACGCCATGTCCCATTTTACAGTGTACTCCAACTCACTTGTTTCTTCGTATGTTGACCTTTCCCAGACTCGTTCAATCGCTCATCCGTCGTCTCCTTTTGAAAGGCTAAACAACCGGAAATTGCTCAGAGATGAATTGAGCAAATCCGTGTCCGCTGAAGTGCCTCGGATAGGGTTAGCCACGGCTTCTCGTGCGGTGAGTGTCGCCTCCTCCATGCTACATACCTGAATGATTTCTCATCTCGCTGCTTGGAATTTAGCCTTATAATAGTCCGATATCGATTGAGATGAAGACTGTTACCGAATATCAGGCGGATAAGGTTTAAAAAATCTGTCTTGCGAAGGAATTGTATTTAGAAGGGAGTCGAACCTCAGCTGGCCGTTAGCCTGTCGGAATGCTCCGTTGGAATGAATGGAACTTCAACCCGAGTGGCCTCTGGAAGGCGATGGGGCTTTTGTGTAATGTATTTTGATAAATTATGCTGTTATCCAGTCGCACAATCTTGTTGGGTGATGGTTTTTGAGGGGAGAAGATTATTGGAATTTGATAGGCCGGGGAAAGGTTGTTGCTTCAGAAGTAGCGCCTAACGTACACATCCCGCCGGCAGGACTGTTTTTTCGCATTCCATTGTCCTCAGTCTGGTGAGCAGCGACGATCTGACCGGAAAGTGTAGTATTAACCCATGAACACTATCAGACATTCTCACGAACCTTACTATCAATAGCGTGCACAACGGCTTATCTAGTCCATGTCCAACAAATGTTAGGTAAATAAAAGCACCCGTCATAGCACTATCTTTGAGGCGTGCAAGCTTCGCGACTTCGGTGATACTTACGAAGTAAAGAAGCTTCCGTGAAGGGTTGTTCCGAATTAGGGGCAAAGCCAGCACGCTCTCTCGATGCGTTAAGCGCTCTGGAGCTGCGCTTTGTGCCATCTTTGGCACGCGCGCTTATATTATTGCTCGATGGATATACGTGCGTGGTGATCGACTAGGTTTTTGTTTGCGATGACGCGTGCTGATATGATCGAACTTCATTCAAGCTTCCAATTTATGTTTTATTGGCACCGTCCATGATGCATGATGCGGCCTATTTGAGCGTGGCGCATACAGATAGGGGCTTTTGGAGTTATATTTGGAGTGGGTGGGTTTTCCTGATTCTCTCGACACAACAGCGCCTCTTCATTTCTGCGCATCTGTGGGGCTGGCCCATGATCAGGTTCCGTCTGGTTCCGTGCCATGGTACTAGAAGCGGCGGAGATTTGGATCGCGGGGTTAGAGCTTGGTAGATGTAGATGTGTGCATACTTGCGATTGCAGGCAGCTGGGGGCACGGGTACGGGCACGGAGGCTGTTAAGTGTGGTGGATGAGTCAAAGACTCAAAGGCCTCGATCATAATGAGCTTGGGAATAGGAAGAGCGGAAAGGTACTGTATTGTTGATGGATTATTGCGTCGTTGGGTATGTCATCATCGACGCGACATGCGCAAATCACCGAGATAATGAATAGACTCTATACAGCCTGAGAAGGTATGGTGAATGGCTTTGCACTGTAAATTGCACAGCTGGGCATTGCGTTTAGTCAGGGTAGATATAACGAGGGTGCTCGGTGCTCCAACACGAGAAATGAATTTAATAAGCAATAATGATTGGGCGCGGGCATTAGGCTGGTGTAGTTGGACGCACCTTTCCGCAGATGCAGAGAGATGCGGGGACAGGTGATGCACCAGATTAGATATAGATACATCCGGCTGTGCTTCTCGGAAGCCGTGAGGCGTTGAAAGGTGTATTTTAGGGAAGTAGCTCTAGCTTGACTGACAGGATGATGTGATGATGGGTAAACGGGAAGAGGTGTGCATGAGAGCGCAGGTGCGTGCTGGGGGGTGTGTGGGTATGCTGGGTAGATATACGGCAACAGAGAGAGGACGAGAGCATCAGCGCTGCTGTGTCGAGGAGGTCTGGCGGTGCTGGGACGAGGAGAGTCGAATAGAGTTGTCTGACAGCATGGGAGCGGGAGATGGTCACGGGGCAGCGGCATTGCCGGCATGCTGATAAGATGGTTTCAAAAATGGGTGCAGTGTGCCCCTCTCTCTACGCCCCCATGCACCACGGCCTCCAGCACGACCAGGCCACCCTCGCTGCCCTCCCCGTCCTCCACGACGCCCCCGTCCCCGTCCGCGCACTCGACCCCACCACCTTCGCCGCCCTCCACCTCCAGCACACCCTCGCCCACCCCCCAGACCACGTCCTCTTCCCCTTCCTCCACGGCCTCGAGGGCGACAACCACGCCCAGAACACCTTCTTTGCCTCCTCCACCTTCTCCGCCGCCTCCGGGTCCGGCGGCGCGCGCGCCACCCAGCACACCAACCACCAGTACCATGCCCACTCCAAGCGCATCACCCCCCGCATCCCCAGCTACCGCGGCCTCGTCTGGGTCGTGTGCGAGGAGGACCTCGAGCGCGCCGGCGACGCCGTCACCCTGCGCATCCTCCGCCGCCGCCCGCAGGACGAGGGCGGTGAGGGCGGTCCCGTGCCCTCGTCTGACTCGTCTGAGGACGAGCTCGAGGACGATAGCACGAGTGATGCCGAGAGCTACCAAGACGACTTGGTTCTCGACGAGGACGAGCAGGATATGATGATGCTCGTCAACCAGACTGAATCGCCGCCGCCCCCAGCGTCCTCGTCACCCTCCCCCGACTCGCCTTCCTCCCCTCCACTGCACCTCCTCCAGACGCCACTCCCCCCACCGCACCCCGACAACATCACCATTGCGTCCGAGGACGCATATACGCACTCCCCGTCGTCGCCATCTGCGTTGAGCGACCTCGGGCTGGGCATCACTCTCCCCGAGGACATGGGCCTCGTGGCAGACGCCATCGGCAAGAAGGGCTTCGTGGCCGAGGCAGAGGACAAGGACGCTAGTAGCTACGAGGGTGTACATATGCATCCTGTAGCGCGTAGATCCACCGGTACCACCGACGAGACGCCGAGCCTCCCCTCGACCTCGAGCTCTGCATCGAGCTCTTCCCTCGCTGTTGATGAGCCGCCTCCTCCCGTCTCTGGCAGCTTGGGAGTATCACTTGATGTCGACAACCAACAATCAAGCGCTGGGGAGCAGACGACAGGTGCCACTGGTGTGAATATGACTGTATCGCAGTCAACCCAAACTATTAGACAACAGGAGAGCCAGGAACAACCGAAGCTAGTACTTAAACGCCCTACAGACCCCAATGCTCCGCCGTTGCTGTGTTCGACGTTCAGGCCGAAGGAGCTGCTAAGGAGGAAACGGACGGGTTCAGCCACCACTAGTGGTGCACCGGGGAAGAAGATCGTCTCTGTGAAGGATGGTGCTAAGGATGAAGATTGGGAGTTCGTCCCTGCGCGGGTTCCGGAAGGGATATCGTTGAGGAATTTTGGGATTCAGGTGGTGAGTTGTCCTTTTTGGTTGGGCCTTCTCGTCTCTTGTGCTTGTTCTCCCTATTCTTGTCCTTTCTTCTCTGAGAATGGCTCGTATATGCGTTATTGGATGCAAGTTCTGGCACCAGAGAGTGAAGGGGAGCGCATATATTTCTGGGAGGATATTGAACTTTGACTTGTCTTGATCTCTTCCTTCTGGGAGAGCGCATATATTCACACATCTGTCGTCCCACCGATGCTAGTTTGCCTTTCCCAACTAGCATCTCCTTCAGTCACCTTATACCTGCATTGTTGGCGTTGTGGGGCGGATTCCGGTGGACCAGAGCAATGGGCTCTCTGCATGCGAACACTCTTTTTCTAAATGCATAAGCATCGCCCTGGATAGCAATCGTTTCGTGGTCTTTGGACGGAGAACAGTCGGACAGACCATTGTATTGGTTTCCATACACCTCGCGCTCTGGTTGTTTGCGAGTTGTTTTGTCCTGCTGCCAGGGTAAAGAACACATATCCGCTCAAATTAAGCGTACTTAGCGACGAGCGCTGTTGTTCCGTTGGATGGGAATGTGGATGCGGAGAGTGGATATTTACGTCGTCGTCGTTGAGGATCGTGGTTCTTTGATCGCCGTTCTGCGCGCGCGTGCTTTCGTCTCTCTTTTTCTTTTGGGACTATGACCCTTTGTATCTCTGCTTTCTGTTTGGAGGCTTTGTTTCGGTACTTGTCCAGCGTAGAGACTGATTCTTCCTTTCTAATATCTAACCTTCATCGTTACATCGTGAAATTATTTTCTAATTGTATTCTTCGTTTCCTAGCCAATATACGCCACGCTCTCCGATATCGTCGTCTACTCCCCGCATGGCGCAACTCCAGCCGCTATCGCCCTGGCCCGCCGTTTTCGCGCCGCAATTCACGCTAAGCGCCTGGAGCGCATGCGTGCTGCAGGCATCCTCCCCGAAACCAACGCCATACTCTACGAAGACGCCGTCGCAGCCGCTGCCAAGGTCAACTCTGAAGCTGCCCATAGCAAGGAGAGCTCGGCCGCCAGCGAAGGAAAGGAGGCCCATACAAACGCCGAAGACGATGATGATTGCGGCTTCTTGCACTATAATGTCTTCGTGCTGGACGCGACGGAGGATGAGCTGCGTGCGGCGGTGCCGCATCTGATGATGCGCTCTTGTGGATCAGGTGTCCCTGGGGGACTGCTCCCTGCTGCAGGCCCCTTGACGAAGAAAGCCGCTGAGCCGTTGATGGAGGGTGGGGCGCATACGGATGGGCCTGATGGGCATTTGCTGGAGTTGGGGAGAATAGAGAGGGAGGAGAGCAGGAGGAAGTCGCTGGATATGGGAATGGATATGGATGTAGATATGGATGTGGACGTGGATGGCATGGATGTGGATGGCGCTGGGGAAGGACCGAAAGGGAAGTCGAGGGAAGAGAAGAAGGACGACGAGGACGATGACCTGCATCTCATCCCGAATACGGTTGACTTTGCGCTGCGCGAGCGGGAGGAGATGCGTGATTTGACCAAGGCGTCCGAGATCATCAGTCTGCACCCCGAGCCGTCGCCTGTGCCCGTGGGACGTATTCTTCCGTCGTCGTTGTCGGGATCGACCATGCATAGCGCTTCCATCGGCTCTTCTACCAGTAAACCAACTGCCCGCCGTACGAGGTCGGCGGAAAGCGACGCATCTCCGACATGGGATCCCCGCGTTGGGCAAGTGTACTTGGGCAACTCGGGCGACGTGCCTCTCGCGCCCGAGGTCCCCAATCAGTTCCGTCATGCTGCTACTCTGGGGCACGCCTCCGACGATGCAGGGCGCTGGGATTGGACGTCGTTGACCAGGCATTTGCGCGGTGTGGATGGGCTTTTGGAAGAATACAAGGCAGACTTTTTCGATGGCGCGCCGCCTGAAGACGGTGAAGATCAGGGTGACGAGGGTGAGAGGGTGGAGCCGCATGAAGATGATCCGTTCAATTACGCTGGGACGAATGACCCGGCGCTGGGCTTTGGGTACGATATCTGCGTCGAGTGTCATGATTTGGCGCCGTTCCCGTCGACGGCGCATCTGCGCGCCGCGGAGGAGCATTTGGCTATGCTGGATGTGATGTGGCGCGAGCGCTGGGAGAGGGGGTGGTATGTCCAGCAGGAGAAGAGGGCGAGGAGGGAGGAGGAGAGGGAGAGGGCTCGTGCAAGGCCTAATGGGAGTGCACTGGATACGGAATCGTCTGATGATGGCGAGGCGGTTGTCCGCGATAGAGAGCGAAGGCGTACAGCTCGCAGCGCTGCGCCAGGTCCACCTCCGCCTGCGCCCCCGCGTCCACCACCACATGCGAATGCGGTTATTCATCTGCCGTTCCCGAGCTCACCGTCGAATACACAGGCGACGATGGTCTCGTTGATGCCCGTTGTGCGCTTCCTCGAGAAGTGGGTGAGGCCTATCCCTGTGCCGCTCCCGCCGCCCACATCCAGTCTCACACTCGACACAACGCGCCGCTCGCCAACGCCCCCCGAGCTGAAGAACCTGCAGATGATTGGCACGGTGGATCCGATGAAGAATGCAGGCGGGGCGGCCGCTGCGCCGAGTACGGGAGGGTCCAGACGCTGGTCGTCGGTGACTGCGCTCATGCCGACCTTCCCTTCTTTCCCTGGTGCGGCTGCGAAGGAGCAGTCGCCGCCGCCAGCTGCACCTTCTGGGGTCCAGCTTCCCCCACACACGTCTCGCACCCGCTCGATGACGTCTCCTTCCTCCCACCCACACCTTGCTTCGCCTACTCCGGTACAGGCGCGCACACGGCCGCTCAAGATCCTGTTGTATTCTTCGGATGGGTACACTGAGTCGTCGCTGCCTGCACTGTGTCTTCTGATGGCGATCAAGGGCCTCATGCTTCCCGAGGCGTACTTGGAGCTGCAGGTGGAAAAGAGGAGAAGCTTCTTTGTCTACCAAGGTGATTTGGGTATCTTGCGCAGGGTAGAGGGGAGATTGAAGGAGGAGCGGGAGCGGGAGAAGGAGAAGGAACGAGAGAGGGAAAGGGAGAGGGAGCGAGTAGCGGCAGGCGCTTATCTGTCGTCGTTGACTACGGCTACGATTAATGCGAATGGGAAGAGGACTGCGCCTGCGCCTGTACCGACACGGGGCACTTATTGGATGGGGTCTGGAAACTCGTCGGGTTCGGGTGTATCGACCTCGAGTTCGGCGGCTGCTACTCCGCGCCCAATACCTAATAGGGAAAGTTCGACCTCGTTCATGGGCCGCCCGGCGGCGAAGTCTGTCTCCTTTGCCCATGCGCCACAGATTATGTCCTCGTCATCGCCGCATCCGCCACAGACGAGTCCACAGCCACAGTCGCAACTCCAGATTACGATTCCTGGTGCTTCTCCTGTCGTGGAGACGCAGAACGTCTCCGTTACGGCCAATCCGTCGACGTATGCTGGGCAAACGCATTTCGAGTTTGGCAGCCTTCCGACGCAGAGCCCGCCCCATCGACCAGCATTCCCGACCTCGGGCCAGGTTCAGCATACGTTACCTCCGCCTATTCCTCAACAACAACAACCGTCGACGGCCGTTGTGAAAGGCCGCCCGAGGGCCAGCACTAGTCCATGGCTCCCCAGTCTGTTCGGTGGTGATCACCAGTCCTGGTTCAACGATCCTCGGTTCGACGGAAGTTTCCCAAGCAGAGTCCTCCCATTCCTCTATCTTGGAAACTTGTTCGTATCTCTTTCTATTTATATTAGGCGATTTGGGGTGCTTATTTTCTGACATCTAGGAACCATGCGTCAAATGTATACATGCTGCATGCACTTGGGATAACCCACGTTGTGTCCGTCGGTGAATGTGCGCTCGTTCCGCCGCCACACCATATGAGCGGCGCAACAGCGGCATCGTGTCACCGCCCTGGCCCGGGCGCGCATTTCGTGCCCGGAAAGGGTCCTGGTGGGCAGGGCTCTCTATGGATTGAGGAGCGCGAGGGGCGCATCAAAGTGTTAGACATCAAGGGTGTGTGCGATGATGGGATTGATACCCTTGAGCCGCAGCTGGAGCCTATATGCGATTGGATCGACAAAGCAAGGCAGGAGGGCGGGCAGGTGCTCGTTCATTGTCGCGTTGGGGTGTCTAGGAGCGCCACTGTCACTGTACGTCTTTTTCTTACTCTGCAAATGCGTGGTCGCGTTTTACGTTAACTAACCTCTATTATAGATCGCCTACGTCATGAAGCATCTCGACCTGCCGCTGGTCGATGCGTATCTCATTGTGCGCTCGAGAAGGCTTTCGGTGCTGATCCAACCCAACATGCGCCTGCTGTATAATCTCTGTGGATGGGAGATCAAGCTCGCGAAAGAACGCGCTAAAGGGGACGAGCGCAAGCTGAAGAAGGAACTGTCCAGAACGTTGACATGGCCCTACTTGTCGAAGGAGGTTCATGCTCTCAACGAAAAATACCTTCACTGAGCTGCGGACAACATAACATGCAACTTATCATCAACACATCCAACAAATCCACCCTACTCATTTTACCATCCACCTCTCCCAACATTGCCTCCCTATCAACGAAAACAAATTGTACATATCTCAAGCTGTACGACATTCGAGGCACAAGCTTTCACCGACTATGAAATGCAACATACCATTTCTAGGACCTATAACAACTCTACGTTGGGCCACTTTTTGTTTCTAGCACATTTTTCTGTCTGTACCATCACCCATCGTCCGCACGATTTTCTTTGTATGTATCTGTGTTCTTGGTCTACTCTCCTTTCCTGTCCGTGTTCTGTTTTCTGATTTCCTCGTGTTTTTTGGTGTATGTGTGTAACACACTTGGTCTCTGTTGTCTCATGTTCTTGCTCTTTTCTCTCCTTGTGTATCGTTTTCCTCTTTGTGCATATCATAGTTCCATTCCATTTTGCATTTTGTTATAAACACGCATACATCCGAATCTATTCCGTTTTGGTATTCGACAATGAAAAGATCGTTTACGGCTTTGTTTCGAAAGAGATTAGCGTATTGGTTATTGAAGCAAAGGCTCATTGAACCATGCCTTTGAGCACGCAGTACTCATCTAGAACTCAACAGGCCATGCCGTAAGTTAGGACAATGGCGATAATTTCTATTCGATAGTAACCTGGACCCAGGCTTCCCATATTGGGCGGTAAAATGGAAGTTATTCTGAAGTATCCTTTAGGAGAAATAATGGAAATTAGGATCACTAAGAATGGACATGCAACAACCACTGCCTTTGACTTGGGCGCTTGTTTCCTTATACCACCTCCAAAGTGCTCAGTCGGCTTCGGCCGACGACCCCCAGTCACCCTGTATAAAATCCGCGAAGCGATCATTCTGCTCCCATCGGCCCCAAAGAAGGAAAAAAGACAATATGTACATCTGACGATCAGCAAAAAATAAGAGCATTATCTCCTATTATCTCGACTCCACTGACATTGACACATGACATGTGTCAATGTCAGTGGAGTCGAGATAGTTTTCTCCCTTAGGGTGACGTCTATAGATTTCGAGATGATTCGCAAAAGTCGTCACCCGAAAAAGATGGTTTTCCCTTCTAATGACGCATAAATAATTCGTCAGTGTGTGGATGATAACGTCGAGATGGGGGTGAAGATGTCTGATGGGAATAATATTCGAAGGTTCGCGGGAGATGCACGTACATAGCAAGTGAATAGAAAACTAGGAAAGCGTATCTTTAATACTACTACTCCACCCACTACATTTGCGCAGACATAATATAACTAGATTAAATTGATAAGGAGGAAGAACAACCGGTCTTTGTGCTGCTATCACCGAACAGAAGCCCGATACTTGATAGGTATTTGACTGTTTGCCCTCGTCCAGCCTTGTTCCCCACTTCCAGATGGCTATGCTCTTCACGCATCCAATTTGTAGACTATAATAATAGAGAATATCAGCACATTTGAAAGCATGTGTGCATCAAATTCGACTAACCGCAGGCACCGCTCCCAGGTTTTGTCGCAAAAATAACTTCATTCAAAGCGCTTCCCTCCAGATTGTTGTAGGGTAAATAACTCGCCTTTAACTTCTGGATAAATTGGTCCACTTTACCCTCGGCCACAAGTGACACGGTACAACCACCCCATCCTGCACCTATTAAGACATAACCTTAAGCTCAACATCATGGACACGCGTAGAGTACTCACCTGTGAGTCTACTACCATATGCACCAGCTTCTCTTGCAATGCGAGTGAGTTCGTCCAATTCAGGACACGAACACTCAAATAACTCGGAGCAGCTTGATTGAGAATCATTCATGAGACTGCCCAGCTTCCTGATCAGCGCAGCGCCGTTTCCATCATATGATCCAGACTCTGCAGCCTCCAGACAAGTACGCCTGAATTGGAGCACACGGCGAGCCTCGGTCAGAACATGCTTTGCACGTTTGTACAATTGGAAATATGTGGCTTCGACTGGCAATAATGCGGGTGGTCAGATGAGAAGCTTTGCTGGAAACAAGACATCTGACTTACTATCGACCCACGAGAGATATACTTCATGGAAGATTTCTTGTGACAGCCCGGTCATCCTAATCATTTCATCCATCGTCACCCCTAATTGCCCACTTTCAGCATTTAACGATTTCAGAACGTCAAGCTTTGGTTCTAGTTCTGTGATAGCCTTCTCAAGAGCATCGGTGCCCATGTCTTCCCCTAGAGTTTCGCCGGCGAATCTGCCAACGACCTCACGATAGGTTATCTTGTCCTTGTCGTCGATTTGGAGTCCAACAGATTTCGCCAAGATGTACGCCCCAACAAGCGTTTCAACCACTCGCAGATTATATCCACGTTTTGCAGTCAACACTTTGTCGGAGACAACCAGAGAGTTTGCGCACACAAAAACCGCATGTGCGGGAACAGGCACGGCAGAAGCAGCGAGAGAAGGATAAAATGTGATGTACAAGGCCGAAGATGGATTTGACATGACTGAGGCTGCCTGGTCCATCCTTTGACATGGAGTCGTCAGTTATTAGTGAAATCGACTTCACAACATTAACTCACCCCCCACTATTGACACCTAAAATCAGTGATGGGTGAGTTATAGGTATTTTGGAATGCAATCCTCAAGCAGCCTACGTACCGACTCGCTTCTCATTCTTCACAGCTAATTGGACCAATCCTCCTTTATTGAGACTGTTGTGGCCAGCGCTATCTGTTAACTATGTACAATTCGATGGAATCGTCGCAAGTAAACGTGTTGAAGGAGCGAGTCATTTACCTTCCCGTTGACGGCCAAGAACGCAAGGGTACTAGCCACGACCATGGCGGCACTGGAGGACAATCCAGAACCAGCTGGAACTGACCCTGTTACCAAAAGATCGACAGGCGTCGGGGAGTCTTCTGCACCAGAAAAATGGTAATTCAAAACGCCCTGTAAACGTCATTCAGCATGTGCAGCGAGTTGCTGTTCTGTGCAAACGCACGTAATAGCCTGCTTTCACATAACTTTCCCATCGCAGTTCCTTCACATTGATATCAAGGTGCCAACTCTCGACATGTGCATCTTGATCGCTGACTGACTGTGGATCTTTCAGAGCAGGGGCAAATATTTGTCGAGTATATTTAGGATGTAGATTTTCCGCTATGACGCTTCCAGGCGCGTCCGGGACTTCTTGAAGATGTGAGATGGCGGATGTGCTGCGAGCTCCGCAGGCGATGAGAATATCTCTTTCGATGGCGGCAGGTAACACTCCGAATAAAGCATAATCGATATGTTCGCCTACACAAGACTAATTGAATGAAATGTTCCCAGAATGAGTGAAAGTCATGGCGTACCAATCAAGCTACGATGTCACAGCGGGTTAGTGCATATATGCGACTGAAAATAGGACACAGATCGCACTTTACACGCCCTGGAGCTCGTGCGATATATGTAGGCTTCCTCCCGAACCGAATCTCGAATTGCTCCGCCAGATCGTTCCACCTCTTCGCGTGGGGCAGGGCCGCCGCAACACTTCCAAACGCTTCGGCCAGGGTATGATAGATAGGGATGGGCTCTTCAGCGATCATGATTGCTGATAACGAGGTAGTGGTTATAGGGAAAGAGTTGGAAGAAGCACGAAGGCCCGTATATCTTCCGTTTCAAGTCGAAGTGAGCCTCATGTGATCAACTTGGACGATGGCAGGCGAATCGCGATGGCATAAGTATATGTTTCGTACGATTGCTAGACTCAACGGCATCTCCTCAGACACCATAAGTCAACGACTGCAGCTGAAGATACCTGGATGATTAAAATGTGCAGAAATGGGAAACGTGGCGCAAACGTGGCGCTCACTGTTCGTCTGCAATGGACAACGACCCAGATCTCTCCACGACGCGTCCCATTTACGATGAATCAATCCGGTCCGAATGCGGCCCGACCCTCATTCCAAAATTCGTCTATCCTGTCCAATGACATTCAAAAGAGTTTGAGATACCAGCAAGATACCAGTGCGATGAGAATTGCTGAAGCAGGGGTTGGTGAAGCGATAAAGATCGTCAAGCCACAATGAATGATACGATTTTTACAACAAATCCGATCCTCTGACAGCCAGTTAGGACCGGATCAAACAACAGGCCGGCATCTGATTATACGATCGGACAAATTGCCGATGAATGCCGACGATAGTGAGTCGCTGCAACAATTTAGCGAACAGCTCGTCGAGTCATTTACTACACTCCTTTATCTCAGGCTCGTTCGCAGACCACTCCTCCATCTCAAAAATACCCAAGCAGGACAAAGGAGCCTGCATCGAATATCGAATACCAGCGTTCTATCAGAAACAGATCGCTACCGAACATAATCCAGATCTCTCTAACAATGGCAGACGTAAGGAGTTCACGATCATTCATTGACTTTTCATCAACCTCAAGTCATCATCAATAGAATCGCGAAACAAACGCATCTAAAACAGTCAGTCAGGATGGCTTCTGGGTGCGATGCTTACAGGGTTAATTCCACCATAGATCAAAGCCCTGCCGAAGGAATTCTACGCAAACTTTCTTTCTGATGCTGCGAAGGAGCGCAAACCTAGCGCAAGTGAGCACACATCCATTTATCTCTGATTCTATCATCGTGCTAATCAACCTAGTTCGCGGCTTGTTTCCTTTGGAGAAGGTCCCAGGAGTGATCTCACTTTTGGCCGGGAAGCCAAACGTGTCAACGTTTCCATTCACCTCATTGTCCTTCACCGCGCGATCGCCTGACGGTGATGGAAGTGAAAGGATAATCAATTTGACTGAAACAGATCTTGCCCAGGGACTACAATACGGAGATACAGCTGGTCTGAAGGATTTTCTCGAATGGCTCACCCGTTTGCAGGAAATCAACCACGGGCGCCAAAAGGAGGAGGGATGGAGAATATCTGTTGGTTCGGGGTCTCAGGATCTGATCTTTAAGGTATGGTCCCTCCTTTTTTCACTCTCGTCGTTGACACGTGTTTCGCGACGCCGGTAGGCAGTAGCTTCATTGGTCAATCCAGGAGACTCGGTGCTCGTTGAGTCGCCTGTATACGCGTACGCATCATTCCACCGCCTTTTTTGTGATCACCGTATTGAAACTTCCAATAATAGAGGTGTCATTCCCATGTTCCAGAGCCTGCACTGCAACCAAATAGGTAGTTATGTGTTGTCCCCATTCTTATCTTGTTAAATTCTTTTCCCGTCATGCAGAAGTCGAAACAGATGCTGAAGGTATCCAGTCATCATCGCTTCGCAAAATTCTAGAGCAGTGGCCCGAGGGAAAGCCCAAGCCCAAGGTCCTCTATACGGTCCCTGTAAGTCGGTCCCATACTAATTTTAGAGCGCCACGCTGAGTCGTTTGTTCAGTACGGATGCAACCCCACCGGAATGACTGCTACTCTCCATCGGCGCAAGGAAGTTCTCGAACTTGCGCGAGAGCACAACTTTCTCGTTTTAGAAGGTACTGATCCCCTGATATTTCGCATTCATAGCGTTGATTTATTTCGTGGACAGACGACCCCTACTTCTACCTGTACTACGGGAAGGCCGCTCGTTACCCATCCTACTTCGCACTGGAACTGGAAGAACCAGAAGTTGGCCGCGTTCTCCGATTTGACAGTCTTTCGAAAGTTCTCTCTGCTGGCATACGTATAGGTTTCGCCTCGGGACCCGAACCACTGCTCAACGCCATAGATCAATACGTTCGTCCCCTTTCACTCACCCTTTCTCATGGACCGCTCACCGACACATCTCACAAAATCATTCCTATACCGCGTCAATATTCGGTCCTATTCGTCTTATCGCTTATTTAACCATATATGATTGGGACCTGGTCCTTTACGGGTGGATTGACAATTGATATCAATAGACGGCCACGTCCAGCCTGCAGACTTCTTCTCTCACACAGGTCATTGTGGTCAACCTTCTTCGGTCTTGGGGCCATGAAGGTTTCATGAGTCACACAGAGAAAGTCGCCGCGTTCTACCAGGAGAAGCGCGATATCTTCCAGCGCGCGATGGAGAAACATCTTTCTGGCCTCGCTGAATGGGAGACTCCCGAGGCAGGCATGTTTTTCTGGTGCGTGGGACACTCCCTTCTCATTCCCCGTGTCGTCATGAGTAGATATTAATGGCATTATGCATCCCTTGATAGGTTCAAGCTGCTCACCGGAAGCGGCGACAGTGCAGACAAGAGCAGCGGCGATTCTAAGTCGGTGATCGAGACCACGGCATTCGCGAAGGGCGTCCTCGCGCTTCCTGGAACCGTGTTCCTCCCCAATGGTCGCCCGACGCCCTACGTGCGTGCCTCGTTCAGTCAGGCCAGCGACGAGGACGTGGACCAAGCTCTCCAGAGGCTCCGCGCTGCTATCTTAGAAGCAAGGGCGGGGACAGCGGAAATATTCCCCATCTAACGATTGTATTCATGCTTGATGGCGGGTCCCCAAGCTGACTTCTTTGTCAGAAAGAGAGGCGCTCCGAAATTGGACGCCGTCGTACCGAAAAGAAAAAGGTATATCTGAACCAGCGATCCAGTGGGGCGGGTAAATGCATCTCGAAAAATATATCTCCACCAATTATTGTTCCGTACTCTAATCATGAGAGAGATAGAACTGATAAATGTTGTTCGAAGACGCGGTAATAGCTTTTTGTGATTGTAGACCAGAAGAAAGAGGGCGCTGTGTCGTTTTTGGGTTCATTGTCTAGGATGAGACCATTCGACGTGAGAAGATCTGCACTTTTGAAGATGAAGGTTTGCCCATTTATCTCGTTCGTGGTTTTTGGATCATAAATTGACATCATACCATGCCTGCATGCGAGATGTCCTGAAGGCTTAGGTTGGGGTTGGGTTGGGGTGTTAGCGATGTACGTTCAGTTCAGGACAGTGAGTGGAATTAAGAGGCGGATGAGTTATAGCTGAATCCTCACGCCCTTCTGCCTCTCTTCCTCCAAGGGCAGCACAACTGGAAAGGCTCCATTCGTCTGAAATACGTTAGCTATAAATACCAGGAAAGCTTCTTGGACCCCCAGAACTGTGTAAGCGCAACAGTTCCCATGAACAGAATATTCTAACCGCTGGAAGCGAAGCACCTGCATGTTCGCCGTCGTCTGAATCGTGGGTAGGTCAGTGACAGAACAATGCCGCATCACCTACAGCGCCGTCTGGGATTTTCATCTCATTGACAATTTTATATTGTCTGTCCCTACGACATGTTTAATCTCGCTATAGCTGGATGGTTCCATTGTCATACAATGGCTTAGGGCTGAATGGGCTTGTACGGTGATCTACTGCCCTTCTATTTCCCCTTTTCAGATTTCTATTGAAAGGCGCAAACGCAAAGTGAATAATGGGCTGTATAAGCTTTGTACCCCGAAAGTCACATAGCCGGCCTCTGGAGTATACAAAACATCCATTGTGTGTTTTTGCAGACGGCTATAATGGCTCATCTAGAGGTTCGGCCGTGTACTGCTATCGGTCCTCAGACGACGGTGTTAGTGATAGTGATATACACACCAATTACGCGGACATACGTGCTCAGGCTAGTTACTACCTTCAATGGCACATTCGCTCTACGTAAGTAACATAAATACTCTCGGACTTGTTCCGGGGCCTGGCCAGCAACCGCGAAACAACGAGGGGAATGCTACAAATCTGGTAATATGCCAAATTCACACAAGTTCGGGGTCTATGTCGCCTTTTAATTTGATGATGAAATCTGCGTCCGTGTATGTGCCTCTGAGAAGCGGCTCTGAACTTCTAGTAATACTTAATGGAGTCGTCGCCGTCCGAGCGTTCATGGCGGCGGGCGGCGATTCAGATAGGCGGGTGTATTTATGGCAAGCTTTATTTGCTAAGCTGGGAGGCACCCCTGTCAGTGTACATGCACAGGACAAGTGCAAACTTGAAGGAGGAAGAGAAGAATGGGGCTGGGGCCCTGGTCTGGAGCCTTTTTGTTAAAGTTAAGGGAGGAGGTGGTTCGCCACTAGGCCTATCAGAGATTTCGATTTTATTGGAGGGTTTTTCCAAGTCCGGATAGATGAAAGTAGCAGATCTAATTGGTCGTTCTCAGTGGTACTGGCGGCGCTGAAGCCCACTGGGAGAAAGCCTATTTATATTTATCAGAATTCTATGATGCTACATACAATCTTGCTCGCAGATGCGCCGTATGTGTGTGGTGCTCTAGACGAATTCTTGCTGCTCACGCGCTGCTTGGAGGCTCGACGGAAATACAAATTTGCTGCGGCCAGCCCAAGGCCAGCCGGCCTCTAAAGCCCATTGGCACCCTCCAGCTTGAAGAACCGTCAATTGGATGCCCTTTTGCGCGATAAGCGTACATGCAGGTGCCACAGCTGATCTTGGCAACAGCGCCGTTGGATTTAGAGAGGCCAACGGCGCGTTAGATGACAATGCGGCTGGAAACATGTGTTTTACTCAGCTTTGAATTGGCAAGCGGTGTTGACGACTGCTGTTCTGAGTACGCTGAGTCGCGGTAGGGGAGGGTGCGCGGTCGACTAACGGTACGAGCGACGAGTTGTGGCATCTCACTGAAAGCTCCGAGTTTGCTGACTTGTTACTGGAAAGGGTAGCGTACACTTCTTCGGATTAATTGAGCGGCATGGATCGAAGATGGGTCGCGAGATCGCTGATGGGTGGCAGGTGTGTACTTTGATTGTTGGCGTTGGAGATATGGTTTTGGGGGCTTTTCTGTTCTTGTCTTGCGCTGCTGCGCCTAGTAGTCGGTCAGGCGAGGCCGTATAAAATACGGATAAATGGTAGTTGATAGAGTTTCGAGTTCGCGAGTATTAAATTCGAGCTTCAGCGCTGAAGCTGAGGCTTCGAGGCTGGCTGTCGCTTTGCTGCACTAGTTTCAGCTTCGGCGTGCAGGTTCAGAAGGGGCATTCGAGGGTGTGTTAGAAGGGGTTTATGTTACATGTACCTAATATAATTGAGCAATGCGATATGATTGGGTGAAATAAGGGTTTAGAACGTTCCGGGTGAAGAAATAGGGTTCTGATCTTTGTGATGCCTGCGTCCCCTCGTGAGATCATTGGGGCCAGGACGAGGTTCTTTGTCGGGTTTGGTGTGCTCTGGAGAAAGTGTAAAGCCTGTTGCGTCTGTGGCGTCTTGAGGTGCTACGATGTTGAGCAAGCTAGTCGATCAGGTGCCGGATCGGCTGGTGCTCGGCAGGAGTGGCTGGTCACATCAGCGTCACACCCGTGGTCAAATTCATAATCAAATTCACGTGCAGGGCTGCGTCAGACGTCTCTTTATCCTCAACCACAACCATCGATATATCAGTGAGTGTAGCAGGACGCTGAACGGGCTGCACAAGCTAATCCTTTTGTAGAATCTCGCATCTTTGAGCACCGCGCAGCCTGTACGTGGTTCTTGTCCCCTGGCCCTGCTTCGATCTGAGCTGATCTGTGATGCCGATTAATAATACAATGTGTTCTATGATCTGTTTTTTTCTTCCTAGAATAATCGCCATGGCTATGAAAGAAAGCACTGCTCCAGTCGAGGCTTGCCGCCAAGTCAAGTGCGCTACGTGTGGGAAGATAACGTGGGCGGTGAGTGGTTGCTGGGGACGGAGGTGTGGGGATGTAAGCTGATTGAGCCCTCTTTTTGACAGGGTTGCGGCCAACATGTTGAGGCGGTGAGTGCTGGGAGCGGGATCTGGGGTCGGGCTGGCTGACGTATTCTGAGATCAGGTTATGGCTGAAGTGAAGGAAGAAGACAAGTGTACCTGTCCCAGAGACTAGAATGGAGAGCGCGGCGGTCTCCGGGGGCTCTGTAGTATAATAGGAAATAGTTTATTAGAACAATCCAATCCCCTCTCTTCCCTATGGCTGATCTCCACGCACGGCCCATACAACCACGGCTCTTCGACCCACACCACGTCCCCCCCACCACCCAGCGCCTTGACTTCACATACCAGTCTGACTTTGTCGCAGAGACTCAGCGGCCCCAGCTCAACAACTACATACGCCATGCCCAGATCGGCAGAGGCCAGCACGGGAGCGTCTACCTATGCCACCGCATCGACCCAACGCTCCCCATCGGCCACCCAGACAGGCGCATGCCAGTGGCAAGTGCACACTAAGTCGACCGTCAGCGTCCATTAACACCCCCACAGGCCATGAAGTCCGTCAGGCGCGTCAGCGCAAAGGCAGATAAGATGCAGAAGCTCCAGAAAACAGAGCTCCCCAAATCCGACCATACAACCGTCGCCGACAAAATTCGCACAAAGGAGCGCCAGATCAAGAGAGAGATCGCCATTATGAAGAAGCTCCGCCACCCGCACGTCGTTAGACTCTACGAGATTATAGATGACCGGCTGAGGGAGAAAATATATATTGGTGCGTTTCGCTCTACCCCTATCCAGGCGCGTTCATATCGTTCGCCCGCAATCGCCGTCGGTGGCGGCCTCATGTGTCGAGCGAATATATATGGGAATGCCATACGCGCCTATCTTACTTACGCCCGCATACATGCTAACGATGATCTCTCTAACAGTCATGGAGTATTTGGGAGGCGGAGAGATAAAATGGCACGACGGGTACCATCGTCCTGTCTTGACAGTAGCGCAGAGTCGGCGCATCCTGCGCGATGCCCTGCTTGGGCTTGACTACCGTGCGTCCTCACCTCTCTTAAAAATGGTTCGATTTCCAATCCCCAGTACAGTCCACCGGCAGGGTATCATCCACCGGGACATCAAGCCCGCCAACTTGTTCTGGACCGACGACCGGCGGCAGGTAAAGATCGGCGACTTTGGCGTCTCCCATTTCTGCTACGCGCAGCAGTTGGGCGACGCCAGCAACAAGGCCCCGCCGCGCGACCCTCTGTTTCAGAACGACGTCGACCTCACGCGCCATGCGGGGACGCCCAGCTTCCTTGCGCCCGAGCTCGTGTACGAATACACCTACGACCCAGTCACCAAGAAATTCATCTACGTCGACGAACCGGTGAATGATGTTGCGGATGGCGGCGGCGGCGGCGGCGAGGAGCAGCGCAACGATGACGATAGACGCAAGCGCCTCAATCCCGGGCCGTCGAGGCCGCCAAAGCCCAAGATCACCCCCGCGATTGACGTTTGGGCGCTTGGTGTTACGTTGTACTGTCTGCTATTTGGGAACACGCCTTTTCTTGGGTATACGGAGGGCCAACAGCAGGCGCATGAATATAGGCTGTATAATATGATCTGTAACGCAGATTGGCCGGCGCCGCCGACGATGGGGTACGACCGCCTTCCGTCGGGTGGGCGCCATCCGATGGGAAACTCTGAAGGCTCGGAGATCATTGAGCTGCTAGATCAGTTTCTACAGAAGGACTACCGAAACAGAATCACGCTGGAGCAGGTTATGGTGCGTATTTTTAGTCCCTCTGCTTTCGAACTCATTTTCAATTCAGTGTTGACCTATAGGCATACCCTTGGGTCGTTCGCGATCTAATAAACATCAACCGCTGGCGCCAAATCCACCCTGCTGAAGAAGAAACAGAGATCGACGTATCGAATGTCGAGACCAAGGACGCGATGTCGACGGTGCATTTCCGCTGGCGTTGGGGCAGCCGGCTGGCGCGCCATGTGTCGTCGCTCTTCCGCGGTGTGCGCCCAAGCAGCGCCGTGCGTGAGGAGCCGGACAACGGTGTCGGGGTGGTGTCGGATCCTGGACTGGGGCTAAGCGTACCGTATAGAATCACTTCAAGCGGGCGGAACTCGGAGGCGCGCCATGGTCGGGAGGCGAAGCCAGAGAAGGGCAAGGGACGCGCGGACCAGGCGCAAATGCAGGCGTCGGGGAAGGTTTTGAGGCGCCTACCATCGAAGAGCTCCAAGAGCCTGCGCGCGACCTCGACGGAACGTTGGCTGAACGCGCGCCCGAATTCGACGTCTACGAGTGCGCTGTCGAGCACTGCTGCGGCTGTGGTGACCACCGCCAATGCTACCGCCACCATCGCTTCTCCTGTAGCCACGCCCGCCTCGCGCACTCCAAAATCGCAGTCTCGTCGTGGCTCAGAAAGCCGCACTGTGATGTCTAGCACCGACGCCTCGTCAGGACCCTCGTCCCCTACCTCGCTGGCCGTGGGCGGCGATCGGGAGAGAGAGCACCGCATGCGCTTTATGAGTCTGTTCCACATTGCGAACTGGCGCCCGACCAAGTTCCCTATACGCTCGATGACCCGGCTGCTGCCTGTGACTCCTGTTGGAGCTGGTGCGACGTATGCCACGCATACGCAGCTGCAGCTGCAGCCCCAGCCTGGTGCCCCGCATGTGACGGTGCTTGCGGGGAGTCTAGGCGCGAACGGCGCTGTGGGCGGCGCGCGGCCTCGCATGGGTGGTGGTCCGAATGCGCGGCGCAGCGAGGAGGCGCTGAGGGACTACCGCCAAGACGAGTACGAGTATGCGTATGCATATGCGCAGGGCGCAGGCGGCGGGGTTGGCGGTGCTGGGTCTCCACTCAATGGGATGCTGACGGCTGCAAGGAGGGCGTCGAGTTGGGGTCAGGGTGATAAGGAGGAGTACACAGAGATGGTCAGCGTCAAGAGCGTGGAGCAGGGTCTCAACGAACAGGAGCTCCTGGTCGGCGCTGGGGGCGTGTTTCGCGGTGGGCCGACAGAGCACCATCCCGACTCTGCAGGAAGCGGCCAAGCAGGTCCCAGCGGGGTGAGGTACGAGGAGGAGGAGCACAGCGGCGTCTTGATGGACGTGATGATGCCCGACCCGGGCGAAGAGATCGATTCGGACGAAGAGCGCGCAAGACGCGCCCGCGAACCGCGTGTCCCGCTTGAACCGCTCGTCTACGGCCCGCTCGAGCAGGCAGAGGACAACATGCGCTTTGGGCTGCCGGCGTACAACAGGACGCCCTCTTTGGATGGGGACGAAGACGAAGAAGACGGGCACCATCCGCGCCTGCATGAGCGCGATCGCGAAGCGGAGAGGCGGCGCGAGGGCGCGGTGGTGGAGCAGCTGCGTGTGCGCGTGCATATACCAATCCATGTGCATGGGAATAGCGATGGTGGGCGCTCGTCGTATGACCGCGACTCGAGGCCTGAGAGCTCGCGCGGTGACCATGAACATGAAGAGGAGGAAGGAGAACATCACGACCATGATGACGAGGGTGATCATGACGACGACGACTTTTCCGAAGACGACGAAGACGATGATGAAGACGATGACGATGACGACGCGCTCATGGTCCGACGAAGGCTTTAAACTCAGCTGCCAACTGCTATGCCACTAAACCCGACTTTGGCTTTGTGTTTCCTTTCTCTCATGTCTTCTTCTCTGTTCTTGTGTCTGTTGTCACCCTCTAAACTTCCCAAGTCTTCTGATTTCGACTGGCTGTCCTCGCATCTCAATTGTGTGTATCGTCTCTTGGCAAAGTATATTATCATGGGTCCGATTTTTGGACTTCATACACTTGTAATCACCCGGACTTCTGGAAGTGCAGCAAGCACCCTCCTACCACATATACCCTATACATGTATTGACCTCAGCATTTTGATTCCCATTTCACCACTCAGTTTTCCTCCTATTGAACGGCTATCTTTCCCATCCTAATTTCTTCTATGATAATTTTCACAATTCATCTTCTTTCTGCATTTTTGTTACGGCTGCTAGACGAGGACCCAGATCGGACTCATTTGTGCTCAGGAGGACGATATCATCCCTATACTATAATAGTACCAACAGCTCGGATTTCTAGATTCAAAAAGGACGCTGTAAAACCGGCGTCCGCCTTTTGTTTGTACTACTACATTGTACAAGTACTAGATCATACAATGGTTGCACAAACCGCAGTTTAAATAAGTTAGCCCAGAAAAAAAAATGAAGTTGTTGTTCCAGAATCACGAAGAATGCTGTGGAGGCAAGAAAGCGATATGTCAGTGTGGGCAATTAAATTAATCCAAAAGGGGGAGAGATTGCATGGAAGTTCGGAAATAATGAGTGGGGGGTAGTGAGTCGAGCAAAAGAAAGACGCATAAAGGTCCAGGATTGGGGTAATATAATTAAGGCGCATATTGTCGCATGAAAGAGAAGAGCAAGAAGATAGCATAGTCATAGTAGTGTAGCCATATGTTATTGAAAGCCGAAGGTCGAATTAATTCGTTGATATGAGGTATTCCGCGGGGGAGGTATAATCGTTGAGCTGGTCAGTCAGTTACCAGGATCCAGCTCGTGATGTCGTGTGTATTGCCGCCCAATCCATTTATGTTGGCCATCCGCAAGCGAGCCTCGCAGCACCACCACCAACTCTACCTAGGAAATTCCACACAGCAGCGGTGCCATCAGGCGACATGCCGAACCCTTCGCCGACGCCGCCGTTCATCGAGTTGAAACTATTCCACGCCGCGCGGTCGTAGTACGTCAACCCGCCGGGAATCGCAGTCTGTGGCGTCACGTACGGCGTCACCGCGAGAATGACCAGGGCCGACGCGCCTGCAACCATCACCGCCTGGCTGATGATGCCCGAGACATGCGACGACGGCGCCGCGCTCTTGTCGCCATACACATAGGTGTTGTAGATGTTGTAGAATCTTCCCTTGCGGCTGGGCTTAATCACGTCCGTGGGTGACCTGCGCGCGACGGTGCCTGACGAGTCGCTCGAGCTGCTCTCCGCATGTTCCGATACTTCGATGATCTTGTCGATGACCGTGCACTCCACACCGAGCTCGTGCTTGAGCGCCTCCCACCCCCCGACGACCCCTGGAGACACCCCGCCCGGAATAGGCGCGAAGGGCATCTTGACACCGCCGTGCCACTTCTTCAGCGTCTCCGCGGCGAGACGCCACTCGTCCGTCTCCGTGATCTGGTGGTACGCGGGCGGCTCGTCGAGGTGGTCGAGCTTCTTGGCGGGGGGCTTCGGGGTGGGAGGCACGATGGTGGAAGATGAGGACGCGAGGCTCTCGTCATGCGAGGGTGACGGTGATCGAGAGATTTCTATTTCCTCGACTTCGGTTTGGATTTCCATCTCCACTGTGATGCGTGGTGGGGAGGCGGGTAGGGGCTTGGGTTGGGGTATCTCGTCGGTTTGAATGCTGAGTGTCGCCTTGATGACTTTGAGCTCGGGATCGGTCTGCATGCCATGGTTGACAGCGAACAGAGTCGGGTCGTACTGACACGCGCTGTCCGAGTACTCCTTCATCTCTTCAAAGGTGCGCCTTGTCGATTCTTCCAACGCTCGACTGGCGACTTTCTGTAGGGGGTATATATATCAGCAAAAAATCCTGACATAGCAAATGAACAATAAATGAAAGCGTACCCGTTTCCTCTTCGTGATGATGGTCTGAATGACATCCTCATCCTCCTCCACCTCCGTCTCTTCCTCATCAATGATTATAGATCCATCGCTGCTGCTGCTGATATCATCCACCTCCGTCTCGCTTGCGGTATTGGGGTCCCAGTTCACAAGCATCTGGCTAAGCTCTGCACCGAGACTCTTTTTGATAGTATTCGTGCTGCTCGAGAGCCCACTGTTCGCACCGGGCACCATAGCGTTGCGCATTTCATCCATGTCAAACCGTAACCTGTCAATGGTCTCCTTCAGCATCAAGTTCTCCTGCTTCTGCTCGTCCAGCTGCGAATATGCCTCCATCGCGTTGGAGACTTCCAGTTCAAGCTGCGTGATGCGCTCTTCGTATGATTCGTGCTCCTTGGCCCACTTGCCAGTCTCGATTTCGTGCATGGACACCGCCTCGCGGAGTGCTCGAATGGTTTCATCCCGGCGGCGCAGGTCGTCTCTGTACTTCTCAGCGAAGGCTATTATGAAGTAAGCGTGCATTAATTCAGGCTTTCACGCCGACAAAAACCATTCGACATACCGCACTGCTCCTGGTACTGTCTCTGCAGACTGCTGTACGTCGCCTTTGCGCCGTCCAGTGCCTTCTGAATCTTTGCCACTTCAGCTTCGAGTGCTGCTATTTGGCCCATATTTCTTGTCTGGTTGTTGTTTGTGAATAAGAAATGCCACTCCATACCACTTGAACAATAACACTCACGTCTTTGGATCTCAGCTCTTTCTCCTCTCTATTCGATGCGGCAAGCTCCGTCCTCAGCTCCTCCAGTCGGTGGTGCGTTTCTTCCAGCTCAATTTCATGTTCCTCAATCTTGCGTTGGAGGGTCTGCTCTGCCTCAATACACTTTCGCGATAAGTCTTCATTTGTCCTCTGCAGCGCCTCCAATCGTTCAGTAACCTCCATTGACACCGTCGAGACCGTTGCCGACCGGTCCATCACAAGTCCCAGGCCCGCATCCATCTCCTCCTCATCCGAGTCAGATCCAGACCCGCGCGGCATCGGCAACGACGATACAGCATTGTCAAAGTTTTCGTAGTTCGAGGTGTATCGGGGCACGAGCGTGTCATCAGGCGACGAGTACCCAAGACTGAAGGGGGTGGTCGGCTGGGACCGTGTGCGGGAGTGGGGACGGGAGCTGGGGCGCCGGTAGTTGCTGGGTGAGTCAGGCACGTCTCGAGTGGAATTCGACGGCGACGATGGGGTCGACGGCGTGCGCGCGCGGTTGACGCCGATGCGCCCAAAGGCCACTGGGGGTGCATTCGACTGCCGGGCATAATGAGCAAACGCGCTTTTCCCCAGTCTGAGTCGCAGAACACGTACCTCTGAGTCGCTCCTGTTGCCTGCGTCGCTCTTACGACGGCCCGCAGGCGCCGGTCTTTTATGGGGCCAACTGGAGGGTGCGTTATCTCTTTGCAAGGGCGTTGAGCGTTGCCTTCTGTCGGAGTCGAGTGGCGACTTCATTCCGGGGGTGGTGGGTCCGCGCGACGGTGGCCTGCTGCCATATATTGTCGAATCGGTGCTCACGGACCTGCTGTGTCCATGCAAAAACTCATCGACCTCATCACTTGAACCAGAACCATCCTCATGCGCAGGGCTTCTGGGAGGTGTCTGCTGAGACGGCGGGGCTACTTGCATTTGAGCCACAAGCCCCACGACCATGGTGGGGGTCATTCCGAGGCCTGGGTTCTGCGCAACCAGCTCATGTAGCACTGCTACCTCGGCTTCCCCAAGGAGCGGTCTTCCATTGTACTTGTCTGAGAATGCAGCGAGAACCTCTGTCAATGCGCCGGCAGGGACTACGCGTTCGCCGTCGGGATTGAGGGTGCTATCTGTGCGTTTTTCGAATATTTCGAAAAGGGTGGACTCGATGTCTGCGAGTGATTCGCGGTTGCGTCCATATGTCGTTGTCTGCGGCGGTGTAAATAGCCTGGTAGGTTGGAGAGTGTTCATACTAACCATTGTGGTGGTGGTTGGGGGTATAGAAAGGAAAAAATGACCATGGAAAGCGCAGATACGGGGCCACAATGGGGGAAAGCCAAGATTCCCAACAATGCCACTGTTTGGCTTGTGTTTGGGGAACAAACTCACACGTGACCGTATGAATGGGGAAAGCAGTGCACTGTCTGAGTCTGACCTTCGTCAATAATTTCTCCCCAACCTAAACCTCCGCCATGGATAAAGGTCGCCCCCCTCCCAGGGCGGCGGAACGGCTAGACGTAGAGGACGAGGAGCAGCGTCAAGCCAGAATACGTATGCTTGGACTGCCAGGCTTCTCCCCACACACAGGCTGATCACCCCGTTGTATTGTAACAGAGGCGTACCTTGAAAAACTCAATGCTTCGTCCCGTACCAAAGAGTTTGCAGAGCCAGCCGGGTTTCCTAAGTTTGACTTTGGGGATAGGAGAACTTTTGCCATCGACCCCCCCACAGAACGTATGTCTGCGATTCTTTTCGTATTAGTCCGTGGTCTAACATTGCCCCTAGTACTGTCGCGTGTCCAGGCGTTCCTCCCCCAGCTCGAGGCATCCAATGCGCTGCTCTCGCAGAGAGCACAGGAAGACCCTGACAGCATCAACATTGAGCACATCCCAGAGAACATGGAGCAATACATCGAGATGGTACACACCCCCACACTTATCTCGCCCATTTTTAACTTTATATTCTAACCACCCACAGAACCTCGGCCTCGGCGTCTTCGAGGACCGCTCCCAGCGCGCCACCAAAACCGCAGACGACGACCATAACGACTCGGAGATGTCCACCTCATCCGATTCGTCCGACTCGAGTACGAATAGGAAGGCAGAAGGCGACGACGATGACTCGGATGCGGATTCAGACGAGTCTTCAGAGATCATCACGTCCTTCGTCCCCTCCAGGCCTATCAAGCCCCTGCCCAGACGCCCTTCCAACCGACCGCCCCCGGAGATTGTGGTGCTGAGTGAAACTACCGAATCGTGAGCAAACTCTCGTATCCGTATGCTTCTCCTTTTTCTTGTTGTGGCCCACTTGCATTATCATTCGTCTTGCTATTTCCCCTACTCACTCACACTGCTTCTTTCGATCTTCCCTTCATATTATGTCGTTGCAAAAATATGATGAATTCATCCAACATCTTGAAAAGCGGGAATTCCTCAACGATCTAACCCTGGGTGCGGACCTCGGTACACTGGAAGATATCCCGATATCCTGCCTGGCGTTATACTCTATATGAGTCTCTGTGCTGACCTATGTTCTATGCTCTATCTCTTTTCTCGTGATTGAGGGTCTGCAATCTCAAAATTGAGTCCTCTCATATGCACGCGCCTGCAGAGCTCCGATGCTATAAAAATCATAAAATTAAAGCCCTTCGCTGTCTGTGGCTGAAGTTTTATTTTTCAAGACCACTTCTACGCTCGACGCATTCAATTCACTCTCGGGAGTGACCATATGACTTCACTTTCAACTTTGATGACCAGCAGAACGTCATAATACGCACGATTATTGCAGTGACAAGTCATGATGAAATAATATAAGAAATAGATAGGTAGACTAGTAAGAATACAGCGAACTCTTCAATACGTGTCGAGGACGATATACTTAATTTTGCTCGTATTCAGCTTTTTCAACCGCTCCTGATCCAGCGGCCTCATAGGAGGCGAAGTGACCCCAAAATCACACTTCTTCAACTTTTTGAGCACATTCTGCTTCGCCGGCCACTCCCACCTCGACTCCACCATATCCGCCAACACACCATCACTCGAATTCATGCATCCCCACAACTTCAGCTCCCTCAGTTTAGGGCACAGCACCTCCTCCACCCCCTCCGAATTAATCGTCCCGTCCGTCCTCACACGGCTCGCATACCGGGGGTAGGAAAGCGCCTTAAGCACGGCGTCCGTCACACACGGGTGGTCCTCGTTCTCGATGAGGAGGTACTTCAGCGAGGGGGAGAGGTGGCGCAGGAGCACGATGAGCTCCGCGTCGTCGGTGACGATGACGTCCATCATCGCGAAGCGCTTCAGCGCACACTTCGAGCGCTTGAGGAACTCCATGAAGGCAGCGTGCGGCCACGGGCGGTTGGCCACCTCCGGGATGTTGATGTCGGGCATCTGGTCGATGGTCAGGTCGGTCACCTTGGGCAGCGTGATGGATTTGAACAGGGGCTCGAGCGTCCCCGCGCAGGAGAAGTACACGGTTTCGAGGTTGGGGTGCGTAACGTGGCGGTAGGACGGCGTCGCGTCGAAGAGCTGGACGCTGATGTCCAGCTCGCGGAGCTGGGGGCTGTTTGTGAGGATGTCGAGGGTCATGTCCAGAGAGCAGATGAAGATCAACGTCAGTTGCGTCAGCTGCGCCCAAGGCAGGGTGGGCACGGTCGACGCCGTCTTGATCATCCACGTAATCTCGTGCAGGCGGGGAGATTCCTTGATCATCTCCGTCAACCGCTCGACCTCCTGGTTCTCCATCCTCCGCGTCTGCAGAGTGAACGCCTCCAGGAGGGGAAAGTTGGGCATTTGAGGCAGCTTGCCGAACCACTGTGTGCCCCCTGTCGCCTGGAAATTACGGTTGAGCAGTTCCGCGCTTTTCCACCGGTGCGATTGGGGGGCGAGGATATCCAGGACGCGGAAGAACACCGATTGCGGCTGCTGCGCATAGTTATGCGTGTCGCTTTCTTGGATGTGGAAGTTGAGGGGGAGCTCCCCGGAGCGCTCGACCCAGAGCTTGACGAGGGCTGGCCAGCCGTCCTTATCGTCGTCGTTTTCTATGACGACCCAGATGTTAGTCCACAGATCTGATTTATTGACGGCGATGCTCCTCCATGTCGAACAGACGTGCGTCACCAGGATGGGACCCGAGTTTAATGACATGGGTTCTAGAGTGGTTGGGTCCATGCAGTGGTTGAAGATCTCTCCGAGCACCTCGACGGGAAGAAGCCGGATGGGCGACAGGAGGGCTTCCAGCTTGTCAAGGTGAATGCGAGTGTCCATGAATTCCTTCTTCAGTTTTGTCAGGTTGGTGCGGCCCTCGTTGATAAGAGCCTCCACATCTCCGTGCTCTTCCCCTTCCTCGTAGTTGTCTGGGAGAAGATGTTCTTTTGAAGATCCTGCGTGGAGCGACGAGCTCGACGGATGGATGTCCAGGCTCTCCAATTCAATCCGCTGATCGAGTATCGCCTGTCGCAGGCCTGCGAGTTTCTTCCGCGACTCTTTTATGCTCGACGCGATGAGAACAGGGTCCCTCCCCGGACGGACTGGAGGAAAAAGACGGTAGAAGATGTCGTCATGCTGGCGGAGGGTCAGCTTGAGCTTCTCGTGCGAAGCCTGAAGCTCTTCCTTGACAGCCTTTAGGATGCGCTGCTGCCGCTGGAGGAAGACATTTACCTCCCGGTTTTCTTCGATGCCAGGCGGTGGTGGGTTATTCATTTGCGAGTGGGGTAATGGTGGTAGGAAATCATGAATGGCTGGGCCGAGCCCGGGCGTATCTACGCGCAGGCGTGGGAGCATTACGAAACTTCGGCCAACGCCACCAATCATTAGGCGCCCGTGGTCTGGAAGCGGATGTAGAGCAATTCTGTGTCGTAACGCAGTGGGTTGTATATATTTTGCAATTTTTTTTTGTACGAGCTCAAGTTCAGCTGAGACTAAATTGCAAACCCCGTCAGCTCACTTCCTAGTAGTTGTCATCTCCAAGGCATATTGTCCATCATGCGTGTCGCCACTGCACGCAGCGCTAAAGGGTTTGCTGTCTAAAAATATTGATTAGGAAGTAGAGCTTACTCAACAGGTAAGCACATTGCTTAATTCGAAGCCGGGAATCTTGGCCAAGAAGCTTCATGATCCTCCCTGTCGCGTGGAAAAACACATACTTAAAAGCCTAAAATTGTCGGACTCGGACTTAACCTCATTCTTCACCGGCACCACCGTCCACGACGCACTCGCAAAAAAATGACACAGCTATGCTCGTTAACACAATGGTCGCAAGAGCACATCCGAGCCGTTTTCGAAGCCCCCACTGTCGATGAAGCTGTCAAAGCAGTACGAGCGACATTCTCAACGTCGATAAACGTGACATGCAATGGAAAGCAGCTGGAATACGGCAATATTGTGGACATGGTCATCAGGCTGCGAAGCGAGGCTCCGCAAGGCCTTAAAGTACAATGGTTGCAGGTCGTCGAGTCTCCCAGTGACCCAAATAATCGAGTACGTCTCTGACAAATTTATATCCTTGTCATCGGGTTTTGAATATGTTCGTTTACAGGAGGGTGGTCTGGGAGGGATGTATACTATTCGTGGTATCTACCGAGTGCAACCAGGCTCTTCGAAGCCAGTTGCAATTGCACGACATAAAGCCGTAGTTGTTCGGTAAGAAATTTCGCTGAAAATCATGGTCGTCTACAAGAGTTCTAATGAACTTTGATAGTATCGAGTCTCAATCCGAAGACCCTCACGTCGACAGTCGGCGAATAGTCCAACTGTACCTCGTAGCATCCGATATTCCACTTTGAAGACCGAGTTTCTTAACGGCATCTAAACGGCTAATGGATCGTAGATTGCTGTGTAATTTATTTTTTCTGCTTTATTTCTGTCAAGTAATTTACAGAAAATCAGCCCAGATTTTCTGGCAGCCCTGAGTAATATCTCCAGATCCCCACTACGCAGCGATGGGCCAGAATGGTGAGCAACACAAATATTCGACCGAGATGCATATGCGTGTGAATCTTTCCGGATACAGAAAGATGAACTTGAACTTGACCGCCGCGTTCTCTCTTTCTCAGTGACCTCTACGTATGATCTTTGTCAAATGTCTTCTGCTCTTCATGGACTGTGGCCGATAGATCTGGGGATCAGAATTTCTGGCAGAGATCATCTCCAACACTGGCTCGTTCATGAAAAAATTACGCGTACATATTCCACAACGACGGTCATTGCAGAAATCAAGGTGACCACAAAGCTTGAAGCTTCAAATGCCAAATACGTTCCGTAGAAGTCTCCGATTCAACATTAGCCAAACCAATAGCACGAGTTGCTGCCTCGAACAGAGTATTCGAGTTTTTCCGCATATTCCTCGGCTTCTAGCATCGCCCTCCTCAGCGTGCACACCCAACGACCAAAGATGGGAGATCCAGTAGAGGGACAAATCCCGGTGAGCTTCTAGAACTCCTGCTCTGCGGACCCGCAACCCATATCTCATGATGCGCACGTAGCTCTGAATCATGTCATACAGCCGTAAGTCAAATGACGGTCGAAATGTGTCAATTTTCCAGCACGACAAAGAACCCGACGATAAACCGAGGTTCATACCGTTCATTTCAAACCCCCTTCTTTTACCCCGCTTTTGAGGTGTGTTTTGAGGACGTTACTGATAAACTATGATGTCTATTTCGGCGCGATTTACCACTGCACGGAAAAACTGGACCATCCAGGTGTGAAGTCAGTGTAGAGCGCTGTCACGGTTCCACGCAAAAAATCGCAAACAGCAACCAGCTCTGCCCCACGCGACGCCGTACATACGTTCGCTGGCTCACTCTGTAAACGGCTGCCATGTCCCATGTGAACACAAAATCGACATACGCAATGACCTTCTTTTCGGACGAACTTGAAGCTCAATCATCCGACCGTAGCCGTCATCTGGGGGAAGCTATAAAGGCTACGCGCATGCGGGCAACTTTTGATTAGCCAAAAGTCGAGTCAGACGATGGGATACAAAATCACCGCTTCGTTCGCTAGCCTCCTCGCTCTCGCCGAGTTTGCGGCTGCTCAGTCTGGAGCATGGGAACAATGTGAGTTACCTCCTTCAATTTTTTGTTGTTGATGGTGTACTGAAATATCGATGAATAGGTGGTGGGATAGGATGGATGGGCGCAACAGTGAGCTCACCATCGCCATGTTGGTTTGAATGTATTCTGAATGATATAAGACCTGTATATCTGGTTGGGTCTGCACATACAGCAACCCATACTACTCCCAGTGTCTACAAGTTCGTAATACTGTGCACCTCAAGTCAATTAGGTCGATATACTTATAGTTGGATGAACAGGGCACTGGAGGCGGAACCACCACGACCACTGCACCCTCAGCGGCTTTGCCTACTGGCACGTCCACGGCTGGACTTGCAATCGTCGCTAGAGCTGCTGGCAAAAAGTACTTTGGGTCCGCTACAGATAACCCAGAACTTTCGGATGCACCGTATGTTGCTCTCTTGAGCAACACAAGTGAATTTGGGCAGATTACACCCGTAAGCAATAGCTTCTGGCCGACCGATTGTTATGTTCAAAAATGCGTTCATCAGGGAAACAGCATGAAGTGGGACGCCACCGAACCTTCTCGGGGCACGTTCACCTTCACGAACGGGGACACCGTTGTCAACCTTGCTGCGAAGAACGGTCAGCTCCTTCGAGGACACAACTGTGTCTGGCACAACCAGCTCCCGAACTGGGTCACCGCTGGTAATTTCGACAATGCAACCCTTCAGTCTATTGTCCAGACGCACTGCAGCACTGTCGTTTCGCACTTCAAGGGGAAAATGTGAGTATTTTGTTGGTTGAATGAATTTATCTTACTGACTTTGGGCTGTGATTACTCTAGTTGTAAGCCTGGACCTACCTTTTTTGTACTTTTCTTTATAACTGATAATCTTCGTAATGTCGTACAGATAGTTGGGATGTCGTCAATGGTGGGTGTCGACCCCATTATCGGCTTGTTCCAGTATGAATTTTTTTTCAGAGCCATTCAACGACGATGGAACCTGGAGAACCGACGTGTTCCACGAGACTATTGGTCCCTCCTACGTCAACGTCGCTCTCAGCGCCGCAAGAGCTGCCGACCCAGCTGCAAAACTCTACGTAAGTAACACCAACTCCTGGACAAACTGTATGCGTTTAAACTCATCATTTTAGATCAATGACTACAACATCGAAGGCACCGGCGCCAAGTCAACCGCTATGCTCAACCTCGTCAAATCCCTACAGGCACAAGGCGCCCCAATTGACGGCATCGGAATTCAAGGCCATCTCATCGTCGGGCAAGTACCATCCACCCTCGTGGCGAACATGCAGCAGTTCACTGCGCTCGGTCTCGAGGTCGCTATCACCGAGCTCGATATCCGGATGACTATGCCGGCGACTGCTGCGCTGTACGCCCAGCAGCAGAAGGACTACCAGACTGTTGTTGCTGCGTGCAAGGCTGTGATGGGATGCGTTGGAGTTACTATCTGGGACTACACTGACAAGGTCCGTTTACGACGTTGAATGGTTTTGATTTAAATTGCTTACCCTGAGTTTGATGTGTAGTATTCATGGGTTCCTAGTACTTTCTCCGGTCAAGGCGCTGCTTTACCATGGGATTCGGTTAGTACTCAAATGGATTTGACAAAATATACATTGTAGGATCTAACTGCTCCTTCCAGACATTCGTCAAGAAGCCGGCCTATGATGGAATTGTTGCTGGATTCCAAACGTAAAAGTCGAAACTAAGTAGTACACATTTCGATGTGACAGCATAAATCGCCTCTGTAAACCCCCCCCCCCCAATAATTTAATTTTATAAGTCAAGCTTACATCCACTAAAATTTCTGGTGCAGAAGAGGTTATCTCGTATCTACTTGCAATACGCTGCGTTCAATGAGCAGGGATGAAGAACATTCCCACGACCGTTCTGAGCAGACGCAGCCGTGGCGCTGCAGCGCCGGAACCTTCACCTCAACCACAATGGCGTCAATATTTCCTGTCCTTCTAGTATTTGTTATCACAGTCTCGTTGATGACCCTAGCGGCACTCTTCACGCCAAAGGGGCCTCAGCAGGTGTAAGTAGCACCGAACCCGACTAAAAATGCCCTGCAACTGAAAGCAATCTAGGACAATCCGGACTGCGCTTATGCTGGCACTGGCATCGTGCTATCTCATGTGGATGGTCACATACCTGGCACAGCTGCACCCTCTTATCTGTACGTACTTGTAACCGCTCGTGTTAGGAGTTGAACTGACGTGTATGCGCGATTGCAGCACCTGTGCACTCACCAGCCAAGGCATGACGACGTAGGCAGGAGGGTTCACTTCGGAGGGACGATTATTTATACCAGGTGCGAATCGCATACAACTCGTTCAATATGCTTTTCTCAAATTGGTTTCCCAGTTTTGTAGCATTTCTAATTCATAAACAGTTTTCATTATAATATGCCGTCCCAATAAGTGTGAAGTAACTACTGCTCTGAAACCCATATCAAGATGTCGTCTCGCAGCTCTCGTCTCCATCCCAGCCAGCAGACGAGCTCAACGCACTATGTCCCCAACCACCATCATCATGATCGCCCCACGCGCCGCCCTTGGTCCAGCCATTTCCGTATGTATCGTCTTTCTGCTCGTGTACTAACGAATCCCACTTAGGCCGTTTCCCCCAACCTACATTAGTCCCATCATCGTCAGTGTCAACATCGCCATCAGCGTCCGAGGTATATGTAGACACGTCCCCATCCGCTCCAGTGGACCCTCCTTCCATATCACTGTCGTCTTCCCATGCCTCGTACGGCCCTTCACCGGGCGTCCAATCTGGCGGAATGTAATCCACACTGGATTCACGCCACGAATTCCGATCAGGGTCGGGCACAGCTCCGATGAGTTCTACGCTCCAATTCTCGGTGCGTTTACTCAGGCCATCCGACTCTTTCTTTAGGTTGAGGTCCGGACTTTGCTCAATTGCGCACACCAGCATCTCGATCCACCCTCCGCACAGCACCGCGATATCTTTTTCGTACCACAGTTCTTCCACCCTCATGAAGACTTCTCGAAACTCCTCCATTTTGGCTTTAACGCTGGCTGCAATTTCTTTCAGGGGACGTGGCTTCATGGCAGCCGGATTGGCGCCGTGTTGGAAGACGGCGAGAGTTGTATGGGGAATCTGGGGTATGCCAAGCTGACTGACTATGGCCCTCCCTTTTGCTGCTCTCTCGCCGTTGTCCATGGTGTCCAGCCGTCGAAAGAAGGCCACAGACGAGGCCCCTTCCAATTCCTCATCGCGTCCATATGGATCTTGGTTCGTCCCTCGTCCGATGCTGGTTTCTTCCACCTCATAACCCCATTCTTCGGCTGTTGCCCTGCACCAGTCCTTAAACTCTTCGCGTGTCCATTCGAACTGGTGGTCATCGTGCCGGAAGATACGATCTGTGCGCCCAGTCGGGTCTGGATATCCTCTCCGCGTTTCGGGTGGGGCGTCTGGAGGTGTCCATCGGGCATTGAAGGTATAGGAAGGGGTCGTTACGAGGAAGTATTTAGGGTGGTATACACCGAGAAGCACCGGTGCGAAGGCTGAAAGGACGTTCTCTGGCAAGTGCTCGATCCTAAAAAATATTCTTCGATGTCAGTTCCGATGAGAAAGTACACCAGATTCATTAAAACTCACACTTCCGTGCTAACGATACACTCCATCCCCACAAATTCCTCGTTGATCACCTCTAACCCACCCTTCCAGATCTTCGCCAGGAGCTCCTCCCATCTCTGCACGCTATATGCGTACGCGCGAAACCCAGGGCTCTCCGCATCCGGCACTTCGACGGGGGGTGTGACGCTGTCGATTGCGTGCTGCAGATCCTCCATCGAGATATCCAGGCCATGCACCTCCCGTATATGCAGATCCGGCATGTTCTCGTCATTGTAGGTTGGTGACTGGGGTGCGGGTTCATTTGGGTTGGCAGAGGCGGAGCTCTGCATGGATGTGAGCAGTTCAGGTGGGGGTGGTTTGAGCCACGGTGAGGGGCCGCATAGAGCAAGGAGGAGTTGGCCTTCACCGCAACCTACTTCGAGGATCTAGCGAACAGATGTTAGGATATTTAGAGATGCATATATGTTGTTAGCAGGTCAGTAGCACACGCACATACCTGAGTGATGTTCTCCCTCCGCAAGATATTAAGAATCCAAATCCGACGTTGTAAGAAAAGCGCCGGGAAAAAATCGACTTTGAGCTCCTCCATGGGCACCGATTCCTGTGTAGTGTCCATCGCGATGTATTCGTCTCCTTGTTATTGCGTTTCGTATATCCAGTCGGGACGGTAAAGATTCGATGGTTGAGAAGATTTGTGTATGGATGAGAAGTAAGGTTGAGAACGATCAAGCTTCTGCCAGAGAAACTGAATTGTACATAACGAGAACCGATGATTGCGTTTTTGTACTAATTCGTTCCCCGCCGAGGCGGCAAAAACAGAGCCTGGCTTCTTTGCCTCGAGGCTGCAGTTGGGCTGCAGGGAACAGACGACAACGTGGATGGACGGTGTTTAGTAGCGTGCCGCAGTGCATTGCGGTGGGTGGCATCACCAGATCGTCAGCAGCAGGCACTTTAGTCTCCCGTAGTTTGGCCATTGAATGACGTAATCGTTTATATACGCAGTCATGCCAAATAAAGCAAGTTGAACGTTGCTGATCGCCGCCATGTCCACAGTCAATCCGACCACCTCACAGAACCCATCGGAGGCACAGAAAATCAAATCTACGCCCAGCAAGAACGCCACTTCCTCTCGAGATCGGAGCCGTCATACAGAGAATTTGTAAGATTCCTCGATCTTTGTTGCGAGCTCAATAGCTGTAACCTTTTTTCACCTGAATGGCAGACATACAACCTTGAGAGAAGAACTATCTCTTGATCTTCGCCACTCTCAGATCGCAGACTTTGATGATGTTCTTAAATTCAATCTGTTTTTGATTCTCAAAGAAGGCTCTGCGCAGAAGCAGTGTTTGACGGACATGCAGAACGATATCGAGGTCCTCGAACGAAAAATCGACGATGCCACTCGGGCCAGCAGAGCTGAAAGGAACCTTAATGAGAACCGAGAAGACGAACCCGCAGGTATGTCACTCGAAATGAGTCCAATAATTGCCTTCCTCACGCGTGTCAGACGGCGGACATTCCAGTCAAAACAATTCAATCGAGACAAATCAGTGGCAAAAAGAACATGAGGAACTTGTAAAGAAGCGTCAGAAAGTATTAGATCTACTCTTGGACGAATGCTTAAACGCAGTGTTAAAAATCTGCAATGCTGGCGCACTTCGCGAGGATATATCCCAATAGTAAGTTGATTGTGCCTTTCGACTGCATTTCTGGCAGAAGCTTACCTCGGAATGCAGTCTAGACTCTAGTGCAGAGTCTGATTTGTACGGCCCATTTGTGCGATTGTGTAACGACGCATTCGACCAGATGCAGTACATGTCGTCGGACATGTTTAAAGACTCAAACTCGAAGATAAACTGCCGACTCCATGTGAACGCTTCAAAACCCATCACAAACGCTTACAATGGCTGCCAGGATGTGTCCGTCAAACCTGATGTAGTGTTCACATCTACCATCGCAGCAACGGATGTCGCTCATGATAAAGGCATTGAACAATTGCCAGTGTTCGACGACCCGCCCAATAATGCATTCCATATGCGACAGGTACTTGGCTGCGGTGAATTCAAAATTAATCTGGATGTGAAAACGGACACTGAAAAATTCGGACAATCCAAACGTATACGGACAAAGTATGACAAGATTCGCGTATCCAAGTACAACTGGGCCGAAGACGAATCATCAAAACCTTATCCGGCGGACGAGAGTACACCGATAGTCAAGATTGTCAACAGGAGAAATTCTAAGACAGGAGAACCGTCTGCAAAGCGAAAGAAGGTTGATCAAAATGCGACAATTGGGAAAGCGGGCCCATCTCCCGCAACATCGTCTCAAACGAAAAAGCGGTCAACCCCGTCCCAACGGTCGAAAACGAACAACTCGCAATCGCACGCTGCAGGATCAAAAGGAAAGGCCAAAGAATCTGCGAACATCGAATCGACCGTTAACCAGTCCCTACATATGTCCGACTCCATGGCCCAGTGTGCTTTATATGGCATGGAGATGCTTTCGTATGGAATTGGTGTCCACCGTTCGATGACATTTCTCGTTTATAGTGAGTGCATAAGGTACTTATATACAACTTACCAAATTCTTACAAGACTTTGTGACAGACTGTAAATTCTGGATTTGGTATTACGATAGACAAGGGATCATTCAGTCGAACGGTATCGATTTTATCAATGATCTTCCGCGTTTCTTGGTGCTTCTTTACACCTTTCAACGATTCGAACTGGCCGATTGGGGTGTCATGCCGGAGCTGAATCCGGAAGCTCTACTGGTCCATGGGCTATATCTAGGTGATCCTGGTCAGAAAAAAGGCCGTGGCGCCCACTTAAGTGCTCCTCGATATCAAAGGCGCGAAAGCATCCCGAAATGGACCCTGCAGATGAGTGCCCTTGATCCTGAGTCTTGTCCTCCTCCGTCGGATCCACAGATGGCCCCACTGGAGAAAATCGACCTTCGAATCGATGATCTGCTCCATCATCCTCACTGTGTCGCAGGACGCGCTACCGCGGTGGTTGGTTCTTCTGATCCTGACAACAACGCGCGGGGCAATCTGGTATGCAAGATTTCTTTCCCTGAAGTTCCTCGGCCAAACGAAGGCAAGACAATTGACCGCGTGCACAAATTGATTAATGAAGATCACAAAGAGGAATTGCTGAAACATGTGCCGGAGGTGGTGACATACGGCGACATGGCACGCTATGGCACACAACGTATCCGGAGCATCATGAACTTGAAGACGGACGGGTGTCGGATCGCGAGAATCATTGTATTTAAAAAGCTTCTTCAGCTTACAACTTTGGCCGGTCAGGATTTCGTCAAGGCGTGGCTAGAAATCGTCAAATGTACGTGCTTTGTTTCTGTGATTATTTCTACGCGTTGTTGACTGTATCATACATAGTTCATGCATATCTCTGGAGTCGGGGTTGTGAACACGGTGACCCAAGCCTTTGGAACTTGATGTATGACGACGAGAAGAAGTGCGGTGTTTTGAGCGACTACGATCTTTCAATATTCCAGGAGGACCCTCGCATACCTGGGACAGACAGGACAGGAACAATTCCATTCATGGCTTTAGAATTATTGACAGATGAGTATTGGCGCGGGGAAGTCACTCGACTTTACAACCATGAACTGGAGGCCTTGATATGGATACTGCCCTTCGTGTTCTTACGCTACCAACAAGGACAACCTCGCAGCGGAAACGTGGTCGATAGGTGGATGACTTCCAATCATGAGGAATGCTGCCAACACAAGTCGCACTTCCTTACTATCATGTCGAAGCAACAGAAGCTTTGTCGAGCTGATTATGCCGACCATTGGATGATGCCCGTAGGTTTGTTGCATTGGATCCGGAACAGAGTCGACCCAGCGCTTCAATTGCCCACATCTCCAGACCAGGACGACGTGGGGGTGATGTGGCCTCTATTTGTGCAGCGGCTAAAGGCCATTGCATCGCCAGCCCAATCGCAACTGGGTTATGTCACCAAGTTGGTGGATGAGCTTGACCTCGATAATCTTCTTCGAACGTCCGCGTCAACCGAGACTCAAGAACCAGAACACGGTAACGACTGCGGGATCGAACAATAATAGCGTTTCCAGACTCAAATACCTTTGCAAATATATATCTATTCTATGTACAGGATAGCACCTCCTCGTAAGAGATACGCAATGAAGAATGTGGTGTTCTGCGCTTTTCGAACCACGGAATCTTGACGGAATCCACAGATTAGAGCCTATAGAGGCTCGCCGATCTGCAAATGCGTTTTTGTTCAGGAGGACGTCAATCACTCCAGAGGTGCCGGGAGTGCCGAGGCACGCTAGAGTCACATGGAGTGACACGTTTCCTCCAGAGTCCTCTGAGAGTGCTCAGCGGACCGTCCAGGAGACGACAGCTCTCCTCTTGCCGCCTCCCACTGTGCCGTCGTCTTCTCTTGCCGCCTACCAGCGCCGTCGTCTCCTCCAGCACACTCCCAGCATAAATTCCATCCTCCACCCCTCTGGCCTATGTTCTGCCAGCTACCTTAACTTTGTAAGTCCCTACTAGATTGTCTTATAATTTCATTCCTCTACTTACAACGCCTTTTGCAATGCTAGCTGAATGTCGCATTCGATGCAGATGTCTTGATCTGCTCAGCCCTCGTCGCTCACGCCAACACTCCAACAGTCCAAGTAACGGTCTGGAACTCCGTCCACACTTCGTTGATGAGTGTGTACCTACCTCAGAGCCAGAAGAGGTCGAAATACATGTAAGTTTTGTTTTCACATTTAGTTCATCTGCTTGGGGACTAATTATATATAAAGTGGCAATAACAATCTCACAGAATGTGCTCCGACCCACCCCCGACCTGCTGCAACAACCTCAAATCTTCGCAAGTGGCCGGGATAGAGAACGAAGACGTGGTAGGCGAGTCGGAGGCAGGGAGTCAACGAAGCTGGGTGTGTTGTCCTTCTGATTTCGTCCGATTCCAACTTTCTAACATTCTCTACAACAGATATCCGAGTTTGCAATTTTCGCTGAAGTAGACGATCAGATGAGTGAAAGCTATTGACCCAGCAGGTTGTTCGAACACGTGACGTACTTTTCGATTCTCGTTCATGGCAAATGTTTTTGACACATATTTACGTTGTTGGGAATTGGGAATCAAATTGACTGACTACATCACATAAGTAACTCAGGTAACTACAATTAGATAGCGACCTCGTCAGCTCTTGGAGTGCTAAAAGTAGTGGGTGATATAGCGCTTTAGAAATCATGATATTGACAAATGTATGGGATGATTTCACTTTTCTAAGTAATTTAGTTTGGTAGATACAGCATCAATTTAATTATTACAACAAGTTTTGTGACCTACTGTGTACTCCAACACATTTCGGGCACTCATCTTTGCGAGAGGTGGAAAGTCGCTCGGATGAGCAGTAAGTGTACAGCCACTCACCGTCCGAGTCAAATATACTGCTGGTCCAATTATCCACTGCCGGCTGTTATTCTAAGGAAATCTGAGTAGACAGTCTCCAAGAGAATATGCATATATACCTAATCACAGTGTCAAAATATACATTCGAGCATGTTATGATGAATAAATTATCTTGTCTTGCAGAGGCAGTGGAGCGGCGTTACTGAGTGACAGTCACGAAGTGACCTTACTGCGTTGTATTCTAATGGACTTAAACATGGCACGTCTGAGAGTACTGTAACCAATTGTATGGTGGCAACGTAACGCGTAACGCAGCCTCTCAAATGTTGCTTATTCCCGAGCTCGTAACGCATAACGGGAGGCTGGTTGCTAGAAGTTAAGAAGAAAAACATTTGAGGCTTTTGGAAACAACTTTTTGACACTCTTTTATGCTTTTTAAACAGTCTTGAAGCGTTCGAAATGACATTTTGTACTACAATAAGGGTGGCTTTTGCAGTTTTTCTTCAGAATTGTTGCCTAACCTATATTTTGTAATGCGTAACGCAGGTCTGGTTGCTTCATCAAAACCAGAGTCATAGTTCGATTGTTCTTTTGAGATTCCATCATAGTCTCTCTAGACAGACCAAATAAACAAATGACAATCGATTTGTTATATATAAGGTCTGTTCCAATTTGAAGGCCTTTTGGTGGGTGGGTCGATTCGGCGTTCTCGGGCGAAAACGCAGCTCTTTCAACCATCATGTGACGGTGGATCTAATCTTATCACACTGTAATTCAACCAGATATCGCTCCGCTCAAGAGGGCGCGAACCTCGTCGATCTCAAGAAGGACAACATTACAACAAAAATAATTCACCCCGAAGGGCGGCGGGCGCGTGGGGCATACGAGGGCGGGAATTCTGGAGGGTGAAGGTAGGTATGAAGAATGCCGTGAACTTCCGCTGTAACCTTACTTAGTCGAAGACGTGAGCACTGAGGACTTCGGACTTTGTCAGTCGGGCTCGCATGTGTATGAGGTTAACAATCAATGTGTGCTGGCCGTGAGCTCGAGTACGACTATATGAGTAGGCAGGCGGAAGTGCTGCTGCTAATTCTCAGGCGCGCCCAGCCACGTTCCCATCTGCGCGTCAAAGGCCAACTCGAGCGGGTCATGACTCATGAGTCCGACCACATCAAGCCCGTCCAAGGTAAACCCCGCACACGCGCAACAGCTCGACGGGCTCGTTGAGAGAGGACATTAAGCCTGAGCACCACAAACCCCAGGGGCCAGCACAACCGCGAATCAGAGCGATCGCCGAAGTTGCGCCATTGATTTTTGTGCCGATGATTGCGGCAAGCTGCGCGCGATATTCAGTAGAGTTCTATGAGAATGTAAAGGTGTTTTATAGCTTATAGGCATTGATTGAGCAAGTCGCAAGAAATACTGGAGCAATGCGCGGAGCATCGCGTTTCGCTTACGGTCATGTTATCTTTCCACGTGATGTTATGATCTAAATCCGATCGGCTTTACATAGCCCTAACGACCGAATCAACCCACCCACCAAAAGGCCGTCAAATTGGACAAGACTAATTCCATCACAACGACCCTAAGTGCCCCGAAAAGGAACTCCCGCCGAGACTCTGGTGATGTCGGCCTTCTGAGCATAATAATAACAGTAAATATAGGTAAAAATGGCGTATACCCTCAATAGACCTTGCAGGAAGTGCTAAATATGTGGCAGCTCAACCGACTGTATGCTTAATATGGAAAATATGTCCCAAATTGGACACGCCGAGGGCGTCACCATGCAAAATCAACTAATTCATTCATCACTCATGCTGGAAAACTGAAGTTAATGCATGCAATCCCTTCCTGGGAGACCAGAGGTCGAGAAATTCTATGTATACATGTTCTATCTATTCTTAAACTAAAACCAAACATTCCAAGGGAGCTCCCTCCTATAGAAACACTGATTTAAAGTATATTCTGTAGCTCTACAGGTGTCTAAAAAGGATTATCGGAGTACTCGTCCGGGCGCATCAAGCGGCACGGGCGGCAAGGCCGGCACATACTCGGATCAACAGTTGGCGGGCTTTTTTGTCCCAAATTCGGGAATTTTGATGGGATCTCAAAAGAACAATCGAACGATCCCTCATCAAAACCATTGAGAAGTGTAACGCACTCCAAGCCGTTGCCACCATACAATTGCTTACAGTAGTTGTACACAATTATCATGTGAGTTAAAGGTTCATATTCCCTCATGATCAGGCCAGGATAGAATGGAATATATATTATTCATATTTCCCTCATTTTATTTTATCCCTTTGAATTACATCTTTAAAGTCTACGACTACTATTTAGAAAAACACATTTGCCATGAGCGAGAATCGAAAAGTACGTCACGTGTTCGAACAACCTGCTGGGTCAATAGCTTTCACTGATCAGATGGCCGACTTACGAAGACGATTTCCTGACTTTGCAGCTTGGGAGGATAGGTTCAAGCATAACAGAATGCCAGCAAGCCCTATCATGAGGCATACATTGAACACTTGGAAGAACTTCAAGACTGGAAGACTTTCACTGCGGATGAACCACACGATCTCGTCACTGAACTTCAAAGCTTCAAGTCTCGCTATTAGAGACTGCCTGGTAAGGAATTAGGGATCCACTTAGTCCTAGTGCTAGCCAAAGTGGTCAATCTTAATAATATTACTCTTTTTTCATGGAAGGATGAGTATTGTCGTCGTCGTCGAACAAATGACATTTTTTATGATACATTGACCAAGTATGTCTAAATTTGGCTACCTGTCCCTCCAGCTCCTCCATGCCTCCGAACTCCTCTCCGCCTCTGTGACTCCAGCACTCCAGCTCCTCCCGGAGTGTACCAGGAGGGTCTCCATGTTCTCTGGCACTCTTTCAGAGAGGGGACTTGACTCTCCCACTCCTGGTCTCCGGAGGCCTCTGGAGGGAAGTCCTATTTTGCAGATAAGTTCAATCAGAATTGTTCGCTATCACAAAGTTTATCTCGGTCGATTTGTTCTCATTCTGAATTTTATGTCCACTGAGGATTTTTAAGTGCTTTAGGACGCTACATGGGCTGCGATACGTGTGCAATATACAGCAAGGGCTTTATTCTCGATGTTAATACCGTCAAGAAATCAATATTCAATATCCATTCCAATTGAACGGCTGATGACACGTGTGTGATTTCGTCGGAAGACAACGGTCCACCAGAGGAGCATTGCGAATATTGCAACGCAACAGATGACGATGCTGATTTTTGGACCGCCCTATGTGTTGAAAATATTTTACGTTTCTTGATGGAGTTCGCTTTCACAACAATGTTTGAGGCGAGCGAAGGGGCGACCTCTAATTTTGATTCACGGATGCAAGACGGCAGTCGACTCGATTCGTGAAAGAGTTGAACATCGAAAAATGAGATCTGGAAACAGGAACGAACCAGATCACCACTGAGATTGAACGGTGTTCATGGACCATAGATCCTCTGCTGTGTGTTGTGCGATTTCGTCCATGGTAGCCTTCCATCTAAAGCCTCCTACGTCGTCCCCTTCCTGGACATTTCTGAGAACATAAGGATATCCTCCATCAGCACTTGTACTGACACCCTCAACAAGCGGTAGTTCTCCGAGAATTGGAACTCCAAGGCGATTAGCGACATTGCGGAAACCGTCAGGTTTACCTGGGCAAGATTCTGTCAGACTGAGAACGATGATATCGAACACTGAATTACCGAATAAGTAATGCGGAGCAGGAGTGGTGCATTCTGGGCACAAGTAATACGCCTGGTTGAGAACAAGTCCGGTTATCTAAAGTTTGAAACGTTAGTAGACCATCCCACGAATACCAGTATTTCACGTACAGGGACAGAAACCTTCCTGAGCATGGCAATTCCCTTTCGAACATCCGAGAGCGCAACATCTTGAGGTGTTGAAACAATGACAGACCCTGGTTGCACAGTTAGACTAAGAAAACATTTTTGGAGGAGATAAGGCCACACCATTAACGTGAACAAGTTGGCCTAATGTGAGAGGAACGTCTCCTGTCCCTGGAGGCATGTCCACCACTAGGACGTCGAGCCCTTGCCCGTCTTTTGACCAATCCACGTCGAAAAGTAGTTGCTGCACGGCCTTTTGTACCATGAGACCGCGCCAAACGATCGGGGTATCAGTATTATCGGAAGAGGAGGGATCATGTGAGGGAATCAGGAATCCCATCGACATGCAGGGCAGGCCATGGTTTGTCAGTGGCAGAATAGAACCCTCTATACAAGCAGACGTGCCTGTCAGCTAATTTAAACGCCAGAGAAAACAAATCTGACACGCACTGCTCGTCAGGTCAGGCTCTCCCGCTTTTTGCAGTCCCATCAGGGTGGGTATTGAAGGTCCAAAGATATCGAGGTCCAGTATGCCTACCCGCAGCGAATTATTGGTTTTCGGGTGTTTACGAAGCGCGAGTGCAAACGCAAGATTCACTGGTAATTGTAGATTAGATGCGTTCAGCGAAGAAATGAGAATGCATACCCACGCGCTATCGTGCTCTTTCCAACACCTCCTTTTCCGCTCGCGACGGCCAGTACTTTGTCTACGTTGGCAATGGCACGTTTTTGGATCGGGCCGCCCTTTCTGGGCATCTGAGGCGGAGGTGGACGCCTCGGAAGGCCCTAATTCTGGATAAGCCCTCGTCTCGAGAGAATTGGGCAAACGGCAGTCATTCTCACCAGCGGGTTTTCATGTCGAAGACAGCCATTCGTTGAGAAGAAACGGAAAGTTCGTGACGCGATCGTAAATGTAGGATTGGCCTTCCGGCTGAGGTGCATCATGAGGAAAATGCAGCAGGGGATCTGATGATAATGTAGACAAGCAGAAGTTGAATTGAATAGTTCTTGAAGTTGATGTTAATCAGAAAGACAGAAATTGAGAATAAATTAAAATCTGAGATTCTGAGAATTATGCGCATGGGCAACACGTGACAGGTTCGGTCGCGAGGGTTTACCGCGCGTCCCGCAACGTTCTATGCACACAAAATAATATTATATTACTTCGTAAACCGTTACATCTAATACGGGTATGTAGGAACTCTAAAGAGTTAAAAACATCGGAGTCTTTAGTAGAATTGGTATGATCACTGGATATCCAACAGAAACCACCAGAAGCGAGGATCAGGAAACGCATCCAGAAAATCTGGAAAATTGAAACACAGAAACAGAAAAAGTCCTCTCGATAACAATCGAGAGAAAATGACCAGCGTCATTGAGCAGGAGGGAAATGAACAGCCTTGGGCGCCTTCAACTCCGGAGACTCCACGCGCAACTCCTCCAAAATGTCAGGAGAGCGAAGCTCGGCTTCAAAAACCTCGGTCGTTACAACGGCTTGGCCCTTGGAGCTTGCCGGCGGACTTTTGCTAATGTCGTCTTTCGCAGCGCCCGGCTTCATGATCCCCTGCATCGAATCATAGCGAGGAAGGCCGGGGTGAAACTCCTGGTTGGCGCCGATGACGCTGTTTTCGAAGCTCTGAGGTTGCAGCTGATGCTCAGGGTCTCTGGTGGGAAGGGTCGGGGTGCGGCTGACGCCCAAAAGCCATTCAGGGTAGAGCCTCGACACGGAATTCTTGGTCATGGTGGTCGACAGCGAAACGGTGCGGGACACATTGACTCCAAGACTGAAAAAAGGTATGGATAGGCCGTCTATCATATGATGAGAACCAATTGACGAGTATCCATATTGGTGGGGAAGGGACTCACGAATGATAATCGAGGAAAGGACAACAAATGAAACAATAGGTTGGAGAGATAACGCAAAGTAGTCCGTTTGTGTTACAGGTGGGTTGGCAGGCTCCGGAAGCTTGTGAAGGGCGAGTGTAGAGATGAATATCGCACCAACCCCCATAGGTCCTACATTGATGAATCGATCAAAAAAAGTATCGCAGTCTCGAATGGATAAGTCTTACCAAAATGGCCTGAAAACAGAGCCTCCCTCCAAGACGCAATCTCCGGAATCCACTTATACAACGCCAAAACTGCAGGAATCCTCCTCAACAGCATGATTCCGATCGTCAACCCGACCAGTCTGGCAGGACTGATGCCTAGTTCTGGGATGGTAAATTTATCGAAAGGGAGCCATGCACCGATGTAGATGAAGCAAGCGCAGTTGAGGACCAAATCGATGACTGAGGCGAAAATCTCTCCTTCCGTGTGGACGTTAAAGTCACCATCCCAGGAGATGGCACTGCCTGAACATAATTGAATAAGTCTGCATTTGGATTTGAATAGAGGATCCTACCTGCCGCAAATGCAGCTAGTAAATCATCACTTCCTACCGTGCTGACAACACCAGTTATGAAGATGGCTAACGCAAGGTACTGCGCAACGTAAGATTCACGATCGATGAACCCATGGCGATGGGAGAACTTCATGAGGTAGGAGAATCCGAGTCCTGTGCGAATATCATACCGGTCAGTGCATACCCCTGTACGCTGCTAAGTTTTCCACATACCAAGAACTCCGCCCACGAAGACACCAAGTAAAACTTGGTCTTGAAAAGGGTGTGCGTTCAGTAAAATATACAAAGTATACAGAAGACGAACAATTAACTTACAGAGCCAGCCGACGAGGAACCAATCGCTTATTGCTTTGGCATCGCTCCTATCCAACGTCAAATAAATTGATAGAGTCAGGAAAGGATAAGCCAGGCCGTCGTTCGCTGCTGATTCTGCGGAAAGCAATTGACGAAGGTTGAGTGGAACATTTTTGCGAGCGAATTTACCGCCTGAAAATTTTCAGTATTGGATATAATACTGAAACTGAAACGAACATACCGACAATAGCAGCGCATATAATAGGATCTGTTGGGGTCAGGCAAGCCGCAATCCCCATGCACGAGATGAAGTTTAATTTCGGAAAGATAGCGTGCAGAAGACCTAGAACTGAAATGAGGCATTTTCACCACTCAGCACTAAAGAAAACGTACCAGCCACAATTGCCCAGCCAATCGCCATCGTTGGTACCACCATAGCCAGTAAACTTTTAGCATGTTTTGCCATGTAGGATTTAGGCAGTTCAACGCCAATAGCGAAAAGGCCTGTTGCCAACACTATTCGCATGACTTCGAGAGTGATGGCATCCGAGTGATCACCCCAGTGACGAGGATCGAAGATGCCAGCGAAATGAGGACCCATGAAAATCCCAAATAAAGTCCCGAGTACGACTTCATTTACATATATCTAACGAGATGCGAAGAAACGGTGATTAGCTGCATAGACACTGGGCAAAAACAGCTGAGGCACCTTTTCCCTAGCTAGGAGCGAGAACATAGAAAACTGATGATGCGTAGGCGTCAGAAACAGACCGAGACAGATGGAACTGAATACTTACAGCGACGACAAAGCCCCCTAGGCACATATATACGAGGCCTGGCACCGTCACCTTTCGGAAAACACTTGAAGCAAGCGAAAACACGTATGAACGAATCAAAACGAACTTCGGTGAGCATCATGGTGGTATATCGTGTTCGATGGCGATAGTATTGTCTTGTAGCTGACTGGGCCGGATAATGGATTGTGAAGAGAGTGGGGCAGTATGGTAGTACCCTGAACGAATGACTTCTCCCACGGTAATTATGTACTCTGGCATCCCAGCTTGATTACTTTGGAATCTTTAGATACTTCACATAAACACCGTTAATGATAAGACGGATAATGCCTTCAATGGCTCTGTACATATACTTTCATCCTTTGAATTATTTTGAGTCTTCGAGACCGCTGTAACTGCTTCAATCCTTGGTTATCTCAAATTTATGAGACAAATAGACTCGGAAAACCTTCAATTCCAGTGGTTTTTATGTGCATTGCTTGCAGGCTTTCAGCCGACTCGGACATCGCTTTTGGGCCTTAGCGTTTGCAGTAGAGATCTTGACAAACAGAAAGTCCATTGAACGATTCCGCAAAACCCAATTAGGTAGCAAGTTCAAACGTTCGATGTCGATGTTCAGCTTCCTCGTAAACATGACAATTAGACCTCAAGACCGCCATCCATCGATGATGCCTTTAAATGCAGGCTTCTTTATGAAGTTCTAGAGTCCAAAGTCAGAGTTTGCTACCTTTCGGAACCTTGCTACTGAATACAATTCAACGCACCTCATCCCAAGGACAAGCGGCACCCTGGCCAGCAAATGCTCCGGGCACCCAAGAGAACTGCAAATAAAAAGAGCCACACACAAATTTAGACATGTCAGAATAAGTTCATACACATCAATGCAGACGAACACACTGACCTTGTCCGTCCAATCCCACAGTGTGACACCAATGCAGCCAGAGACAGCCTTGCAAGCTGCAATGACATTTTTATAGTCTTCTGTCTGCTGCCCGATGAGCACGGGAGTCTCGGGGAGCGTCATGCGAATATCAAGCTCTGTAATGGCAACTTCCACGCCGAGATTCGCAAAGTTCTGGAGATTCTGCTGGAGGGTCGTTGGTACCTCGCCCACGATGAGATGGCTTTGAATGCCGATGCCGTCTATGGGTACTCCGTCTGCTTTGAGTTGCTTAACCAGATTAGCCATGGCGGTGGACTTTGCGCCAGTCCCCTCGATGTTGAAATCATTGATCTGTAGTTGACGTGGTTAGTCATGTGTATAGGAACCCAACTTCTGAGGCCGTAACATACATAGAGTTTGGCATTGGGATCAGCTGCTCGGGCAGCTCGAAGGGCGGTAGAGATGTACGCCGTGCCAGTGGTGTTAAAGAAGACATCTTTGGCGAAGGTTCCGTCATCATTGAATGGCTCTAAACCAAGGCAATGAATTTGATGTTAATTGAGGGGACGGTACACATTTAAAATGGAAGAGGACATGCCATTTACAACATCCCAAGCATCTTACACATACATCTCAGCATCCAGAAATAAAATAAGGAAGGCAGAAGAAACGTACATCTGTATGCATGCGTGAGTTCATGATAGGAGTTTGATAAGGAGAATATGAAGATCGTACAGTACTCACATTTGGCCTTTATAATGTCCGACCAACGTGCTGCAATGATTTTCTATAATCGATAAAAGTGTCGCATTATCGAACTTTCCCGCCTCGACCCAGTCAGGCAGCTGATTGTGCCACACGCAGTTATGCCCTATATGATAATGCGCACCAAGTTGAAACGCTTGTTTCGTTGGGCCAAAGATAGAGCTCCCGCACCTCGCATAATCTGACCGTTAGCTTGAGCCTGAGCAACGATCTGGTCACCTCCATTGAACGTAAAAACACCTCTAGAAGGCTCAGTCGCGTCCTGTGAAAGAATTTTGCATTTAAGCTGGAAGGATAGATGTTGGACAGTATCCACGCACCCATTTCATGCTATTAGCCTATTCCATAATCAGCGCACTGAATTGGAGCATTTCAAAAATAATTTGGACCCACTGGAGTAAGCTGGTGAAAGTCAAGGGTGTTCTGCAGTTGTGCGACATAGGAAGTGTTGATAAGCTCTGGATTATCCGTTGCGGTGCCGAAGTACGTCTTCCCTGCCGCTTGAGCCAGGGTGTTCAGCTGAGCGACAGAAAAGGGGATCGACAGGAACAGCGGAAGGATAACAGATGCGCTTTTGGTCATTTCGGCGAACAACTGATTTTGAAGGCTATGATGTTGGAAGCGTTGAGTGCTTCGAGTGCCTATGACTGTAGCTTCTCGCCCAACACATCCATCCTACTCTTATATCTCCCCGAGCTCTACGATCCTAAAATAAAGAAAAATTACCGCTCCTGATACCCCGCAGTATACAGCAGCCTGCAGAGAATCGAGGCAACGTATTCGCACATCCGTGGGACGCCGCAGGCGTTTTAGTGAACTGACGACCACTATGTGGCGCTTTGGCGTTGCGGTAGCGGTGCGTGTTATTTTTGCGCGCCCATTCCTGGATGTTTTTTGACAACCTGCCCGACCGAGGATGGGGTTTGAGAGAAATTGCGGGGGGTCTGGAAAGGCATAGGGTCTAGACGGCCCGGTCGACGTCGGTACAGAAGCAGGAAAGGAGGACCGTCCGTCCGGATTTGAGATCATGGGGTCGAGCACTCTTTTTTTTTATAACGTCCACAAAGCTTGGGCTATTCATAATTGAAATGGATGCAAGGAAGTACAAATTTGTACGAGAAGTACTGAAGTTTTTAGCCTGTTCCAATAATGTAGAGGAACGCCATACGAATTGTCTGTTCTCGAGCTCAGTGTTTCCAAGCGTCCACGATACCGTAGTAGGCTGGCTTCTTGATGAGATTCTAATGGATAATTTCAATCATTAGACTTAAAATTTAAAATGGCAAATTTCTCCCAAATGGTAATTAGCACTGACTTCATCCCACGGTAATGGAGCACCTTGCCCCGCAAACACACCTGGCACCCAAGAATACTTGACATCATAGTCAAAAACGCCTTTATTTAAATCCAAGATGTGGAGCAAAACGCACCTTGTCGGTCCAATCCCAAATAGTGACGCCAATACACCCCTTCACCGCCTTGCAAGCCAAAATAACCTTTTCATAATCCTTCTTCTGCTGCGCCAGAAGCTCCTTCGTGACTGGCAGATCCATTCGGATATCCAGCTCAGTGATAGCCACTTCCACGCCGAGGTTGACGAAGGCTTGCAAGTTCTGCTTGATAGTGGTAGGCACCTGGCCAACGATAAGATGGCCTTGGACGCCGATTCCGTCGATGGGAACGCGGTCCTTCTTGAGCTGCTTCACGAGGTTGAGCATCCCGGTAGACTTTGCGCTTAGTCCTTCGATGTTGTAGTCATTAATGTAGAGTTTGGCCTTGGGATCAGCGGAGCGAGCGGCCCGTAGTGCAAGTGCGATGTAGGATGGACCGATGGTGGTGTAAAAGACGGACTCGCGGAACGTTCCATCGTCGTTAAAGGGTTCTTCGATTTGATGAGGTTCAGCCTACGTCGACATGGGAAAGGGAAATGAACATACCATTGACAACGTCCCAACTGTCTTGGAAATTTGTAAGAACATGAAGCATCACGAAGCACAGCAAGGGGATACTTACAGCTGCGAAGTCGATTAGCCAGGCTTCGAATGTTTAAAAAATCTATTGCACTTACATCTCGCTTTTGTAATGCTTGACCAATGTATGACAGTGGGTCTGGACGATGGAGCTGAGAGTCGCCTTGTCAAAGTTTCCTGCGACGACCCAATCTGCAAGCTGACTATGCCAGACACAGTTATGACCTATGGATGACATACTGTTGAATAGATTTCTTTGAGAAATGGGTCGCTGGATTAACCTCTGACAAGTTGGCGGTTTTTCTTGGCCAACTTCACGATGGCATCTCCGCCTGCGAATGTGAAGTTGCCTCGGGACGGTTCAGTCGCAAACTTCAGACATGACAGTCAAGCAATGTACTGCAACGCGTCGAGAACCAGAAGGTCATACCCATTTCATGCTGTTCGACTGAAAGCGAATCAGAACGAGAGATAATATCATGAGCTGGTTTGAACTTACAGGTGTAAGTTGTCCGAAGTCTTGAGTGTTTCCAAGTTGCTTCAAGTAAGGAACATCGTTAAGTTCTGGGTTATCGGTTGCGGTTCCAAAGTAGAGTTTCCTGGACGCTTTAGCCCAGAAATTGAGTTGAGCTGAAGCGAAAGGGACGCTCAGTAAAAGGACTGAAGACACAAGGGAGATGTACATGGCGATATGGTGATAAGAAATGCACCAAATTGATTGAGATATTCCATTGCATTTTATAGGTCTGTCGAGATCGCCTCAGGGACGTTCGAGGAGTGCGCACGAGCAATTCAATGTCTCATTATCGCCCTCTTATGAACGCGATTCACGCGTAGAAAGCGTCAGCTGGCATAAAGCAGACCAAATGCCGACAGAGGACAGGTCTTATGGCGCGTTTTCTCCTTGAATTCCCCGAAGTCGCGTAATCCTTTGCAAATGGAGAAGAATTTGCACCTTGAGGGTGCAAAGGCAATCTCGACGGGCAAACGTAGGAAGAAATAATTTCTGCAGAGGCATACCGGTACCACATCAGATTGGTTCTAAGAAAAATGAGAAGCGCACAATTATAAAAAAAACTTCCGAGGCTCCCTCTATCTCTTCGTTTGAATCATCAATTTCTCAGTCAGATAATATTTGTCTAGTCCGAGTCGTGGGCTCATTGCATGTCAGGTGGTCAATGACAAAAATTTTTGGTGCAGGTTCTCAAGAGTTCTAACTTCAAGAATGGAATGGCAGAGCAAAAATTGCATGTATAAATGAACCGACATACAGAAGAAATGTAGGTGCTGCCCAATCCCACAACATCCTCTCCCGAAATCACCTCCGCATCCTGAGCACCAGCCGAAGCGACGCCTCCAAGGAGGAGAAAACGGTATATAGCAAAGATATCCCAGGACAGACAACACCCAACGCATACACGTCTTGGTTTACTCTAGGGGACGGGAACGCGGACAAGGAGGCGGAAAAGCTTATACCGAGCCCGAACTTTTATGTCCACAGTGTTTTGTTCTAAGCACCGTGTTGGCCGTTGGAAGGCTTATATAGAGACCTGTGCAGTTGTTATGTAATTAAGTCGCACGCCGGGAACCGAAAGACCCGAAGGAATCACGCGCATCGGCAGAGCACGCGATGGGAGTCAGTCTCAACTCTCAAGCGTAGTACTCGGCGATGAGCTTCACCTTGTCCTTGTCCTTCTTGTTTCCGACAGTATAACGCGAAAATGTCTCGAGCTTCAAAGCCTCTCACCGTTGCCCGCCTCAACGACACGATCTTGGGTTGTTTTTCGAACGTGAAACCTTCGGAAACCCTCGACCACCTGGTGCGATATCTGGGAACGTGGAGTGGTAGCGAGTTGCGTAGTTCCTTTCTTGGGTTCGCGCGTACATTGACTGAAATTTCCATAAAGCAAACTTTTCATGGTAATTTATACTCTCAGACCTGTCCGTCATTTTCCCGGCTGATCACGTATTGGGGTAGGTCATCCAATACGCGCTCAAGATCGTCGTGCCTTTCTTCGAACTTCGAGCGCGTCTTCAACACCGTGCCGGACTGCGCGCTACTCCCAAGAGCTTGTCCGCAGATGGGCTCAACAAGTTCAGCAGCTTGTTGGGTGATTCTCGCACCGCTTGGAGAATCTGGGGTAAGTGGGGTTTGCCTTTCTGGGAGTATTATATTCTGAAATCAGACACATTACTCAGGTCTCCTTCCTATCTTCCAATGGTTGATATCACTGGAAAGAAGCCCACCGGCGACACGAAAGCTTCTCACCATCGAGCGTCTGCAAGGATGGTCGATGCTGGCCTATTATCCTTTGGAGCATCTATATTATTTAGGGCTCCATGGGATTATACCATCCACTATTTCCTCGCCTTTCAACCTATTCTCAACCAAGAAGACAAGATTGACACTTGACTTCAACAAAATTGCCCTGTGGTCAACGCGATTCTGGGCTGCATATGTCTTCCTTCATTTTGCCCATCTGATCGAAGATAGAAAGCTATTGATGCAAAGGCATGCCTCTATTCGCAAGGCCAAAGCAACCGGTCTATCTCGTGAGGAAAAGAAGGAGATGGAACAGCGATGGGATGCGTTCTGGTCTGAAGTGGTGATCAACCTGGGGTACCTGCCTCTTACGATCCATTGGTATGTCTCCGTCACGATCGAAGCACTTGCCTATATTAGTACTTGCCACTAAATTCTAAATGCAGGTCTTTGGAAAAGGGGTTGTTTAAAAATGAGGTTTGATCATTCCGTGTATCCCTTCTATGTGTATTGACGCGCAGCCTTAGATCTGGGTCGCCGCATTCGGGCTTGTTGCGGCTGCGGCCTCTTTCCGCACTGGTTGGAAAGCTACTGCCCTTCCTACACCTCTCGAGAAGAAAGAAGAGGCTTCGGAAACTGTGCCAGAGGCAGTTTCAGCCTACGATGTATCTTCATAGATAGAGATATAAGCTAACTTCATCTCACGAATCGTATGCTTATTCTTATCTGCATCACTACTCGTCTTCTTTCATCTACAAGCCTATCAGTTCCAATCAGACAAATCCCGAACTGCGACCAAATCTCTGGCTATTCACGATGCTGGGCGTCGTTGAATGCTAAATGCGCTCTTCCCTGCTCAATCCGTCATATTTGTCCAATTACAGTGCAGAGCCTACCGTAACCTTGTGAAACACTCTCGGCGTGCGCATCAGTTATATTTATCTGTTGATGGTTTTATGTTACTGACAAAGCATCCTTTCAATAAGGCCTGCGCATCTACGTTCATCTAATCTGTCTTCGTCTTGTATCAAGACCCATGCTTCTCCCTTGTGATGTCGATAGCGCTGTCCTGAGAACAGAATGGCTTAAAACAGTTCAATCAGCTTCTGAGGACAGTTTGAGCGCATCTGACTTCTCCAAAGGTGCGAAGTCCCATCAATACATTGTGGTCTGAAGCTTCTGTATCAGATTCTTGAGGACGCGCGTCCTGATGAACTGCCATTTCTTGCCACGAATGTAGAATTTGAAATGATCATTCGACGTTCAGCACATCGAATAGTGCTATGGTGACTATTATTAAACACCGACCACGATCTTACAATGGTGGGCAGTATTGCGAGTTTGTTCTAATGGACTCGGCCTCATGACAGCCGATGTTACTCTGGTCTGAACTAATGCTCAAGGCATCTGGATCAGAACGCGGGTTGTCAGATCCGCTTCATAAATGCAGATAAATACCTTCATAGTTTCGAGAATGAGAGTCACCACGAACCCATCTAATCCTTGAACACGCAAGGATCAACACAAACATGGCCGACAACACCTACGACATCATCTTCGCTGGAGGTAGGCGCTTCCATAGCGTGCAATCAGTAGTGCTTGCTGACGTTGTCTGCAGGAGGAGCTGCTGCATGTATCACTGCAGGCCGTCTCGCAGAAGCGGACCCGTCTCTCAAAATCCTTGTAGGTCCATGCCATAGTTGCGTTCAAGTTTATCATCGATCTAATTAGCCAAACATAGATCGTCGAAGCCGGTCCTCACACCCAGGAGCTGCAACACCACATTCAGCCTGGTCGTCACTTCAGCAACTTGCTCGTTCCTCGCGAGGTCTTCTCTTTCCACTTCGGTAAAGGTGGAAAGGGAACTGGCGAGCGTATGCATCTTGTCCCAGCTGGACGCGCCCTCGGTGGTGGCTCTGCGATTAACTGTAAGCGTCATTGTGTTGTTTATATCTACGCGAACTAACCCTGATACGATGTCCAGTTGCTATGTATATGAGGCCCGCGCCTTCTGACTATGATGACTGGGAGACTATTCACGGAAATGAGGGCTGGAGCTCCAGGGAGCTGATCCCACTGTTGAAGAAGGTGAATATTGGACAATTGTCTTTTGTCAACTGGTCTCATGAATAATACAGGCTGAGACTTACCAATCGGGAGACAACTTGCCTGCCCATGGATACAATGGTCCTCTCAAGATCTCCATTGCCCCAGGAGGCTACAACGTTGCCGAGGAGATGATCAATGTCGGAATTGCCACTGAGAAGGATCACGGTTCCACTACCGATTTCAATGACTTTACCGAGTCAGCTCTCAACAAATGGGGTGTAAGTTACATCTGTTCACTTGCCAGGCGGCAGTAATTAACTCGATCTATTTTTAACAGCGAATTCAAAGGTAATTTATCGTGGATGAATGATTTGCGTGCGACTGACATATGCCTTCAGATACATCGACGTTGAGACCGGCAGACGTTCTGACACTGCCCATAGCTATATTTACAACGCCAATCACAAGAACTTGACCATCCTCGTGAGGAACAAAGTTACCCGTGTCGTCTTCGAGGGCACCAAGGCTGTTGGTGTCGAATACATCGATGACACTGTTGGGCGGGCCAAGGGTAACCCCGAGAAGCTCATCGCTAAGGCCTCTCGCCTGGTTGTCCTTGCTTCTGGTGCCTTCGGTACCCCCTCTATCCTCGAGCGCTCCGGTATCGGTGCCAAGTCCGTCTTGGAGAAGGTCGGCGTCCAGCAGCTCGTCGACCTCCCAGGAGTCGGAGAGAACTACTTGGGTGCGCATAGCGGTTTTATTACATGACCAATACTCAGAGCCCATGAATATTGTACAGACCACAACATTCTCTTCACCCCATACCACGCCAGCGAAGATGCCGAGACCATGGATCTGGTCTTCAGAGGCAACGCAGAGGAGACCGAAGGTGCTTCATATATTCCTTTTTGGGTAATCATACATTTAACTTTCTTCTCTCAACAGAATTAAATCAGCAATGGTTGAAGACCGGAAAGGGTCTCTTGTCCAACAAGTGGGTCCATCAATCTCTCTAAAATCCTCTTTTCTAATGTGGTATTATCTAGCGGTGTCGATGGCGGAATCAAGCTGAGGCCTACTGAGGCTGAATTGAAGACTCTTTCTCCCGGATACGACAACCGATGGAAGACCTTCTACGCTAACAAGCCTGACAAGCCGGTCATTCTCGTCGCCACCATGGCTGCCTATGTTGGCCTCAACCCAGAGGTTCCTCGCGGCAAGTACTTCAGCATTGCCTACATCCTGGCCCACCCTGCTTCCACCGGAAGCGTTCACATCACCTCTGGAACTGATTCATACTCTCCTCTGGACTTCCAGCCTGGTTTCCTCAACGAGTATGTTGCGCAGGACAATTTCATTTCATCGTGATACTTAACTGTTTACTAGCTTCTCTGATGTCATTGCTTTGAGATGGGCGTACAAGAGGGTTCGTGAACTCGCCCGCCGCATGAAGTACTACCGCGGTGAGCTCGTCGTCGGCCACCCTCAATTCTCCAAGAACAGCGCTGCTGCTATTGGTAACGAGACTGGCCCCGTTCCTCTTGATGCTCCTCGCATTGTGTACACCGCAGAAGACGATGCCGCCATCGACGAGTACCACAAGCAGAACGCTGAGACTACATGGCACTCCGTAAGTGTTCAACGATATGCCATTGGCGCTCTATACTGACAAGTGTGTTTCAGATCGGAACAGCTGCCATGAAGCCTCGCGAGAAGGGCGGTGTCGTTGACTCCAAGTTGAACGTATACGGAACCACCAACCTCAAGGTCGCCGGTATGTACTTTTTATTTTCAAGAGATGAAGACATCAAGGAGCTAAAAATTCTTCGTTATCATAGACTGCAGTATCACTCCATCGAACGTGGCAGCGAACACCTACAGCACTGCCATCGCTATTGGTGAGAAGGCTGCTGTCATCATTGCTGAGGAGCTCGGAATCAAGGGTGTCACCGCTCGCCCCTGACTATCTAGTCCTTCCGCTAAGCTGTAAATTATGAAAAGCCTTGGAATCATCGTGTATTGAAGAAAATGTGTAGTACTACTTATTTGCAAACAATCTATTCTTTCCTCAACAATTCCTTGATTTGACTGTAAGAACTTCCGCAAAAGGTGATCGGTGACTGGGTGACTTTCCGTAAGCCTTTGGAATATAATATTGATGTATATACATGTTCGGACATTGAAAATCATATTTTATTCGACAAATCTAATCAGCAATGGCATCCGTAAGGCATTGGAATATTTATTCCACATCTCTTGCTGCAGCATCCAGCGCAAGCCTATGTGGATCCCCAGAAACCGCATGATATCCTTGAAGATGATTACAGCGACTCTAGAGACGAGCTAATCGAAGCTGCCGCAATGGTTCTGGGTGCGACTCTTTTCCGTCAGAAATCAGAAAAAGCGAAGGCGATTGCCGGACGACTTGCCTAAAAGCTGAAAAGACTAACTTATCATGATAAAGAGCAATTTTCGCGCCACAAAATTGATTGAGGGCAGCAAGACAGTTTCTAGGCATGTTTACCATACAGTTCAGCGGAATTGAGGGAAGAGCTTGCAGGCAGCCAAATCGACGACGACGATGAGAGATAAACGGCGCGTGAGAACAATGACGGGGATGGCCGGTCCTCCCAATTTGGGCATTGCTTGGGTGTGTTATGGCAAAACGCGTTATTCAGCATTAATTTATTCTATTCATGGTGGTTGACCTCTACAAGATTAAGGTTTTTGCAATGGGCTTTGGAAGATATTCTTTTCCCTCACCTTCCTAATTGAGCGCGGTTCACGGCTGAGACCCTTAAAATATTCTATTCTTTTATTCTGCGGATTAAAAACCCTTACGGAAAGTCACCCAGTGACTAAGAATAGGAAAGGCTGAATTAAAATGCTACTTATTAAAATGCTACTTATTTATAATTTATGCATTGCACTGGGTGACTTCCATAAGCTTTGGAATATAATATTGATGTATACATGTTCGGACATTGAAATCGTTTTTATTCGACAATCTAATCAGCAATGGCATCCGTAAGGCATTGGAATATTTTATTCCACATCTCTTCGCTGCAGCATCCAGCGCACCAAGCTATATGGATCCCGACACAGAAACGCATGATATCCTTGAAGATGATTCAGCGACTCTAGAGACGAGCTAATCGAAGCTGGCCGAATGGTTCTGGGTGCGACTCTTTCCGTCAGAGATCAGAAAAGCGACGGATTGCCGAACGACTTGCCTAAAAGCTGAAAAAAGACTAATTTATCATGATAAAGAGCAATTTTCCCGCCACAAAAATTGAGAGGCAGCAATACAGTTATCTGGTCATGTGACCATACAGTTCAGCGGAATTGAGGGGTCGAATGAGGGAAGAGCTTGCAGGCAGCCAAATCAACGACGACGATGAGAGAGAAACGCGCGCGTGAGAACAATGACGGGATGGCCGGTCTCCAATTTGGGCATTGCTTGGGTGTGTTATGGCAAAAAGCGTTATTCCAGCATAAATTTATTCTATTCATGGGGTGGTTGACCCCTCTACACAGATTAAGGTTTATGCAAGGGCTTTGGAAGATATTCTTTTTCCCTCGCCTTCCTAATTGAGCGCGGCTTCACGGCTGAGACCCTTAAAATATTCTATTCTTTTATTCTGCGGATTAAAAACCCTTACGGAAAGTCACCCAGTCGCGTCTACAACTGATGTCAAAAGTTAAATTAAAACTAATTAAAAACGTAACGCGTCGCGTCGCGTCAGCACATGATGCGTAAGTGACTGTGACATTTATGTGACAGACCCGCATATCATGAGGGCCGCCGCCCGCGGCAGGACCAGGGCTAAACTCATTCTTAACCCTTCCCCATGCTATCCAAATTCATGAACCATTCATTACAACTTGCCATACTTAGTCGGAAAGATCGTTTGGAGTCAGCTGTGAATTGTATTCTCAGGTTGACCTCAAGCGTACCTTTCAACGTGATATTCGCGGCGGCTCACCGCTGCTCCTTGGAAACGAGTTCAAAAAGATACACACGCGACGGAACTGAACATTTTTCTTAGGTACGTGCCGAATCTTGCTTCCCTAAATGCTTTCCCCCCACATTGACACTCACGCCACACAACAAAAATGTAGATCAGTAACTGGGCTTTGAACCTCGTGAGACCATGAATTAGGTCGCGAATTCACGTTTTACCCTCGGTTCTACACCTGCTTGGTCACCGCAATCACCGCTTCTCGAGATTATCAGTCATGGGGCGTCGTCATTCAAATAGAAAGATAGGTGCTCAGCCCACGCGATATGAACAGATGACCTGCCAACATCTTGGTTAGACCTGGGTCTTTTCGACTAGCAGTTCAATGGCTCAGAGTGCGTATCTCTTTGCTGAACTTGTGCAAAACATAAACTCACATTCGACGGGATAGAATCATGTTTTATGTGCTATCAGCTCTCAAGTTATCTCCGAAGCAAGTTGTGCTTCAGATCAAATAAGCCCTAAATGAAAGCTTCTTGGCTATTTTATCATGGCCTTGTAACACCTTCCGAGACGCATTCGCACCATTACCTCCGGTAATCTAATGTTTTACCTTAGTTCTCGCCCCACAAAGAAGCAATGGGAATTGGAGATCTTTACTTGCGTTCGAGCTCCCTATATATATAGAGCCAATACGATAAATAGAATGTGTAGCTCTATTGCTAGTATCCTTCCTTCACCCGAAAATGGCTGATTCACAGGAAACCGCAACGTACGATATCATATTTGCTGGTGGTGCGTCTCATTTCCGTCAACTATTCACAATTATACGCTGAATGCTGACGTTTCTCAGGTGGAGCGGCCGCTTGCGTCACCGCTGGTCGTCTTGCAGCAGCAGATCCTTCTTTGAAGATCATCGTAAGAATATATCGTAGCTTTGTGTTCAGAACTTAACATATCTCCTAGATTGTCGAAGCTGGGCCTCACACTCGCGAATTACAGGCACATATTCAACCTGCTCGCTTCTTCGCCAGTTTGGCTCTTCCTACTGAAACCTTTACGTTCCACAAGAGCAATCCCAGCAAGGCTCTGCTTGGACGTGAGGCCATAGTTCCAGTCGGTCGCGCCTTAGGCGGAGGCTCTAGCGTTAATTGTGCGTCGACCCACTTTCTTCCAGTGAAATTCGATTTAAGCTCTAACAGTCGCTGTATACACGCGAGCCGCGGCCTCGGACTACGACGACTGGGAGACAGTCTATGGAAATAAGGGTTGGGGCTCCTCCAGTATCATACCGCTTCTCAAGAAGGTTTGTCTCGTAAGATTTTTCGCCTTCAATTCATTCATAGCGATTAAATTGCAGGCCGAAACGTATGAACCTGGGTCCATAAATGGCACCCATGGCACGTCAGGTCCTATTAAGGTGTCTTTCGCACCTAACTTGCATAGCCTTGCGGATGATTTTTTGCACGTCGCCGCGGCGTTCGACAAGGAGCGCAACATGACGGAAGATACGAACGAGTTCAATACCGTTGACAAGTACGGGGTGAGCCATGCATCTAATTTACTGTTCTCAAGAGACTAATATATCCTATGACATCAGCGCTGGGCACGGTACAGATTCCACTGCTTGCAATGATGTTAATAAATATCTCATCTCATTTGGTAGATACATTGACAGCAAGAGTGGGAGACGTTCCGACACTCCTCATAACTATATCTACAACCAGGAGCATCCGAATCTCAAGATCGTGGATAGGCATCGAGTTGTAAGAGTTATATTTGAGTAAGTTTTGAATTTAATGCTTCTCACCGAGTGTGGATCTGATATATTTGTTTCCTCCAGCGGCACTCGCGCTGTTGGAATTGAATATGTAGACGATTTTATCGGTCGCAATGGCGGAGTGACTATAACGAAGACTGCCCGTGCGTCACGCCTTGTAGTGGTCGCAGGAGGAGCTTTTGGATCGCCCTCTATCCTTGAACGATCTGGAATTGGGGCGAAGTCGGTTTTGGAGAAGGCTAACGTCAAGCAAATTGTTGATCTTCCAGGAGTGGGAGAACATTACATGGGTATGCTCAAAGCTTCTAGTCGTCGCTACCCATCTGATCTCTACTTTGTAGATCACAATGTGATTTTCCTTCCATTTGTTGCAAGCGAGGAGACGGAATCCTTGGACACTATATTTAGGGGTTCAAAGGAAGAAATAGATCGTAAGTCCTACTAATAATTCCTGATGCCAATAAGTAAGTGACTTCTGGTTGATGCGCCTAGCTTATGAGCAACAGTGGCTTAAGGATGGTCAGGGCCTAATGGCGCACAAGTAAGTTACCGGGTTGCCTTTCTTGTGAAGACACTAACCGTAATCACCTGTAGTGGCATTGACTGTGGGGTAAAATGGAGGCCCAATGCCGAAGAATTGGCCGCGATGTCGCCAGAGTTTGACCACAGATGGAAAACGTACTACGCCAACGCCCCGGACAAGCCAGTCATGCTCATGCTTCCCTTCGTGGCGTCGGTCTCTATCGTACTCTGATGAACTATTTTAGCTGAACCTTTTTCTTAGTTACGCTGGAGGAAATCCTGCCGTTCCTCGTGGTAAATATTTCACAATGGCTTACTTCTCAGTGAGTGTTCACATTTCTCGATAATAAGACTCCACTCACTGTCCATGATTGCTATGTTAGGGCTATCCTGTTTCTCTTGGGCGAGTCCATATCACTTCTGGTACGAATCCCTATGCGGCGTTGGACTTTGATGCCGGCTTCTTGGACGAGTAAGCGGTTTTTGTCTTGGGCGTTTATTTACATGTCACGGAACTCTTTCCCTAGTCCTGCCGACCTCGTAATCTTAAGGTGGGCATACAAGAAGTCGCGGGAGTTGGCACGCAGAATGCAAAGTTTCCGCGGTGATCTTATCGTTGGACACCCTCAATTCAAATCCGACAGCAATGCAGCGACCAGCCTCACGGCTTCACCGGTAGATCTTTCAGCGCCGGACATTGTCTACACGAAAGAGGATGATGATGCGATCGATGAATACCATAGGAAAACAGGTATGTCTTCACTTATGTACTTGCGCTCTATATATAGAAACTCAATCTCCTTTCTTAGTTGAGACCACATGGCATTCTGTGAGTGCAATTTGCCTTGAACAACGACAGTATATCTTACTCACCTCCATCCTAACAGGTGGGGACTTGCGCGATGAAACCTAGGGAGCAGGGTGGAGTCGTCGATGAACGGCTGAACGTTTATGGGGTGCGAAGCCTTAAAGTAGCAGGTTCGTGGCTTCCCATCGTTGATCTTGATTTGTATGTGAACTCACAGCGAATTGGTGGCAGACTGCAGCATCGTACCTGATAATGTCGGCGCTAACACGTACAACACAGCCATCGCGATTGGCGAGAAGGCCGCTGTTATCATCGCGGAAGATTTGGGTATCGCAGGTGTTAGCGCAGCATAACGCTCTTGTAGAATCGAAAGCTTTACAATAATGGCAATGCACTTCTTTCATCAGGGTTAGGCCTTGTCAAGTTCAATCTATGTTAATCGAAGAAGACGTTGCCCGAACGAAAAAGCTCCCATGGGCAAATTTAGGAACGTCATTACCATAATTATTGTTCAAGTCGAGATAGTGGAACTAACGAAGTCGAAAAGTGAGCAAAGTTGAAGCCTATCACAACATCCCGGTCACCGGTCACTGACTATTGCCCGTGTTTTCTGGAAAACATAGATCCCACACCCGGATGCAATGCTCTTCCGACGAGGGATGAGAAGCGCTGAACCAATTTCAAACATTCAGATTATTGTCCCGTGTCACACCGTTGACAGGCTCAATAATAGTGTTAATTATAGAAGTTCCAAGGGAACACATGTCCAATTTTCCACCTATAAAGGTAGCTGCGTTGGTCCAGCGAAAACGGTGCTTTCATCCCTATTATCCTCTCTGATCAGTATGTCCTCAGCAGAACCTGGAGTCTATGACATCATATTTGCAGGCGGTGAGTAGCATGGATCGAAATCTGCTTGATCGCCTCGATACTGAGCTTGAACTTAGGTGGTGTGACTGCCTGCATCGCTGCGGGGCGCCTCGCAGAAGCTGACCCAAAATTAAAGATACTTGTGAGGACATTTCCGAAGTGTCGAACAGACTAATAATCTTATAATCTAATATCTTATCTAGATCGTCGAAGCCGGCCCCCATACACGGGGTGTGCATGACCACGTACAGCCAGGACGTTATTTTGCGTGCTTGACCCTCCCCAAACTTGAGGCTTTCACATTTCATGTCGGTAAACCTAGCAATGCTCTTCTTGGGCGTCAGCCTATCGTTCCAAGTGGACGTGCTGTCGGTGGGGGTTCTAGTGTGAACTGTACGTTATCGTCTTCAATTTCTTACGGTCAATATTGAATGCGAGTATCAGTCATGGTCTACAATCGAGCTCCTGCTTCTGACTACAACGACTGGGAAGTGGTCTATGGAAACAAAGGCTGGGGCTCGTCTAGCCTCATCCCTCTATTGAAGAAAGTATGTCGTCTATTCTGATATTGAAATCTTAAAAACTTCTGATGCAACATATTACACACAGGCCGAAACGTACCAAGAGAAATCCACGAACAATACGCATGGAACATCAGGACCAATCAAGGTGTCCTACGCACCTGACCATTATAACATTGCAGAAAACTTTCTCGAAGTTGCTGAAGCGGTCGACAAGCAGCGATCATTGACCGAAGATCTGAATGACTTCTCTAGCTCAGATAAATACGGCGTAAGCGGACTTCTTTGTCGAGGATACTTATTCTAGCAAAGCTCACCGTGAATTTTTTATTTCAGCGTATTGCAAGGTAAGTCAGCTGCTGCGATCTGCTCCACTTGCTTACGAGTCTCTGTGATCAGATATATCGACGTCGAAACCGGCAAACGGTCTGATGCCGCACATCACTACATCTATAATCAAGAGCATAACACCAATTTGGAAGTTTTAGCTAGCCATCGCGTAGTCCGCGTCCTCTTTGAGTGAGTGTAATTCTTTCTCAACAGCCCTAAAACCTTTATTAAAATCTGCAGAGGTACACGCGCTACCGGAATTGAGTATGTCGACGATTCTGTTGGTAGAACTGGCGGAGACATCGGTCCCACTATAAGAATTGCCCGAGCTTCACGCTTGGTTGTCCTCTCTGCCGGCTCCTTTGGCACACCTTCTATTCTCGAACGATCGGGAATTGGTGCACAACTGATCTTGGAAAAGAACAATGTCCCGCAGCTCGTTGACCTTCCGGGAGTCGGTGAACACTATCTGGGTAGGATCAGACTCCATTGTCAGACCTTTCATTGAACCTTTGCCTTAGACCATAACATAATTTTTCTTCCGTTCGTCGCCAGTGAAGATGCTGACACCTTGGACCATATTTTCCGAGGACAAAAGGACAGCGTTGCGCGTATGTCAATACATTTTCTATCTCTCTTGAACATTGATAATAATATGTTACAGTTTTAGGCGAAGAGAAAAAGTGGTTGGAGACAGGTCAAGGAATGATGGCACACAAGTGAGTTGTATCGAATTACATTTATTTCAACTGTTGACCTGCTATACCTGCAGCGCTATTGATGCTGCTGTCAAATTAAGACCCAACACGACAGAACTTGCAAGTTTATCGCCGGACTTCGATAACCGATGGCAAACACATTTTGTCAATGCTCCTGATAGGATGGTCTTGACTATGGCACCAGTCGCTGCGTAAATATCAATTCAGTATATCTAACCCAAACTTCAAGTTAACCATCTCCATAGGTATGTTGGTTTAGATCCTGCAGTTCCCCTCAGCAAGCACTTCTGCATTGCTTACTTCCTGGTAAGCCCGTCTGTGCGAACCATGTACCATACTGATGCTCACCATGATCTAGTCCTATCCGATTTCAACGGGTCGGGTCCACATTACATCTGGAACAAATCCTTATTCGTTGTTAGATTTTGAAAGTGGTTTTCTTGACCAGTGAGAAAAACCATCGAGATCATACCTATGAACCTTGCTGAATTGCTTCATATTCACTGTAGTCCTGCTGACGTCGCCGTTCTGAGATGGGGATACAAACGAGCACGCGAATACGCTCGTCGACTGAAATATTATCGCGGTGATTTAGTCACTGCGCATCCTCAATTCAAGCCTGGAAGCCCTGCGGCTCCCAATCCTGAAGCATCATCAGTTAAACTTTTCGCACCTGATATTGTATATTCAGCGGAGGATGATATAGCAATTGATGAATATACGCGAAAGACAGGTATGCGATTGTCCCCATTTATCAGATTTCGCGAATTACTAACCGACTGCGAATAGTTGAAACAACATGGCATTCGGTATGTGCATTCCGATGCGACCTGAATTAACAGAGAAGCTCACGGTCATTTTCTATCAGCTCGGGACCTGCGCTATGAAACCTCGCGACCAGGGAGGAGTGGTTGACGAGCGATTGAACGTTTATGGCGTTCAAGGTCTCAAAATTGCCGGTATGCCTTGTGCTAAAATTGATATTATATCGCCTAACATTGGTTTATACTTGGGAACAGACTGCAGTATCACCCCATCCAATGTGGGCACAAATACCTACAACACAGCTATTGCCATTGGGGAGAAAGCTGCTGTTCTCATTGCACAGGATCTTGGAATTCAAGGTGTTACTGCAGCGTAGGATCGAGGTTGTTCTTATTTCCCGACTTCTTGTCTTAATTCACATAGTTGAATTTAAGAAACAATCGAAGCTATTATGTTACTGTGGCCAACTCCACGTGTCCCCGCCAATTTCATTTCATTTTTAAAAAAAATCCATCTATTGTCCGTCAGAGCGTAGCCCTATGTCGGACGTCTACTATGTAAGACTAGTAGACGAAAAGATATCTAGTAGACGAAAAGATATCTAGTAGACGAAAAGATATCTCAGTTGTTTGGGGGACAAACGACTATTCATTGAGTAAATACCTAGTAGACAAAAAGATATCTACTGTACGTCGTAAGTCTATGTTTAGACACAAAGTAAAGTAACGAAGCTCACCTCAGTTGTTTGGGGGACAAACGACTGAGGTGCAGGAAATCTACCAACGTAGTTTAAGTGTACATCGATGCATGTTCTGTGATAAGAATCATGCGGGAAAACGGGAGAAAGACAATAAACAGATAGCGCATTCGCTGGGCGAATGCGCACGGGGTGGGAAATATGAAATTCGCGTAACACAAAAGGAAACATACCGCGCATACGCACTCGCAGCGCGTTTGTAATCATACATAGGGAATCCGAGATTCCAACACTCCCCCTCAAACCGTTGCGAGTCCCAACTCAGCGGCGAAGTGTTTGACTTTCGGAGAGGGGAGAGCCTTCGTAAGCGCATCCGCAATCATGTCCTCGGTAGGGCAGTAAACGAGACGTAAGGATCCGTTTTCGACGATCCAGCGGATAAAATGATAGCGCACATCGATGTGCTTCGAGCGCGCATGGTACTGGTGGTCTTTGGTAAGTGCAATGGCGGACTGATTGTCCGAGAAAAGCGTCGTCGCGTCGAGGGTTATGGCGAATATTTCAGAAATAAGAGAGCGCAACCAAAGCGCTTCCTTTGAGGCGTGCGTCGCAGCGACGTACTCGGACTCCGTGGTAGACAAGGAGACAATCTCCTGACGCTTCGAGCTCCACGAAACAGCGCCGCCGTTAAGTATAAAAGCGTACCCTGAGATCGCATGGCGGTCTTCTGCCATGCTCCCATCCGCATCCGCATACCCAATCAATTCTTTGCCGTCTCCACCGTAACTCAACCACAGCTCTTGAGTGCCTTTAAGATAACGAAATATCCTCTTCACAGCGTCCCAATGTTCGATGCCGGGCTTTGACGAAAAACGCGAGACGTCTGGACAGCGTATGTAATATCCGGACGCGTGCCGTGCGCCGCGTACCACAAAGAACCAACGCTTCGTGATATGGTGCGTCGCGCATACGGGCAAATTCTTGCGTCGTTGAGGGGGACTGAGCAGAGGTAAGACGTACATTTGGATCCATGGGAATAGAAACAGGCTTTAAGTCTTGAAACCCGTAGCGGCGGATAATAGACTCAATGTAGGAACGCTGCGACAAAAGAAGGCGGCGTTCTTCCCGCATCCGACGGACTTCTATTCCGAGGAGCCAGTGGAGTTCTCCGAGGTCGGTAATCTCAACGTGCCTCGAAAATTCTGCCTTAAATTGCTTGATGCTCTCCATGCTGGTCGAGACGATTGTACAGTCGTCGACATGGACCAAAATAATGGTGAGGTCAGTTCCATCCGCAGAGCGCTTGTAGAACACGGCCTGATCGACTTCACAGCGCGTGAAACCCAAGATTTCGACAAGAATCTCGACTAGACGTTTGTACCAACGACGCCCGGACTGTTTGAGGCCGTAAATCGTTTTGAGTAGGCGGCAGACAAGTCCAGGATGGGTGACACGACCAGGAGGTTGACGCATGTGGATAATTTCGTCTGGGGTGAGTATTCCGTTCAAGTATGCGCCCTTCACGTCGATCTGATGCATTTCCATGTCCAGGGCGGCGCCGTAAGAAAGAACAGCGCGAATCGACGAAAGGCGCGCAACCGGCGCGAACGTATCGAAGTAATCGACACCAGGCACTTGAGAAAAGCCTTGGGCAACTAGCCGCGCCTTGTAGCGCACGACATTTCCGGCGGCGTCTTTCTTCGCGCGAAACACCCACTTCGACCCAATAATATTGGCGCCCTCCGGCGGGGCAACCAAAATCCACGTCTTCGACTCATTCAACGTCTTCAACTCCTCCTCAATTGCCTTCTCCCATAGTGGCCAGTCCGGCCTTGCCTTCGCCTCTTTCAAGTTGCGCGGTTCAAGCGCCTCCGCCTCACTGATCTCCGCCAACATCGCGTACTCCTCCACAAAATCGGCGGCCGGGATCGTAAAATCATCGCCGCCCTCGCCTTCATTCATCTCAACACCATGTTCTGGTTTGTCTTCGATAACAGGCGCAGGAGTTGGGAGTTTGGGGGTGCGCGTGGGCCGTTTGCGCTCTCCGGTGAACGCGCGACCTTCCATGATGTCACGCGCGATTGCGCTTGGTTTGGGGATGCGCGACGTGCGCCTAAGCGCCGGCTTGGGCTCAGACGATGTGTCAGAGTTACCAGCATCGGAAGATGGAGCTGGGACAGAAGCGGGAGGTGTGGTCGATGAGGTGGAGGCCTCTTGAGCGGGAATATTTGAATTTCGGACGGTTCGAGGCTCATCTGCCTTCGTCTCGATAAATTCCCACTCCTCCCCCTCGAGACGAGAGGCAGAGGCACCTGTCGGGTCGTAGTAAACGTTGCGCTCAACCGTGACATTCCTTTTGTCTGGCCAATAAATCCGCGCGCCCTTCGACCGCTCATCCAAACCCATCCACCGCCCTTCTTTCACGCGCCCTCCCAATTTATCACCACCTTCCACTCGCACCCACACCTTCTCGCCCCACTCACGGACGTTCCGAAGGTCTGGCTTCTTGCCAAATGCTGCCTCATACGGCGTCTGACCCACAACCGCCTTGGTGGATGTGCGGTTCATCAACCACACCACATGCCGTGCCGCCTCAGCCCATAGGAAGCGCGGCAAGCCGCTCGCGTGCAACAGCGCACGGATGCGCTCAACTATAATGCGGTTACGGCGCTCAGCAACACCGTTATGCTGTGGCGTGTCGTGAACTGTACGCTTCGGATGCGTACCGCGCGACTTCAGGTGCATGATGAATTCGCGCCCTTCGTACTCGCCGCCTTGGTCAGAATGGAGACACTTGATTTTAGCGCCCATCTGCGTGTCGCACCACGCCTCGTAGTGCTTGTAGGATTCGAACGCATTTGATTTCTTTGCGAGAAAATAGATATTGGTGAGTCGCGTCTTGTCATCCGTGTACGTCACGTAATAACGCTTCCCCCCCTTCGATTCCACAGGCGCCGGACCCCAGAGGTCAGAGTGAACCTCACCGCCAAATTCCGTCGCACGCTCTCCCTCGCGTTGCTTTGGAACGGGCTTGCGCGTGGCCTTGGCGTAGACGCACGACTCACAAAAGAAGGGGTCACCAGACGGCGTCTCTTCGAGGCGCATACCGCTAACAAGCTTGTTGGAGAGCAAGCGCTTAGCGACATCAGGTGCGATATGTCCCAGACGACGATGGAGTTGATCGAGACTGATCTTCTCCTCCACAGCGTTGGCAGAATCGGGCTCGTGCTCGATACGGTACAGCCCTTTGCTGTTCTTTGGGATAACACCAACGCGTTCGCCGTCCGGCGCACGCAGAACACACTTTCCGTCTCCGAATGTGGCTGTAAAGCCCATGTCGTCGAGACGTCCAATCGACACCAAAGTGTAGCCGACCTCGGGTGAATAAAGGACCTCATTGAGGCGAAGCTGGCTAGCTTCCACACCATTCGGCACATCAATGACAAGCTCGCCCACGCCAACAGCATCAAAGCTACCCTTGTTCGCAGCGCGCAAGGGTTTGGCGGGTATATCCCGGAGCGTATCAAAATCTTCCTGATAGGGAGAAATGTGGCGCGTCGTCCCAGAGTCGAGGATTTCAACGCGAGGTGCATTGTCAGCTACCCGCTCGTGCGAAGAGGTATTCAGCACATCTTCAGCAGGCTCCAGCTCGACCTTTGGCTCGCCGTCCTCATCATCACTCCACGCGTCGTCCGCATAATCCCCAGCATCGCTCGCCACCTCTGAAAACCAGCCGCCATCGTCTTCGTCAACAACACTGTCAACGACATCCACATCCCCATCTTCAGAGTCGGGGACAGGTTGCAAGCCAGGCATGGAGCCAAAGCTCACATCAGACGAGGCGCGCAAAGAGGTGTGAGAGGTTGAACCGTCGTACTCATCAGAGTCCGATTCATCCTCGGTCTCGCAACAGAAAGCAAGCGCGACATAAATTTCGCTGTCGGAGACATCCTCCACAGCGTTCGCGGATTCAGAGGCCTTGGGCTTTGCCTCCTTCTCCTTCCCCTTTCCGTCTTTCGCTGGTTTCGGGCACTTGTCCTTGAAATGACCTTTCTCGCCGCAATTCCAGCAAGTAATCTTTGACTTCCAGTCCTTTCCGCCTCGTTTCCCCTTCGACGAACTAGATGCGCCACTAACGGACATGGCCTCATCATTGTCGTCTCTCCCCTTGCCATTCCCGCGCGCTGGGCGCCGTGCCTTTTGCCGCTCGAACTCCTCAGAGATCACGGTAATCAAGACATCAGGATCGACTTGTGTGGTAGGGGATAGGATGCGTGCAGCAGCAACTTGATTGGACGCAAAGTTGCCAATCGCTGTAGGCAGGGAAGAAAGGATAGTGGAGCGGTAATCGGTCACGTCTATGTCAACGCCCATCGAAGATAACTCCTCGCGCTTGACGCGCAGGCTGTCGAGGAACTCCCGAACGTTTCCCTTGTCCGGGCATCGCATCTCGAGGAACCGCGCACGCATGTCGGTCTGGGCATAAGCGCCCTTCTCCGTGTACTCCTTCTCGATTGCTTCCCAACGCGCACGAACAGTCTTCTTCGAATGAACGCGCATCAACGTCGAGTCGGGGATCTTCTGCGTAAGGAGGGACTTCGCTGACAGCTCATCTTTATCCCACTTGGTGATAGCGGCGAGCTCGTCGTCGGTCGGTTTCTTCGCATCCGCGACCATTGGGCGTTCCTCGCTTCCGTCAAAATGGCTCCAGAAGCCCTTGGCTTCGACGGCATCTTGGAAGCGCACAGTGAAGATAGCCCAGTTCTGGCCAGTTGGATCGAGTTTAGGGATCGATGAGGGAAGGGTATCAGAGAGGGAAGTAGGGGTAGACATGGTGTAGATTTAGCGCAAGAAAGTTTGTTCGACGGTGTATGATTTCGGGTTCAGCAATAGCACTCGGGGCCCATAACCTGTAAGACTAGTAGACGAAAAGATATCTAGTAGACGAAAAGATATCTCAGTTGTTTGGGGGACAAACGACTATTCATTGAGTAAATACCTAGTAGACGAAAAGATATCTACTGTACGTCGTAAGTCTATGTTTAGACACAAAGTAAAGTAACGAAGCTCACCTCAGTTGTTTGGGGGACAAACGACTGAGGTGCAGGAAATCTACCAACGTAGTTTAAGTGTACATCGATGCATGTTCTGTGATAAGAATCATGCGGGAAAACGGGAGAAAGACAATAAACAGATAGCGCATTCGCTGGGCGAATGCGCACGGGGTGGGAAATATGAAATTCGCGTAACACAAAAGGAAACATACCGCGCATACGCACTCGCAGCGCGTTTGTAATCATACATAGGGAATCCGAGATTCCAACATACTATCGCGTCCGCTGCCTATCCGGACTACTCAACAAAATTCTATGAAAACAGGTGGGTCAACTTCATGAGAAGCTCGAGAGCGCGGAGCGCAGTAATAGGGTGGTTTGTATGTATGTAGTTTAGGGTTTAACATGGATGATCCGTGGGTAAAATGAAATTCTTGATTTCTAAGTCTCTGCTTAGCCCTTTGGCTTCAATTCTTTTGGTGCATGTGTATTTACATGTTATGCATATAATCTGTGAATTTGAACACTATTGATTGAAAACTTGCTCTTAAAAATTCAAGTGGATAAAATTATCCACGGATTTGTATCCATATCAGATCCACCTTACTAAACAACATTTTGTGCATTCCCTATTGTACTCACTGGTATAAAAGCAATGATGCTGCAAACTATAACATATCTAGTTTATATTACAATTGATTTCGTGAAAGTAGCTTCCAACGTTCATTCGTAGTCGAGTGAGCAAGTCGGAGATCAGGGTATAACCTTGTTTATCCATGTTACAGTCGTTTGCAAAATGTTTTGCACTCGACGATGTCAGTGAGCTGGGTGACATGACCATCAGATCAATTCTCACGGCCCTCCTCGAAAGCTGCGTTCGCCCAAATAAGCCTTTGGTCCCTGTTAAACATCCATCGGATACGCTGAGGTGGTCCGGAAAGCATCCTCCTACCCCTCAGACCTTTGAGCCAGCGTGCCGCTGTGTCGCCGTCGGCACGGAACTTGAGGGTGACCTGATGGTAACGCAGTTTATAATTGTCGAGTGCAAAACATTTTGCAAACGACTGTAGACCCTAATGTAGTTCATTACCTATGAAGTACTATGAACTAGGTGGGTAAAAGCATCCGGCGTGAATCTATCTTCAGATTCTATGCCGCATTATCAAGGAGCTCCTCCATTCCGACGGTTGGAAGGAAGAAAACGTGAGTCTGAAAGTGACGCAGTGTGCAAATGAGGTCAGGAATATTTGCATTGCGTCAGATCACAACGGAGTTTTTCCTCCGTTTGATGCTATTCTCGGAGGACGCTGATACTTTGGATCACATTTATCAAGGCACCGGAGAACATTTTCCGTGTGAGCTAGATACAATGGCTGAATTATATTCTCGCAGTTAAATCTTGCACATATAATTTGCTTTTGCATAACAAATTGAAGTCAAACACATCAACGCGGCAACGGACAATAGTATGTAGTTGGGACACTGCCGAGATTCGGCCTGCTTGTAAGTACTGTCAGGTGACCTGCAACGAATCACCCATAGAAACGAATCAATCCCCATGTTCTGAGTAAACTACTGCTCCGTGAAATATGAAAATTCAAACATGTATAGTAGTACATATTTTTTAAATGCTCAGAGGTTTTCAGAATATATAAATTTGATTTGGCTCTGTAATGCAGCAATCTTTTTTTCAGAAAGCGAAATTTGATCTGAAATGATCTATGCCCAATTTAGCCAAATTTCAAAAGTCCGCTCATTAAACAGACGTGATTTTAAGCTCTTTTATTGGGATTAGTGTCTCGCTAGAGCTGCAATCATTTGCATATTTACATTTCAATGCTTCCAGAATTTTTTGAAAGTCATAGGCCTTTCAGAAGCTTTTTAAATGATGAGTTTTAGTTGGGGTGATTCGTTTCCCATGAATCGGCCCGGCACCATCATTTTTGACCACCTCAGAGAAATCAACCCATTCCTCGACTTACAAGGCTATAAAATTAAATAAATTTATTCTCAAGCATACCTAATAAGCAGTTCTATAGTACTGTTCATTTTTTAACTGGGCTCTGTCCTATATCACACAGATATCGCTGGTTTTGTGTTGAATTCTTGCTTAAGTGATTCGTTACCGGTGGCTGAACAGTAATCAAAACGCGTGACATAACGCGTCTAATGTCACGCCCAATCATTCCGCACTTTCATCAACCAACCACATCCTACGACGAGCACCTCCTTTCGCCTTCTTCCCCCACACTCAACCTTCAAGCTTTACATCGCATATAGCGTCCCATATACTCCAAAATGTCTCTATGGGTGGATCAGGTACGACTCAAATTCGTTCGTCACATTTGGATCTCATGGGCGTTTTATCGTAGTACCGACCGAGAACGCTAGATGGTCTACAGTATCACAAGGGCCTTTCAGAACGTCTTAAATGTCTAGTATGCGCGACATACTACTTTTTCTCCAGATTCTGACGCGTTTTATAGTCGGCCAACGGAGATTTCCCTCACATGCTATTTTACGGTCCGTCGGGTGCTGGGAAGAAGACGCGTATAAGTTGTACTTTGAGGCAATTGTTTGGACCTGGTGTTGAAAAGGTGTGTAATTCTGATATCATATTGTGATACATGTCCTTCATACTCTGACACGCCTAGCTCAAAATCGACCAAAGAATATTCCTGTCACCCTCTAAACGGAAGCTCGAAATCAACCTCGTGCAAAGTAACTATCACATAGAAATCACGCCTAGGTGCGAAAACCTTAGAGGACGGTTCTCGGAGTAACGTATTGGCTTACTTTTTTCTCAGCGAAGCAGGAAACTATGATAGGGTGGTGATTCAAGAGCTGTTGAAGGAAATTGCACAGACGCAACAAGTGGATCTCGGAGCCAAACAAAGGTTCAAAGGTCCGTCCTCCCCTCAGCCTTCCTTTAACCTCTACTAAACGTCGTCATAGTCGTCGTAATCAACGAAGCAGACTCACTATCTCGCGATGCACAGGCTGCGCTACGTAGGACCATGGAAAAATACATGTCAAACATGAGGATAATCTTGTGCGCAAATAGCACCAGCCGTTTAATCGCACCTATCAAGAGCCGCTGTCTTCTGATGAGAGTTGCAGCGCCCAATGAAGAAGAGGTGCGATTGCTACTTTCAATGTTACGTCAGACCAAGATGCTAACGAGATCGCCGTCGTTCTTAAGAGTTTGGACGTCTTGCAATCTGTAGCTAGACGAGCGGGCTTCGATCTTCCCCCAGAGGCCGGGAACAAGATAGCAGAAGATTCTGGCGGAAATCTGCGCAAGGCCATTTTAACTTTGGAAGCGCTGAAAATGCAATCGTAGGAATTTATTCCCATTGGCGATGTCATAGTCATATTAACACTTCGCATAGGCCTGATCTAACAGGACCACTATCAATAGCCAAACCTGATTGGGAGCTCTACTGTGCGAAGGTGGCTGATCTAATAATTGGGGAGCAATCTCCTGGGCGAGTCATGGAAGTGCGCTCAAAATTTTACGAACTGCTGAGTCATTGTATTCCCCCAACTGTGATACTCAAGGTACCTCAGCGCATTTTAAGTTCTGGTTTTGAGGCGCAAAAAAACCTGATATGCATGTTGTTTGACAGACGGTGGCTGAACGTGTGGTTGACAAAGTGGACGAAGCCCTGAAAGCCGACATCATGCACTGGGCAGCATTCTATGTATGTGGTCCTTACAGTGGATCTATTCGGTTTAATTCGACTGCTGATTCACGGAATTTCAAATGGCATTTGTAGGAGGTCCGTATGCGAACTGGAAATAAGAAGATTTACCATCTGGAGGCCTGGGTCATCAAGGTGATGAGCCTGTACAAGGTGAGTTTTTGAGTTCGACGATGTCTCCCTTTATTTCACTGAAGCTTTTCTCCCAGCACTTTTTCTATAATATCGACATGTCCGATTTTGACTAAGGCGAGGGAGCTTGAGGCTACTGTATACAGATACTCTTTCACCGTACGACTGGATTGCGCCTGGAATAGGCGCGATATGAATGATATTTAGCTCCCGGTATTAGGTATTCGAATAACTTGTATCCCTGGAACTCGACGTGACTTGGATTCCAGATGGACGGCGGCCTTTGCATTGGATTACAGCCTCGTGTTTACAAGTTCGTCGTGAAATCCAAACCCAAACACCTAATCTTAACAGGCAGGGCGGGGTTTTTTCGGTTATATATGTCCTTGCATGTTCTCATATCTCAGTTCGTCACGATTTAGGCATGCGCCCCCGCAGCGCTGCAATCCCTCCGTCTCCATCTGGCGAAGATTGGAAAGTCTAAAGTGTCCCTGAGCTAAATGTCAGCGACGAGACATTCATCAGGCGCCAATTCATCTGGGCATATCGATAATTGAAGGGCAGCCCATCGGTCCCAAGCTTAAGGCTCTAAAGGCGCGCCTTGCTGTTGACCCTCAGCGCAGCGTGTATCGTCCCGTCATCCGCACTGTGATGCCGGGTCTATGGCTCAGGATATTAACTACTTTGTAAGCTTATTTTTGACTTCGGTCGGCGTGTGTCACTGCAATGCCCGAATGCACATATGTAGAAAAAGAGACCCCAAAGCGCGCGGTGATCTAGGTGTCCAATCTAATGTGTTTTTTTACAATTATCACCCTTGTCGATCGTGTAGATTTCAATTACATGTATCATGGTGAGTCCCCCTCGAGATCGATACCACTGCAGAGAACACTGAGTGACCTACAAAAGGTTAGACGTTGCATGTCCTATGACAAGGCGAATGAGGGGGACATGCCTACCATCTAGTGGGTCCTCCATTAATTGAGTAGAAACCGTCAGAGCGTTCCATCGTATTCTTCGTCGATGGACGCGAGGAAATCGATTAGCTGATATCAACGAAAAGCAACGAGGTGGGATCCAAGGGGACGTCCATATGGATAGGTTGGGGCAGATATTATTGTTCGTCCGTCGTCAGTATATGGGTAAACGACGGAGATCCTCAGAGATACAGATGACTGACCGCCTTGTGTCGCCTGTCCCCCAGTTTCTTGCCTGCCACGGTCTTAAGCCGCTCGTGGATGTGAAGTAACTTATCATGGAAGTGCTGTATGGCCGTATGTGCGCACTCGGGGTCGTCGGAGGGCGTGTGCAGAGGCCTGTGTGCGTGCGTGAGTGCGTGCATACATAGAAATGTGGGTGGCAGACGCCAATGGATTCAAAAAAAAAATGGGGGATACCAGGCACTGAAACCCCGCCGAATGCGAAGCGATTGAATTAGAGAGATACCGGGAATACAAACCTGTTCGTGACTGTGCTGTAGGCCGCGCACCGCATGATTCCTATAGGCCAAAGGTAGGTTAGCATTTTCTGGTTGGGTGGGCGGTGTCAATTGAAAAGAATGGCGAATCTCTGCAAGTGCGCACCAAACGCTCCAATCGCATCAAGCCTATCAGCGTCTTGAACGCAATGCAATTCCACGCATTGATCGTGCCAGGACCCCCATTTACCGCTTTCTCTGAGCTTCGTCTCGGTGCTCCAAGAGACATTATCGATGATCTGAGTGATGACCTTGGCACGACCATCTTTCACCAGATCAAGTCCATGCGCTTCCGCCATAGAGGTGAAAAGGGGGAGGAAGAATCCATACGGATCGGAAGCCTCTTCAGCGGATACATATTTCTTGTCCAGTACGTCATGAAGCAGAGCAGCTGAGTGAGCGCGAGACAGGATGGGGGAAGGAAAAGCGTTCGCGGAGAGTCAAATTTCGAGAATCCCGAGCAAGAGCACCTTGGCCAGAACGAAAAAAAAAAGCATCACAGACCTAGCTCGACGGTCAACAAATCTGGGGTTGGAACTGTGCTGTGTGCGAGCACCAGAGCGGTCTTTCGAACACGTTGCACTGAATTTGAAAATATAAAAACAAAATGAGGGAGAAGGGGAAGGTGTCAAAAACCGTGGCGTAGAATTTCTCGTCTCAATTTGTAGTGGTAGTACCCACCGTGATAGCGATCGTGCGATGGATCGTATCTTGTCATGGCCTCCACCATGACCTTTTCTGCCTGGAAAAGGACGGCCGCTTCTTGGGCTGTCGGATACATGATTTGCAAGATATTTTGGATGGCCGATTTGAAGGCTTTGGCGTCTGGATGGACAGTTGAATCCAAAGCACGTCCGGAGATGATGGAGAGTCGGGACAAAGTCAAAGGAGGGTCTAGCTTTCTCAGTCTGGTGCTGTCTGGATTTTAGGGCTTTGGACATGCATCGTGGTGGTGCACATGAGCGCTGTGCGTTCGCGTCTGATTGGCAGTGATGATGATGGTGCGTGGTCCTTATCTTATCTAGAGTATATGTCGCACTCAGAGTGATGGGTTATGTAAGAGGTCTGATGGCGTCACACGGGGACCACGCCCAAATTGGCCAGGCTAGCGCTTCTCCGAAGGGGTCGAGGGCACTGTTTAATGTCCTGCAGTAAGAATAAGAGAAGCAAGTATTCGAAAAGCTATATATTTGGGCTGTCCAGCGTCTCTTCTCTATGCAGGCGCAGTTTGAGGGGGCTTCGACCAAACAATTTGATGTCATTTCGCTCACTCCGACGGCGGCAAACTCGTTGCTCAATAGCCCGTCTATAACCTGGGTCAGCAGACATATATCGTGCCCAAACTGCGCCGGCATGTGCTCCTACTAGCCACAATTGCATTTAGCTGCTCGAGGTTCCGTACTTTAAAAAAGCTTGATAAGATGCACATTGATTCGGAGCATGGAAAAAAACGGTATTTAGCTAAACTTGGAGCTGCCTCTCATTCCACTAAATATTTATTAAATGTCGCCGCAGGCTACACACGACGCCTCTCATGCCCAAGGGCCTATTTTTTGATTTTTTGCCATTGGTGTCAATGTCGTTATCTCTGTCACGGCTTATTGGTTGAGGAGGATGCACGTTTATGATTTTTTTCCAGGATTTGTAGGTTACGCTCAGAGTATGTTCTGGCAGCGAGATCTAGAAGCCGTCGAGTGTATTTATGCGTGAGAAGGTTAACGGCTGTACGGAGGTCTCGCTGGACCAGAAGCCTTTCATCCTCATGACGCGCTGAAGAGAGGAATGTTGCCATAACCTCCGTAGTTAATGACACGCTTGCGTGCCCCCTTACCAAATATGGTGGTTATAACGAGTAGCCAGCAGTAATTATGCTTCACCACCCGCTACGGCCCCTCGTAAAGCTGCAATAAACTATGGAGCTCCCCCAGACTCGAAGCAGGACATTTACATTTGAATTTGCCGTAATTATAGCAGCTGAGAAAAATCGACGCTCACCCTCATTGAAAGTGGAACGTTTGCCTATAGGTTTACGCTCCCAAAATATTTCCATAGCCAACGCTGAGCGCAAGCTCACGCAGAATTTAATGAACGAGCAGCACCAAAGCAGCACACCCGCCGCCGCCGCCTTGCCGCCGAAGGCTGATCGGAAACGGAAGTTGTTTGCCACGCGCTGGCGACGCGTCGAGCGGCGGGCGCTGCAGCGAAGCCCTTCTCCATCGTCCTCCACCGCCACCCATGACGCCTCGTTTCTCCAAGCACCTGCTAATAACCGCCGCTCTTTTGCTGCTCCTCTCCTTGCACGCACATGCCGCTCTGTCGCCCCCCGAATCAAGCGAAGGCGCGACCCACGTGGCGAAGGAGGCTCTGTCAATTTTTGTGAGTTCCTCCGTCATTTTTAGGTTGTTTTGGCGCGTCGGATGCTGTTTTCTTTTGTGGGGTTTTATATGAGTGTAGCGGCGAATCGGCCGGAAGTGGATATGAGGGGTTGTTGGTATGGAGGCACTCATGCATATATACGCGCCCACTAGGAGAACGAGATACACGAATGCCTCCCTGTCCGCAACCTCAGCAAGTTGAAGGAGTCACTCAGCGAGCAGCAGTCGGCTGTCCTGCGCACGGTGTTCTCGTGGCTTTTTCCATTCGGCCCAGCTTGGAACTCCATCCTCGGGACTTTCTACATCAGCTCGTCAGTACTCCCCGTCTGTCGATTCATGACCTCGCGATTCTCACTATGAGTCTCATCAATGCAGCGTTCCCAACTTTATCCTTGCCTTTATCCCCGCTGAAATCAATGGCAACACCCTCAATACGATGACTGCTTTTGCTGTATGTGGACGTGTCTTGCTTGGTGCTGCATGACTACTAATGACTGTGTACACCATGCTTGCGTTGGGCAACAGACCGGCGGCCTGCTCTCGGACGTCTTCCTGCATTTGGTGCCTCATTCATTCATGGGTGAACATGCCGGGTCTGGCGTTCACTTCGTCATGGTCGAAGAGAAACGCAATATCCTTGTTGGGTAATTATTTCCCTCCCCATTTTCATAACTCACCTTGGTGACACCCGTTGCATCATTTCCCCCCTGCAGGCTGGGTATATTCCTGGGTTTCGCTGCGTTCTTTTTTATGGAGAAGACGCTGCGTGTTCTGGGAGGGGGCGAGGAGGACAACGTTGGTCACTCCCATTCGCACTCGCACTCGCATGCTCCGGAAGTGAACGCTGCGAAAACGTCAGGCATTGCTGCTGGTGCTCTGGCGCAGGACGGCCTTCGCAACAGAAGTTCTGATGCAGCCGCGAAACTTACTACTGACTCGATTGCAGGCCGCGAGGAGGACCGTCAATCGACGAACGGTCCCTCCAAATTGTCTGCGTACCTTAATTTATTCGGAGACTTCGTGCATAATATGTGAGGCGTTTAATTGTGTGCCTACGGTGCGATCGTTTTGTTGCTGATGGCAATCTTCGCAGTACGGACGGCCTTGCGTGCGTATTTCATCCCGCATTACAGGTGACGGCGGAGGCTCATTGTCATGCATTCCGCGACGTTGCACGTTCATCGCTTAACCAGTATGGCGGCCTCTTTCTACGCCTCGCCCCTCATCGGTGCGACCACGACCTTGGCATGCTTTGCGCATGAGATTCCTCATGAAATTGCCGATTACTCGATCTTAATACGGAGCGGGTTTACCAAAAGGCAGGCCATGCAGTCGCAATTCCTAACTGCAATTGGCGCGTTCGTAAGTTCAAGTCCACAACTTTCCTCCTTGAATTGGTTTTATTTTTTTTCGGACTATTTTTGGGAATATGAAACTGAACTGACATTTCGTGGTTTCTTCCCTTTTCCTTACAGGTTGGGTGAGTCATTGTTTCTTTTTTTGCCGTTGTTCTCCTTCTCGGAGGGAGAACCTGGAATGTTTATATGTCCATTTGATGTAAAAACTATCAGAACCTTTATCGGCATTGCGGTCCACAATGCAACCGCGTCGTCTGCAGAGTTCCAATTGGCTGATCTTGCAGCTGGGATAAGACAGGACGCCACCGGCTTGCTCGGCACCACACTGCAATTATCCGAGCTCGTAAGTCCGTTTGGATTCTGCGAAGGGGTGTGCATGCCCCCTTCATACACGCTGCTGACAACCTGCGGCCTTTTCTGTTTTGTTGTTCACAGGTAATCCCTTTTGTCGCTGGCGGCTTCCTGTACATTGGAGCTGTGGCAGTTCTACCAACGTGAGCTACTTTTTCCCAGAGATTAGATTCGATGTGCAGATGCAAGCCATGCGCCGCTGGTTTCTTTGGACCCCGGTTCGATTGGCGCGCGGGGAACGCTGTTCCTTTTGTTATCCGTGTGATATGGTTGATTCATTGCTTATCACTCTACAGGCTGCTGGCGGAGAGCAAGAGTGCAAAACAGGCGATGCGCGAGGCAAGTTGGGGGGCTGAGATCAAATGGAGCGAGAGCTAACGAGAGCGTTGACAGTTTGCAGCGATGGCATTTGGGGTCGTGTGCATGTTCTTGGTCGCGTGAGTAGCCGCCAGACAGACAAACGGGAAAGATGCACTACTGACTGACTGCGGGACCTATAGATGGAACGAGTAGATAGATTCGGAGGAAACGTAGTTGAACTGTATAGTCGAATAGATGAGAAATGAGACGGGGTTGGCCGTGACGGCGCCGGGGCCGGAGGAGGCCGAAGAACGTGCGTGGCCGTGGCGGGCTCGCAACGTAATTTTGCGGTGGACTTAGGACCTGGTCAGTTCTCTTTCTCCACCCAACAAGTACTCATCAAATAATATTCTAATATCCCCCCTTCTCTTTCCCAACATCATCGAGGCCTTAAAACCACTTTCCCTCCCATACCAGCCTTATAGTCGCCTACTCCTCGCGGTGTCTGCTAATTCCTCCCCTGCCCCCCCCCGCCAGTCCACGAACTTTTGTTGAACATCCTCTCCACGTCGTTCCTTCCACATTCATCAAGCAACCCTCGTTTACCCGCGAAGAACGCACCCCAATGGGCACCAAAGGACGAAGCGTACCCCGTGTCGTGTGCTGTGCCATCCCCATCGCACGCGCCGCTGGCAAAGTGCTCGTGGTCACAAGTAGAAAACGGCCGAACAACTGGGTTTGTGAGTCCCCCATTCCTTCTGCTCGTCGTGTCCTTCCCCATTTCGCCCGTTGCCCCCTTTTTTTTGTTGTTAACGTGTCTTCCCGGATACAATTGTTGACGTTGTTTTTCATCTGAAACAGTGCCAAAGGGTGGTTGGGAGCCGTCAGATGTGCAGTTAGAGGCTGCTGCCTCACGAGAGGCTCTGGAAGAAGGTCCTACCCTTTGTTCCTCTATCCGTCTCCTCACCTCCTGATTCTCGTCTCCCCTTCTTTCCAAATGCTATACCTCCAATGCACTGCATTGCTCCCATCCCCGTCGCAAACAGCTGGCGTACGTGGCACCATCACACGATATGTCACCACAATACCAACTCCGTCCACGACCTACCACTTCTATGAGCTCGATGTCGTCGGTCTGGACCAGGACTGGTTGGAGCGCCATGAACGGAAACGGGAGTGGGTGGACTACGCTGAAGCCGTTAGACGCCTGGAGTGGAAGGCGGAACTCGCGCAGGGTCTGCGGTCCTCCTCGCTCGCCTCCTAGGTTGCCACGCGACTCGAGGTCACTATTTTTTCAGCCCTCCACCGCTCCCGGACCCCTTAGGACCCTGAACCCTTGAACGATCGGATCGGCATACGACCGCCCTCCCAACGGATACTGCAGCACGAAAGTCATTATACGGATACTCAATACATCTTCGTATCGATTACATTCTGCAAACAGACCCTTCTCACCCATCATCCATCCCCACCCTCATCACCCATTTAGACCTCATTGGCTTGCTTTGTTTTTGTCCTTTTTTGTTTCTTTGTTTCGTTGTTCACCTCTATATATTTTTACTCTTCTTTTACTCTTCTTACATCACATCTCGCATTATACTTTACGACTCATCTTACTTATCACATACCCGCCCCATCGCACATCGCAATTCAATTTAACTCTTTTAACATTCTATCTCATACATTTTTAAACGGGAGTTCACTGCGCAGCAGACGTGACAACGCGATGGGGAGGAGCTGCAACGACGACGCTCTCCCGCCTTTGCTGTGCAACCCCTCTCTGCCCGTCTTTCCGGCGCCCGTTGCATATACACGTACATTTCTTCAGTCACCATTTCTTACTACCCTTTTTTTTGCATTTGCGCATACTTATCAACCTGCATGCATACTTACTTACGTTCTTACGCTTTCCCGTCCCAGTCCAACCCCCCTTCGATTATTAAAATGGCAGCTTTGTTTCGCTGTGTAGCACTTTTTAGAAGGGCCTATAATACGAGTAATTATCCCCGGTGCTTGTTTGTGTTTTTTATTGCTTCGCTTTCCATTGTCGTCTTGTGGTTTTTGGTTCAATTTTCATGTTGTCGTCGTTGTCTAATCATTTTATCCATCCGTGTCTCCTAGTAGTAGTTAACTTCCTCGCTCTGTCCAATTTATTGGCATGTTTTGTTCACCTCACTACCTTTATTTCATAAATTATGTTTTAGATGCTACTCTACGCATGCGCACTTAGGTTAATATAATTCTCCATCATACCATCTCTTCCGTATTCTGCGGGATATCTTGACACTCGGCGTATGCAGGAAGACCCCGGCCTAACCCCTAACGTTCACAAGGCGAACTTATTCCTGGCCCCAATGACATTGACAGTCAGTGATAACACATCGATGCAGCGGCAGAGCTTCTTTTCCATTCCCCTCTGTGTAATTCTGAGCACTGCCGAATATTATCTGAGTCAAGTCAAGTCAAAAGCAGACTCCCGGAAGTCAGCGCGGATGACTCAGCACCGTTGACTCCGTGGGTGCACAGCCACCGGGAAGCTTAAAGCGTGGCTTCCGGGCCTTAGCGGACTTTGGCTAACCTTAAATCTCTCGTGTTCGGGCCGAGAGTTGGAGCTCCGACCCTGGCTGCCGAGCGGCGCTTTCCTGATGCCTATCTCAACCTAACCCTATCATCGATTTCCATGATTGCGACCTTTGCATTGCGCGGAGCTTTGTGTTGTCAATCATGACTTGCTGTGAAGACGCGGTGATACATTTTATTGCGGTGGAGTGATGCTCTAGAAGACTCTGGAGCGGCATATGTGCACACACCGACTTGGACTCGGAGGCGCACATCCCGGAAGGACGCATGCGCAGCTTCAGCCTGGGCGGACGCCTGTGAAATCTCGATGCTTGGCGGTTGGCGCGGTGCCGGTGCGCGCGTCCGTCTGGATCGACTCGATGCGCCGTTGGCTGACTGGCTGGCGCCAGCAAAGTCGCTGAAATCTCTCGAAATCGTCGCCGTCATCACACGGAACCTAGTACCGGTTGGCTATCCGACCAACAACACCCCCCTGCGTTAGAAGGGGTGCGGTAGAGGCGTACGCTGCTTCACAGACGGCCACGCCTACACATCAACTGCGCAAAGCTGTAGGCGCTGGTAGGACTGCGTGGGTGGTGATGCCAATGCGTGATGGGGGTGGGGATCTAGGAGATCTATCATATTGCCAGTGAGTACACAGATGCCTACCCTATGTATTGCCCACTACCCAGTTTGTTTCTGAGCGGGAATGACTCGGATGATCTTGCTAATTATTTCGATGATGGAAACAGTTTTAGAGTTGCCTGATGGGATGATGGGTCTCTGGTCTTCAGCGAACCCCACGATGTGCAACTGCAATAGCTGCTGATGCGTATCCGACGCTTCCGTTCGGACCAGCCTATGCGAGAAAAGGCTGGGAAATGCAAAGGAGCCTCCCTTGAACTGCGAAGAAAATTTCTCGGGCACTTCAATCAATTGGTGCGGCGTTGTGGAGTTGAAACCCGTCGGAAAGCTTCGCTGGTGCTGTTGCGTTGTTCATCAACGTCAAGAAGTTGTTGGATGGTAAAAGCGTGGATTACTATATCCCACTAGGAGGTCGAAGAAGGCGGGGATGGACGCACGATCAGGTAGGACGAAGCTTGAACTATGAAGTTGAGCGCTGATGCTTTCGTGCAGATTTCGCTGCGTCTCCAGGGCTTCTGGATGCGTTGCAGCCGGGAATCCGGGCGAATGCCTTCACCCCGTGACGATGTGAGGTACTACCGTCGGACACTCTGCCTGCCTGCCTGCCGCGTTCAATCTTGGACCTCCAACTTCGCTGCCTCCAACTGAGCACGCTCAATTAAGATGACTTCACTACATTGCCTCAGGCTGGGATAACGACATAGCCCGTGGGTTCTAAATCCGGTACACGATCGCGGTTGTCTGATAATCGAGTTCAGGATCGTCCTTTCCGCGTCGCTTGTCCCGTTGACTAGGTATCATTGCTGAGGTCTTGACATCGCGTCCACTGTTACTGTCTATCCGTTGACACTGCTAGGGCACTTACTATCGAACCTCGACCGGCACAGGTCGGAGTGATTGTGATTTATCCATCCGACGATGCGGCGCATACATCAATCTGGGCACAAACCACCGCACCTGCGTATTGACAATCGCTATCGATATTATCAATGATACGTCTTCATGAGACTCTTTTTTTTTCGGGACGCCCGCTACGCTCGATGCGTGGCGGAGGGAAAACTGTCTAGGTGTCGACTTCTTGATGTTTTCATTAAGTGAAATCCAAGTTCCTCGAAGGTTGGGATTTCATTTTCTTTTTGCATACGTTGAACAGATGACTTGCTTCTAGTTATTTGATCTACAGAATCCGCGAAAATGTAAACGGCGGTGTATATAATCAGATACACACGCATTCCATTTGGATTGGTTTAATCGGTTGAGCCATGCAAAGACCAATCAGCTCAAGGCCTCGACCCGCGAAGGTCATTTATCTCTCCGATTAGAGGGAGGAAGAACGCCTTTGAAGGAAGATAACGCACGCGCTCGCGCGCGAGAAAGGGGTATCTTGACACGCTTCTCAGGCAACTTATAGCCTTGATTCTTATATGTTCGTGCTTGGGCTGCTTGCGTCTTGACTTCTAAATGCCGAGCGCGTTCTCGACTGGCGCTATCATAGCCAATAAACGCACGTCGGCCATCCCCAGAATATGGTGCGAAGCGATGACCCTCACGGAGTCGAATATGATGCGCATGCACGATGATGGCATTGTTCTTCTTCAAGTCTTATCGTGTTCTTGTGGCACAATGCACGTAGAAAAGGCGCGCCACCAACTGCGACATAAGTATTTCCAAGATTTGGATTTGCTTCGCTTCCCGTCAATCTAGCTCAAGTAGTTTGAACGTATGCCACGAGCCTGGGACGCATTGAACTTTATATAGATGGCCGTTGCCTATGTATGTGGAGGCCTCAGCGATTATTGTCCCAACTCCGAGTCGAGATAGAGTTCAAGCACTTACGGCGCGATTTAAGATATTCAATTTCCTGGGAGTCCGTTTGTCAGCCGCATCTGATCAGAACCACTTATATATGTTAGTTGGTAGTCCCCGCTATTTACCCCAGCGAGCGTAAAAAGTATACTTGGCCTGTGTTCTGTGGTGCCCCAGACGCTGTACGTGAAGCGCGACCGACGCCCAATTAGACTTTTGTCAGGCGCGCATAGCAGTGGGATTGATATATCGCCAAAATGTGATAACTAATTAAGCTACTTTGATTCAACGCTGACGGCAGTCCACGCGCGTGCAGACAAGGGCGCTCAATGCTTGTCCGATTGAATGTCCATGAGGGCATTACGTTCTGTTGCCCGTTCGCCCTAGTATTTTATCTTACACGGGTTTTACTGTGGAAAGTTCCGACGACAAAGGACTACACATTAACAAGAGAATTCTACTAGAATTCCAGGGAACATTAGGAGTTCCTTCTTGGGCTTTTCAAGAACCCAACGACCCAGATTTTTGGATATCTTTCTGGTCGTGTGCCACTAAAATCCAGATGCCTCCCACCACGCACCTTTAAAACGGCCTCGAGGAAAGCGGTGACGTCTAGTTTGACACCGCAATTTGAGGTCGCCGCGACACATCTGATCGTTCTTCCAACTTTAGGGTTACCTCAAGTCTTATTATTGCACATTGCGAATAATGCGGACTGGTCTCAAGCTGAAGCTTTAGATTTAGAGAGGTCCTCGAGATGGCTATACCATCAGGCAATTGAATTGTCATAAGATCTGACTTTCCGGATATCTTGTGAATGCCGTGGGCACAGTGCAGCTTACATTGATAACGTTGGACCCTTGAGAAGTACTTAAACGACAACCGCGTTTCCTAATATTAGTGGAGCTCCAAAAGCGAAAGTAGATATAGCTTTCGTGTCATTAACGGCTGTAATTGGTTGACTTAAAGATGCTCGACGGCTTCTGGCATCTGCGCCTCGACTATCGGTCTTCCGATTTACGTACGTACGGGGAAAACAACCTTCGTGCACTGATAATCTGATAGACACAACGAGGTAGATTGGAGTATTTGCTGTGTAATATTGAGGCAATCTGTTCTCATGTGATATCTGTAGAATTTAGAAATCGTCCCAGAGATGAATCAAATACTGAGCGTCAAGTCAGAACATCCTTCTGTTTTTTTCTGATCAAGAAATAGTTCGAGCCGGAAGACCGTGCTGGAATATCTCGACAATCAATGACGGAACTGAGGGAGTGCCACCGCAGTTCGAGTGATTCTTCGGCATTTTAAAGTGGATTCTCCAGCGCCAGATACTCATACTACTGAATTAAAACGGTGCGAACTCCATAAAAATCTGAGAATTACCACATTCAGGCCAATAACACGACCTCACACCTGCGCTTGGGCTAGTGATCAACGTGCCTGTGGGACGCTGGCTAAACTCTGCCGTCCAGGGCAGGAAGCATTTCTGTGGTTCTTCCAAATCTTGGCCTCGGATCTCACTGGAAAGTCTGTGAGTTTGGAGACCTAATTGCGAAGTCGAATGTGCGTTCGACACCTGCTAGAAAACATTTACCGCCGAATTTAGGCATAATGGAGAAAGGGTTAAAGGAGACGAAGTGCACCTACCTCTCGGAGCGATCCCTCATGCAATGTGTCAAATGGCGGCCGGCCTTAAGACACATACAATGGATGAACACGTTATTTTTGCGGAGCAGTATGGACAGAGGTGTGCAGTTGACATGCATAGGAGGTTATGAAAATCGGATCCACCTTGCGTTCGCACATATGCCGCCCAGCACGGCCGGAAAGAATGGGCGTTGGAAGGGTTGAAAATCGGTGGAGTTCAATAAAAAATGGAAGCCAAACATAGCAGCCCCTTTAATCTGCTTTTCTTCGACAAAATGACAGTGTTTAAAGACTGCTCTCTCATTCGTTAATGTCAATTACCTTCATTCTGAACCTGGTACTACTTCTAAATTTAGCGCGCCCTAGCATTTATAAGATCACGTGGTGGGCTCGCTGAACAGGAACCATGATGGGGTGAGTCGCTGCAATCATTGTACTTAATTAGCTGTCATGTTCTCGTAAGTTTTCTTCGTTTTCGTACCCTGCATGAATGAGTTGCGCTAAGTAAAACAGGGCTATCTTTCGACTGTATCTTTCGACTGTCTGTTTTCGACGAATTCCAGAAATGTTGCTTGCAAATAAAAGTGCAGGATGGTTGGTATCTGCATTACTCATCGTCTAGCCTATACTCCTGTGACATCAGTTTCTCTAAACCCTTCGACTTAGCGTAGTATCCTGATGGTCCAGAGTTGATAATGACTGCTCTGTGGAAATCCCGAATCGACGACATCCATCAAAATCCTGCCTTTGAAATCCAGGGATTTTGTGTGACTGATGGCGGTCGCCTGACTTTTGGATTAGGATCGACGTTTGATTCCCCCAAATCTGGTCGTCAGTTTAGCGCACAAGTGACAACGACAGAGGTAGGCATATCTCCAGATCTTCGACGGCTATGTCATTCAGATCTCATCCAAGTAATGATCGGGCCTCATATCCCTAGCCATAGAACTGGGAGTATAAAATTATCCATTGGATGTAACACCCCTGCTCACGGTCTTTTCCTCAATCGCCTCTTAATCAATCATCATCACAACCTGCTCTGCGCTTTAAAGCTTCAAGGACTTCGCTTCTTCTTCATACCTCAACCCACCTCGTTTTCTGGTTCTTGATCTCTGACGCTTGCGAATACTTGGAGGAAATGCCGTTTACCGATTGGCACTTGGGAGTCCCAACTCCTCACGTACAGCAGGAATATAGCTTTGTAATGGCTACGACGGTGGCCGACTTGTCCTACACGCCGTCCGAAGAGGAGAAGTCTCGAGATGCTGCACAATTTGTTGCGACTGGGCGTAAAAGTTGGAAGACGCTCAAAGGCAAAGGCGAAGCTGTTTGGCCACCGCTTCTGTGAGTGACATAATCAGCCATGTTATTACTTACTGACCTCGTGAACAGGGAAGCCGCATTATTAGAAGGTGATTCTAATTGCGATCTGTATGGGCCTCATATTGACCTATTAAATCCTTATAGCTTTGGAACGATACCGACCGGAAAATACGGGCTCCAAGTCAGACAAAGTTATGGGGAGGTTTCCAATGCGCAATCGCTTTATTTCCGATTATATATTCGAGGCGACAGGCAAGAGGAGGACGCCGAAGCAAGTAGGAAGTCGGCTACAGCAGCTACGTGATACATGCAAGAAGGAGCACAGTATGTTTCAACTTCACTCTTTAATACTTCTCATCTCACCCTGATCGTCTAGTCCTCCAACTTATTTCACATCGCAATACACCGGAGCCTTCATCCGCTGGGTCGCAGACGGATAGCAGCCACGGCGCATCTCCCTCTCCCCGGATAGAAAGTCGTCATCAAACCCCTTCACATAATTATGTGCACGTTAGGATATCACTACCCACCGAACTGTGGCCCGCCCCAATTCCATCGATACACCTCATCCGGAACAGCTCTTCCCACCCTCAGATTATCCAACTCGCTCCGTCCTCCTACACCCCCAGTGGGCTGATTTCCCACAAGTCGGCATCCCCAAATATCCTCCCGTATCTCTCCAAGTCCATGGAGTTCCGCTCTCAGTGCGCTCTTGCAACAGAGTCCACATTTACTGTCTATTCTGGATCGAAAGTTATCTATTCTGAAGCAGTGCTGTTGACGTGCCTATCGTCTCCTGTGGATAGATCTGGATGGTTGTATGGTTCGGACCTCGTCTCAGAATTCTGGGGAACGCTATGTTCTAGCCAAGGCAAGATCTTTCCTCTCCCTGAACCCGCTGATCCTGACCGCTATCATTTCATTAGATCTTAGCCCATACACCATTGTGCAGAATGTAAAACCGGCCAACGCGGCATCAATTGGAAATTCGAACAACTTTGATGCAAGTAATGGTACCCTCCAAGGAATATCTATCGTCTTCAAGTTTGATGCATTAGCAAGCGTGTCGAGGCGGTCCTCTCTTTCGACCTCATCGCTTTATGCTGAGACAACTCCTCTCGTTAGTCAGGTACGTAATATGAAATCGATATGACCGTCAATCCCGAACTCACCCCGGCGTTTAAATTACAGATGCATTCCGCAATGTCTTCAGATCTATCTCTCCCACTCCCCACAATATCCCCTTCCTCCACATGGCAAATCCCGGACGCAGACGACCAGCTTAGCAACGAGTGCCTTCTGCCTCTGTCTGGTCGATATCGTTATGTAGATCCGATTTCCAACCTTGCATCTGCGAATAACATGGCGACATCGTTTGCGCAGCAGTATCAGAGCTCTCAACACACAGTATATGAACAAATTCCGAAGGGTGCCATTGCCAATCACGACACAAGTAGCATCCTCTACGCACCGGTCCCAATGTCTTATCATCCTAATCAATTCGGACTGTATTACCCATGATGTCCACCCATCCTCTCTGTCGATGTAATCGAAGCTAGTCTTCTATATCGTCGGAAAATGGGGGACATTCGCCTCAATCTAGGACTGCACATTTGATAAAATTTAGATTACTATTTCGCCTACAATTTATGCTGTATTAATGGGAACCTAGTCATATGTAATGTACCACTTGTATCTTGTATAGCACCGCGCAGCCCATGTTGGTTTTATCTTATCGATTGTGTCATGTAGAGTACACAGGTAGCAAATCATTTTGTCGTATGCATTGACAATTATCTATGATATTATTTAAGGTTATCATGATACAATCAACGCTACTCTGTAATGACTTGGAGGGATTTAGATAATAGATTCTTTTGATGATGAGTCTATTTTTATCTCAGTTGTTGGTCCTTCGCGTGGACTTTGTCAGTCGGACATCTTTCATTACCATGACACTTCTGTCTTCTCGATGATAGTAGCTTCGACCACAGCGTGCCTCTCGACTCTCGAGTTTTGCGTATTTTGAGAGGAGATTCAAATCATTCACAGCCTACAGTTGTACTGCCTCTTGCACGATCGCAGTGTATACGAGACAGAGCAGTGATATCATGGAATGTACTGGTAGATATACATGAACGCAATTCAAATCTACCTTATGCCGTTAATTCAACTTCTGCCGTCTCTAAGTTCGTCTCCCCCACCTCTGATCGCACATCTTTTGCTTCGTCTTTATTTGCTTCGCCGTTCTTGTCGGTGATTTCAGGACTTGTCTTGGGCAGCTTCTTGACAGCTGAAAATTGCACTCGGCTTTCCTCAGGCTTGTCAGTTCGATTCTTCTTGTTGACAATTTCCATGACATTGAATTTCTGCATCTTATAGTAATCCTCAACGACAGAGATACCGCAGATGCTCTGTGCACAATGGCTGTATCAGTCAATGTCCGGATAGACCGAAGCACAGAGTGGGACGTACTTTGAACACTTCGACCAAAACAAACAACTGCGGGTTATCTAGATCAACCCTATGCCCCTCTGGAACTCCTTGGGCTATTGTTTGGATCAGCGTTGGACGGGGGATGGCGTTGTGGTTGCGAACACGCAGTTCAATTTTGTACTGAGGTAGAGGGGCGATTAGATTTGTCATCTGCCTTGAGATTGAAATAATCGCACCGTGTATTTGGTATCGGGATGCCTTTCGAAGAATGGTTTGAGGACTCGTTCACAGAGAGATTGTATTTCTGGAGGGTTTGCAACACAGCTCCCCGAGACTGGCACAAGGCGCTGGATGTATCTGATGATTGCGAACTAAGCTCTGGGCGTAGAAATGTCGATTCATAGCTACTCACCGTGTGCCAGCTACCCCGGTTTCTTGAACGTTTTTAATATGCTTCACTACCAATTCTACTGGATCCACAGGTGGTTTGCATGATATGAAAATCACTAGAATCAAAGTCAGTAGACAGGAAATAGACAGGCCGAAAACTACTTACCGCATTGCGTATTTGTTTGACAATTTGCTGGCGGAATAGAAATGTTGGATATGATTAGAAGACGACCACGATAAGGGAGCCAAGAACGCACTAAACCGCTGTTGAGGATTTGCTCCTCGCGGGCGTTTGATATCCGACAACTCTTTTGCTATTTGATCTTCCAAGCTAAGACCAGTGTCGTCGTCATCGTCCTCCAAGTCTTTGTCTTCAGAAGCCTCCACAGGCCACAGTTCAGAGCCTATCTATTCTAAAGTCATGAAGGAACAAGCAGACCAGAGCTAGTTCTGACTAACCGATTCGAACAGCTCGTAGACTTCTCCGACGGCTTGCTTTTCCTTTCCTTTCACACCTATTGGGATTTCAATGAAGGCTTTTCAGAGAGCGATCAAGACGCACAGCTCACCCAGACCCCGGGCCCTTCTACGTGTCGTTTACCCCAGATTGGTGTGCCGTCCTTATGCGTGCAGTGTGAGCTGCCAAATCGTGGTCTAAGTAGAAAGTTATCCTCACAGATCGATACTTCTTTTTCCGTCGCTCGTCGCCTCCCTCGGACTTTCGTTTAGTTTCGGCCATTATTATGTCTTCTTCAGAGTTCCGTAGCGCAGATATCGATGTATGTCGAGCAAAGAGAAATCGAGATTTGGATATTTGACTACGAATCTGGCTGCCATCATGTGATTCATCGGCTATCGGGCCGGAGCACTGGTACAAAATCGAAAAATAGCTTCAGTTAGGCAAATGAGAGGTTGTGGCATCAAGGATGATGTCAAGAACTATAGCTTTGATTACACAGTGAAAAAATTGGACTCGAAAGCGCTACGGCCAAGTACTAACGTTTAAACTGTGATATGTCTATCCCACCTTCCATCTTGTCATTTCATCAAGGTATCAATCGACGTTGATTGGGCGCTCAGTCAATTAGGCCTTAGGATTTGTCGTCCCATACCTTCGCAGGAAGCCGCGTAGCGAGGGCAATAGCAAAGAAGGAGAGGGTCACAAAAATCACGTAGACGGCATTACCGCCTAGGATGTTCTTCTCCACGGAATACGAGAAGAGCGAAGTTACTAGGGCAGGCCCGATTGCCCGAGCGATCGAAACACTAGTCTGCGAGAGACCATTGGTGGCTCCGAGGGAACGTTTGTTAGGCGCCGACGATGTGATGTACATGAAAATTGTCCCTGTAGGATTGATTATAGGTCACGAATACAATAAACCGGCAAGGAAAGGACATACCGAACGCAATATCATTGAATGCCAACATCGACACTAGCAAACAGATCAACCCCCACACCAGGACGGAATCGCACCCGAACGTCCGGGCACAGAAGTTCACCATGGGTAGGATCGCGAAGACCAGTGGGTAGGTGGACATGGCGGCAATGAAGACTTGCCTTTCGCCAAAATGGCGCACGATGCGCGCGAAGAAAAATGCCTGGAAGAGTGCACCACCTGCACCATATGCGCCGATGATGAATCCAATGGAACGTGGTTGGAGGTGCAGACCTCCTATCTCCATCGGCATTGCCAAAAAGAGGGGGAACAGCGCACCGAACGCGATGCTCAGGAACGCTAGAACAACGTAGTTGGAAACCGAGATGATGATGGGGTAGATGAGAAGTTCGCGAAGTGGCACGGGTTCATCCTGAAGGAGAGTTTTTGCGGTATCGTCAGTTTCGAGACTAGCAATATCATCGAATTTTCTCCGCGGGTTTGTCTAGGGACGACGTAAATGAGCCAGAAGTCGAGAAGGAGTACGAGCCGCATGGTCATAACGACTCACTTCTTTGAAAAAGAAAAGCGCGACAGTGAAAGCAAATAGAACAAAGCATGCAGGCACGAGACAAGGTAGGAAATACGGGTATTTCTTCCAGAAGACGCCCGAGAAGTATTTCGGGAAATTTTCAGCGGGTCGCGCGAGAGTGCCTCCTAGGAACGGGCTAAAGCTGTGTTGGAAAAGGAATGCGAATCTGGAGGAAAGAATTTACTCACCCTACTGTTGCTCCGAATCCCCAGACCACAGGCATCAAAGAGAAGCCCTCTGCTCTATTTGTAGAGTCCGTGAGTTCACCCATGACGCTCTTCATGACACCTAGGGCGAAAATATCAACGAAACCCTCAAAGACGGTGTGCTGTGCTAGGTCATACCGATATTCCCATTCAGTAAACCATTGAAGCATCGACTTCATAACGAAAAATCAATCCTTGCCGGAATTAGAGCGAACCATGCAAAGCACACCTTACAACAAGCATCCAGAACGTCCGCGATAGCCCAAAAGAGAGCATCGAAAGCGCAATTCCGAACAGTCCGACTAAAAGGACTGGTTTTCGACCAATATGGTCGGAGGCTCTGCTCCATTGGAGAACAGTGAGAGCCTCTGTCGCGAAGAACAGAGATTCCTAGATCCGGAGGTGAAACGCGGCCTGGTAAATACAGAAAAATTAACGTACAATCATTCCGGCGTAGTATCCGACTTTGCGCTCATCTCCTCCAGTAACGTCCAGTTCGCTGATGAGCTGAGAGCAAGGGGAACCAATAAACATATGTGCACTGATGAGGAATATAGCGGACATACCTGGTTGATGTACGGGAAGATAGATTGTCCTGCTATGGGTTCGCATACCTGCAAAAGCATTACAATGGCAATTTGAAATTTTGGGAGGGGAGTCCTCGTTGGTGGTTTGAGGACTATCGTCTCATCCGCAAGCAGATGCGTTCGCTCATCAACCGTTATTTCAGACATGTCGCGGTCATCCATCGTGAAAGTCGTGGAGTAGAATGAGGGGTCCTAATCGATTCTGGGTGTTGGGTTTGAGCATGAGAAGTCTATATAGAGAAAAGTCGCATATAGGAGACTTACACGGCCGTAGAGAGGAGGAAGCAGCTAACGAGCGTCGTTGGAGATCTTCAGGGAGATGCGCGCTGGACCTGGCACCCACCTAAAGAACACGCTATATAAGAGCACGTTAGCTTCGTTATCACTCGGCAAAGGATAATGACTTACCTCAATCCAATAGATCTAGCAGTATCAGCTATTCTTTCTCAGGACTGTGTGGTTTACGGATGATAGAAGGCTGTCGAATGGTTATCGGCGACGGCGTCTTATGCAATGCATTCCTCTGACTCAAGAGCTTCGCACGGACCAAATTCTATACTTCCTTTGTTACCCTATGTTTTATTTACATGCAGAAGATTGACAGAGGAATTATTTGATAGAAGAACTTGACCGCGAATATCATTGAAATAGCCGGCCAGCTTCTCGAATCGCAAGCGTCTGAACTTTATCCGAACTTAAAGACGAATGACTCGAAAGAAAAGGTCGGAAACACCTTTCGTTCACATTCATGATCAAGCAATTGAGCACTCAACGTTTAGGAGCTAGTACTAGCTAGTACTGTACTTTAATAAACCCAAAGAGACAGATGCCTGCCGGAGAGGTACTAACAATACGTACCATGATCCGTGGTTTTACCTGTGGGCCCGCCAATGACATGAGAAGTCTGTTAGACGTTATTTGTTGCCGTGAACGTTCTCGCTGTCATGTTGGCATCGGATTCCGGGGCGAGGGTGCCTATCCGGCCAGCAGCTACTGTTCCTTCTCGCTGAACGACGATCACTAGCTGCACCATCCTTGCTTTCCTTCGCCTCAAAATAAGCAGAAACGACGTGGAAGGAAGGCCGATGCGGAGGATTATGCAGAGCCAAATTGGAAGTCAAGGCTTGGTGGCCGCTGCAGTCTACCACACTCTACGTCCGATCCTCCGCCTATCATCATCACGTTCCTTGCTGGACAGCGTCTAGAGCTTCAGAATCAAGCACGTATCCGGTATGCCGCCTTCGAAAGGGGCAAAAAAGATGAACGTTCGACTCGCAAATTCTTCAGGGAAAGACAGTTGCGGTGGTCACCTACGCGATGGCAAGGAAGAATCAAAGATATCAAAGAGCGTAAGGGGACGAAATATTTATGAATGCTGGATCTTGACGAAGAGGAACTACGCTGATGCTGTCGGTGTCGTCGGAGATGGTGGTCAGAGTTCGAAAAGATGAGGAGGGCAAATCCGAAAACCTTCCAACTCGTAGGATTCATGACATTCATTCCGTCGTCTGTCGCGCCATTAACTTGCAGGCGAAATACACTCTATTTTTGAGCAAAAATGTGGAAAGGGGATGCCAGCTGCAGTTCTTCCACCGCATGTATTGACTCATAAACATTTGAGTACAAGCCGCGTTGGCGTAGTGGTAGCGCGTCTCACTTGTAAGCATTTACTGCTAAGCAATGAGAAGGTCACTCGTTCAATCCGGGTACGTGGCATTTTTTGCATGTTTTCCAGAGCAACCTATCTTCATTTTATTTTTACTTTGGGTGCGGCCCCGGGCTGCACGATGACGGATGGACCGGAGTAACGAGTTCTATTCACCAGATAATATCCCCAATATAATACTCTATATCGTCTCAAAGGTGGATTCCTCCATGCTCATCATCCACGCTGGCAGACTCTAATTGTCAACTCCTACATACCTACTTGACTGCAGTAAGGTGAGCAGTAAGATAAATGTCAACTTCATGTTCATCGCCTCGACTGCGAGCCATCAGATAAACATCGAGTAGAACACCCAGTTCCATAACCATGATCATTAGATCAAACACAACCTCCACTCTCACTGCTGCGGTGGGCATCTATACAAAGATCGGAAAATCCTTTGGTGCATGTTGAACTTTATTCAAAGATTTATTAAAAGGAAAAATGCATTAGAAAACTGTTTGTTTCTTCGTTGGGTATATTGTTTGAAAAATGTCACGAATGTCCAAAAAAAAAAAAAATTATTTAGGCCCAAACAATAAGTTTTCCTATTCAAAAAATTGGCTATTTTTGGAAACAAAAAAGTTGCGGAAAAGGTCTGATATACCAATCACATTTCTCATAAGGTAAATCTTTTGTATAAAGTTCAACATGCACCAAAGGATATTCCGATCTTTGTATAGATGCCCACCGCAGCAGTGTCTTCGTATGTCCTCGTTCGCATTTCGGGCCTCCTAAAACCGCGCAGCGTGCACACGAATGCAAAAAGGAGCACAAGAACCATGATCAAATCGTTGATAGTGATAACGGAGTTACATACACAGGCGGAAGAGGTGAAATTAAATTAGGTAGTAGTCGTGTCAATGCGGCGACCGAATAATAATAAGTACTGGGAGAGAAAGAAAAAGACGGAAAACAAAAACTGGGCGTGAAGTCGTGAGTGAGCGTCGGCAACTAGTATTTTACAAGAAGGGGATGGAGAAGGTTCTTTCGGAAACCCAATCTCCTCCATGGGCAAGAAAAAACAGGGGGTAAGGTGTTAAAAAAAGATCGTCGATAAGTAGACGTGCGATCTAGTATTGGTGATGGGCGATGTACAGAGAGCGAGAAAGACATCGGAATAGAGCGAGTGGAAGTTTCAAGAATGGTGTTATGTGGGTGGATGTGTTGACAGGGAAAGGGTAAAAGGCAGGAGAGAAAGACACACAAATACGAGGATAGCCAAAAAAGACCCCACGAAGACAACGTTGCGGATGTTTTCTCCGTCACATAGCAGGATATAGACACAAGAACAAAAGGAATGGAGAGCGCCAATGGCAACCGGGCCATGTATGACTCTGAAGACATCGGCGATTGAAACGATGGAGTCTTTCAGATCATACCAATGCCGCCGACTGGAGATACCCTCTGAATATGGAGTCGCGCACTAAAATAAACCTCATTATGAGCTTGATAATATCATGATAGGAAGACCAAACGGACCGTTTCCAATTATACGCTGTGTGGCTTTCGTATCCTTAAAAGGTAAGTATATCAGAACATAACAAACAAACGTATGACATGGGATGAGACGTACGACGACGCTGGTAAAGTGCGTATATAGCACACGGCGATTTTCGTTGTTCCGTCGATGGACTTGCAGGAAGTGCGCGCGGAAGTACTGCACTACGGTCTCGTAGTCGTTCGACCGCTCCCCGAACGACGTGATGCTATGCAGATAACCATATCATCAGAATGAAAAACATCGCCCATCGCGCGCGCATACACGTACTATTTTCGCACTTTCAGGCCTCGATCCAGCTTTGACCGCAGCAAATCAGTCTTATCTAACGAACGTGAGAAGGGAATCAGTATCAGCGGTCATGTTGGATGATGGAGGCGACTAACTGAGGAAAAGAACGAGGTGAACACTCTTCAAAAGGGCATTGGAGCATATTTGCGTGAACAATTGAAGCGAGTCGTCGATCCGATTTGTTCTGGGATCTTCCTCAAGGTACTGAAATGATAGATTAGAAGGTTCCTTCCCTCAACAAAGAAGACGGTGGCAGTACCTGATCGAAGGCGCTCACGGGAGCCACGAAAATAATCGCATTGGCATCGTCGAAGTAGGGTACCCACGAATGCCGTTGTCCACGGGCACCGCCCACGTCGTACAAATGCCAGGTGACCGACTTTCCATGGATATTGACATCAAATATGTGCTCCGCAACACCCATAGTCTGAATACGGGCGTGCAAAATGTCATCTGAGGGAATATCAGTTCATATATGCGCTCAAATATGAGAAGATATCAGTCTTACCGGTTGTTGGGATGTAGTCTGATGCCGCCACGCGCGAGATATGCTTCAGGAAGCTAAATAAGGCGTGTCGGCATTCTTCACCGCATAGAGAAGACAGAGGGAAAGCTCACAATTCGGACCACTCATCTAACTTCAGGCGTCGCTTAGCAATGAGGTGCTTAACGGTGGAGTGTCCCCAGAGTTCGTGAATGTCGTCCTCGCTGGCCTCTAGCAGCCGTGCGACTTCCTCCACCATAGGATCAGCTGGTATTTCGGAAGACACGCTTTCGCGCGCCCTCTTCTCGCTGGTAGTCGGACGTTTCTGCTTCATTTTCCCGATAGCATTTTCGATGGTGCGTGCCTGCCATCCGCTGCGTACGTACACTCCACCCTTGCCGGAGCCGGAGACGGAAATACCACCGCTTAGCCTGTCTGCAAGCTGTGCGTCCATCGTGACGAGGGGGCCTAGTCTGCGTCGGAGGTTGGCGATATGGTTAGCACTAGAATTACTCGACGTAGACGGGCTGCCAGAAGCAGACGAATTTTCGATAGAGCTCTGAGCAGCGCCATTCGCGCCGCCAGTTGTGTCTGCAACGTCCAGAAGGGAGGTCGAAGGAGACGGTTGGTCTGCGATGGCATTGCCGTTGGAACGACGACGAGTCTGAATGTCATCGAGCACTGCGGCGGGGTCGTCGACATCGTCAGCGATGTCATCCCAAGCTTCAAGAGTACTGAGAATGTGCTTGATAGAACGGACGACGTTGAAGTAGATGACAGTTCGCCAGGAAAGACGCTCCTGATCAAGCGAGTTGGGCTTGTACATGAGCTGGAATTGCTTCTGGAGCGTGGACTTTCCGCTCTCTGCCTGGCCGAGGAGGAGCAGCTGCGAAATAGGAACTCGTATGTGAGTATATGCGCTCGAAAATGGGGCGGTGGAGGTCATCGGACCTTGACATCTGTCTTACGCTTCTTCATGCGCTCGCGCTCCTCCCTCAAATCCTCATCTATCTGCTCTGATCTGCGCTTGGCCTCCGCCTCGTCCTCGAGACGGACTGCGCGCTCGGACTCCGTCTCTGAGGGGGGCGGCTTCAAGGCTGCGGTAATGGGATCATCTTGACTGTACAGGGAGGGGGAGCGCATGGCTGGGGTGGGTGATGGTCGTAAAGATACAAGCCACGCTTTCAGGTGGACTATTAGAGTGTGTGACTGCTATAGCTTCTGTCACAGTCTCACACTTGATGCACAAAAATGGTACTGTCTTCCGCTCCATCATCTCCACAGCCGCACTGACACTTTCGCAGTCTGTAACCCTCCATACAACCCACGGTGACCTCAAGGTGAATTCAACGCCCGTGTCATATCCCATCTCTGATTATAATCTGCCAGATCGAAATATTCTGCGAGGCAACCCCCAAAGCCGCCGAGGTATGCCACCGACGTTCTTCATACTGCACCTGCTGATCTCGCGCCCCAGAATTTTCTAGCGCTATGTGCATCAGGCTACTTTGACGGATGTCTCTTCCACCGTAGTATCAAGGGCTTCATGGTCCAGACGGGCGACCCATCTGGCTCGGGCAAGGGTGGCCAAAGCATATGGGGCGCGCCCTTCGCAGACGAAGTCAGGTCGACGCTCAAGGTCAGTTTTTAATTACGCAGTTCTTGCCTGTGATCCGACCCGCGTCTCTTCCCAGTTCAATGCCCGAGGCGTTGTCGCAATGGCGAACTCGGGTCCCGACACCAACAAGTCACAGTTCTTCATCACGTACGCCAAGCAGCCGCATCTCGACGGCAAGTACACCATCTTTGGCAAGGTCATCGACGGCGCAGACTCGACCCTCGACGCCATCGAACGCGTCCCAGTGAACAACAAGAACCGGCCGCTGAACGAGATCAAGCTACTGGGCGTATGTCTTTATCATCTCGACTAGCTCTCACCCGGTTCTTAACAGAAATTTAGGTCACAATCCACTCTAATCCCATTGCAGACGCACAATTAGTGGGACGATGATGAACATCGGAACGCTTACTAGGCAATGCCCGCGCCTCGAACAGGCGCTGCCATGCAGCGTGGCATGACAAGCCCGGGTCTAATGCGCGGAAGAAGACGGCGGAAAGCCTTCTTGACTTCCTTGCTGGATAGCGAGTTGCTTGATTGTACATGTATTAATATTAATTCGTTGCAGTGTAAACTCCTCTTAGCGCTCTCTAGCAGGCCATTTTTTTCTCACCTTCTCAGCCGCGCAACCCGACCACCTCAATTGCCTTGCAATCTCACATTCAAAAATTCCGGAATTATTACATGCAATAAGCCTGCTCCATCGTCCAGTCCAAATCATAATTTCCGAGATCACCGGTCGGTCACCGCTTGATAAAGCCCACGAGCTCTTTCTGCAGTTCCTTTTGTCGTCGGGCTTTCTCAAGATCATCGACGCTGCGTAGATCATAAACGATATCGCGTGTTTTGCCAAAATATACCTGTTATTAATCCATTAATGTCGTAGCTGAAAACATGGATACGAAGGGAAAGCACACACCTCTTGCAGTAAATTCCGCATCTTAATCTCAATCTCTTCTATCATTTTGCCAATATTCGTGATATGTGATGCGCTATCTTGTAGAGGCCAGTCCTGCTCAGTCTGTCAAGGAAAGAAAACGGCGATAGATGCGTGAATATCGCGTTCACAGGCGCACAATTTATATGAGATAGATAGACAAGAGAACCTACCTGTCGTGTCATGCTCCCACTCAGACTGACCTCCCCATCGCGCTTCCAGTTCTCCGGCCCCTTCTTGTCCGCAGGAAACTTAGCATCAGTCTCCGTACCTTTCCGCGTCACAAGCTGCAGCATGATGGTCGACGTCAGCTTATAATGAGCCTGTCTTCCACGCTCGACCGTCTCAAATACGTGGATCGAGTCCCAGGAGCCTGACGGCTCGTACGGCGTCGTGGGCGACATAGCTTGGGAGAGCATCAGCCAGCGTTCTGTGATGTGATCAAGCGGGGTTGGCTGACGCCACCGCCGCGCAGCGGACGGACGCACTTTTCTTGAGGACAACGACGCCGGCGAAGTTGCTCCCGCCGCTGGGGTCTTCTGGGTCCCAGAGGAAGACGGAGGAGACGCCACCCTCGTAGTACATCTCGCGGTAGGTGTCGAAGGCTTCATTGGCTTGGATCTCGAGCTTGCGCATCTTCGAGGAGGGCACCGCGCCGTCATCGATCGGGGGATCGTATTCGTTCGACCATGGGGACCTGTGGACCGGCCACGCAGATAGATCAATATTTGTTGATAGTATCCATCGCCCAAGCCCAAGCCCAATCCACAACAAAATACAGCCCAGAATAAAAGTCCCACAGAACGACTCAACCAGCCATGATAGAAGGATAAATTGACAAATGACTGATATCAAGTACGCACCTATAGCTCTCCCCATCGCGATTATAGTCGCACGCGAGGTACTCGCGCCCCGTCGCGCGATCCACCATGACCTGCAGAGGCTGATCGACGCTCTGGAGCAGCTCGTCGGCCTCGTCGGGACATATGGTAACGAGCGTGCTGACGTTCTCCTCCGTGCGCGTGGGCGGCAGGCGCCGCATAAGGTCCAGCATTGAGTCGATCATGTCCGCCATCGTGTCTTGTCAAAAGATGAAGATGGGGAGCGTGGGGCTGGGTGTTTGGGTTGGGCGTTGAAAGTGGCAGGAGGTGGAAGGACGAGAACAGATAATATTTCCAAATCGGGAATGTCCGTACTGTGATGGTCACGTTATCCATTTGAGCGCTTTGCTTGAACTTCACGACGAAATTGCAGATCGCAATGAATATATCCCACAAAAAATGATCTGTGATACATAATTTTTATTTTATTACAAGCCCTCCAATATCATGACATCGTTGCCTGGGATTTAACCCGACCAAATTCCGCTGAGCGCTTATTAATATTGCTAACATACAGCGTCTCATTTCCCTCCACGATCATATCGAACGTTGGGAACTCCTTCTCGGAATCAGATTCACTATATTCTATTAAATATTAATCAAATCACTCACATGTTGCTGACGGGACATTCCTGACGATATTTCCCCAGGAGGGAGGAACAGCACCTCACCATAACTTGCTGACTTGGGAGGCGGGGGAATAGTGCTCTCATTCCACGACGCCGTAGGTGAGTTTGACATCACTTTCATGCGGCTATTTAAGGCGACCATCATTGAGTTTGAGTACGCCTTTCCGAGGATTAGGGCACAGGATTGGTAGTATGGTGGGTGACCTGGAAGGTAGGCCAGAACGAGGACGGCAATGGCGAGGGCGGCTATATTTTGGGTAAAAAATTTGAAAGTTAGCAGATAAGATTAAATTCAGACGCACCTGTGAGCGTTCCGGTTTCGATAGTCAGTCGAACGACCCGGGTTACGATGTCATGGGTATGCTGGAACCCAGTGTCTCGTTTTCTTAGCTGCACAACAGAGAAATGTCAGGTTATATAGAAAAAGCAGTAAAGTCTGTAAACATGCATGGTAGGTCATAATTCCAGCAATAAGCAGATCGCATACGGCGCTCCCTGCTTCCCAGATCTAAAATGTACACCGTCAGAAAACCTGTATCCCAGCACTTGGACTCAAGCGCTCACCCCAGTGGTGATGAAGGACTCTTTGTTCAGGAAGACTCTGCTGAAGAATTGTGCGTTCTTCGTCTGTATCCCAATTCCAATTGCTCCCCCTAGCTGTACAAGAGAGAACTATGATTCCATATCGTTTTCAGAGTCCGTTTTCCTGATCGTTGGAATTTCCCACTCACAAAGATAATCACGCCCACTGTCCATTTAGATTGTGTAATGATTGCAATTCGATAGCAGTAGAATCCTTGCGCAACGCATGCAACTAGAAAATGGTAATGAGCAATCTCGTTCTTGATGTTCAATTCCCGAGCGACTCACTGATCCCGGTCATTACTGGTATTGAAAACCACCCGGTGCTCACTTCATCAAGCAACAGCGGATTGGTGAACCCAATAGCAAAGAATTTGAACGCGTCATGTGTAATGAGTGTGGTCTGCACCGTCTCCAGAAAGAGCGTTGTGTAGACGGTGATTTTGAGTGGGTATCGATCTTGGGGAAATGCAACTGCGTATAGATCTGGAAGACCATGTAGGTGCAGGCTCAAGGGCGTGTAATTCAAGCGACTTACAGACTTGTAGCACTAGCACTCCGAACAAGGCCCAGTTAGCGAGAAAACCGACAAGCTAATGGCAATAGTTTAAAAACAGCAATCTGTAAGCGTCAAAAAACCCCACGTACAAGCACTGTAGCGCTTTGAGAAAGAGTGATTCAGTACTCGAATAGACGAGTACAATGCGAAGTTTACCGACTCACGTTTTGATCACAATATCAGGTAATTTGGCCGGCGCCGACATCGCTAGGGACGGGGTAGAGGCGAGAGACGAGACGCTTGAAGGTCTGGGGAAAGCTGGGAAGGATTTTCATATCCACTGCTGCGTTGTTAAGAGGGCGCTCGCAAGCGACGCATAGCACATAGAACCAGCTCTACTCCACTCCCCTAATATCTGTTTATAAGCACATATTGATACCAAGAAGACACAAATCACTAAAACTTTGCGCACGGCTGTCTTTCTGTCATCCCGCATGCGGCCGTACTCTGAGAAAACTTGTACGCCCAGTGCGTGCCACATGTTCTTCCACGGCCTGTCTAGGCGGCTATCAGCTTTCGGACAGGTGTGGGGTTCAGGAAAACAAGGCTTTACCTGCGAGATAGCTTTTATCCGTTTAAACCGTCAAAACGCTTAATTTCTTGTCTTCCCTGCTCCTCCTTGGTATTCGATACTATTCGCGCTCATCGTCCTCAACGCCGAACAAGTCTGATGACATCGGCGACGTTGGACAGGAGTCAACTACAATGGGCGGCTTACTATGGCAGACCGTGGCAGGCCGTGTGCAAGAATTCGCCTTAGTGAGGAAAATGTACTAGCTATGGGCCGTCACCGATCAGAGAGGGTTCGGAGCTCGGGATGGAGCCTCGCAGTCAAGGTGTTGTGGGAAAAAGGCGTCCAACGCATCAGTGCATCAGTGTCATCATGATCGATGCGCTTGCAGAACAGACCTCGGGTACGCTTACATAAATAAAAGCTCCCTATCTATCTTACTGGTTTCTGCCAAGTCCACCATGAAGGCAGAGGCGGCGCTGGTGCTCTTATTACTCTCGTTTTGCTCATTATGGGAAATTACTTATCAGTGCCATTGAATAATCAATGCTCAAACGTTCAACGTTTTAACTTCAGCGCTTATTTTTCTGGCAACGGACTCAAATTCGTGCGCTCCGTCAAAGTACTAACGTTGGTGGTAAACAGTGGCGCATTTCGGAGAAGCGCTGTTATCGCTCGTCTTCTGATGTATCATAACCATCAGAGCGCTATGCATCCAGACCTCAAATATTTTATGCTTTCTACCTGGACCTTTGAATTACGCCAGCATAGACCTGGCCTTATCCTTGAACCAAGGCGATCTAATAACCATTTTTCGGCTTGCGCCACACGGTACCACAATCATTTTGAATTGCTTAACATTACTCTGAATAAGATCATTTGTTAAGTAAATAGAACAATTTGTAGTACTGTAAATGGCGTTAATTTACACGTTCCTCCAGCAGTCTGGTGTATGCAATTTTGCAAAGCTCAAGAGCGCTTATTAGCGAGCCACAATGCCGCTATAACTCAAGGCGATTACAACAAATGGTGGGTAAGTATTACGAATGACTGGGATTGCAGAGGCACAAGACCCTCGCGGAGTCCCCACCCTCGTAAATCGCAGATAATCCACGGCTGGCAACCTCGAGATACACACTTTTACGAAATCAAAGCAGAAAATCCTGATTCATGGGTTGCTAACACCCGGAACTAAAGGATTCGAGCGTGACAGACTCGGATTCTCCACCAAACTTCGAACTTTGAATAGACGCGCTTGGGTCTATCCACGGATGGAGCGTTACCGGCGGGCACCGGACGTGTTGTCGTGTTTCTGAAACTGGCAGGTCAAGGAGTAATATCAGCGCTTCTTTGATGTTAACATACGCTGTGGCAGTGTTTCGAGATAAGATCTGAGTACTTTATCGTGCGCTGCCGATGCAAATCGAAATGTATTATCAAGTCAAAACTTCTTAGGTATCACTGTCAATGGAGAATGTGATAACATCGTTCTGTAGCCTTTGCAACAGTGTTACAATAGTTTTCCAGTCATGATCCCCTCATTGTATATTGACAATGCTACTATTCTCAGATGGCGATTCCAAAATAAATTCGAGCACTAGTCCAACGAAAAAGCCGCGGTCGGCGCGTTGGCTCTCGATCTTGTTCATGAGAATACGAGTTAGAAACTGTATATACTAGTCTATTAAGACTATATGGGCTCAACAAGATTACACGAGATATCAAATAGAAACATTGACGCTGAAAGAAGGAGAATACTGAGTAAGCTTCCCAACTTCTCCAGTCCCATTTACGCGGTTCTGACATATCCAGTCCACAATTGGATTCATTTCAATCAAAGTACCGTATTGTTTGTGTTTGAATACCCGTCAAGAGCCCTCATGGCCGCGATATGGTTTTATCTCAGGAGTTAAAAGTGGGTTGTGAAACTCTTCTGGCAAATTTAAAGATTGCAAAACTGGGCATTTCGCATCAGTTATGAGCGCCGTTTGCTCACACACTTCGAATGTAAATAGTACACAGGAGTTTCTGACGATCGGCGAGGTAGAAAGATTTTAGTGAATGGCATTGGCAACGATGGGAGGGCCTACGGTTGGGCTGCATCCGTATGATGGTTAGTGTCGGTAGAGCAAGCTATTTTTAGCTCAGATCTGGATTCAGCAGTCTGAGTCGGACTTGTTGCAGATGATTATGAAGTTCATCTCCGTACCATTATTGAAAATTATGCATGGAGGATTTAAGTGGAAAGATTTGTTCTGAAAATAAGGAATTATCAGCTTCTCAACGATGAAGACCTCCTTACTTTTGCGGGACGCGAACAACAACATACGCCAGCTACAGCTCAGAAGCTATCTAAAACGGCATTCGAAACCTTCAGATTTGGGTCATTCATTCGGACGATGGATTGACGGCTCAGAGTAAAGTATTTCTTATCTGAAAAAGCAGATTTCCTCCGAATAAACTCCCCTTTTAAGGTCCGAAAACTTAACTTGAGACATATGATGGGTGTCGAAGAAGCCCTTGGTAAATCAGGAAGAAGAACCTCACAGAAAGGTATAAACTCGGCTTCGCTTTCTAAGCCCAAGGTCATGTCCTGAGCATTCAATTACAACATGGTACGCGGTGAATCATGAACCCCGCGGTGCCCCACGACGTCCACAAGTTCGTAATTCGTACACAACTTCTTTATTATGCGCCACAATCGAGCTTTTGGGCCACATTCCCGATGTTGAAAATCGTCTTTACGCAAAGCCTTGTAGATCCAGAGCTCTTACTTTCAGCCGCTGATAACCACCAAATATTGTGAACAGTACCGTCAGGTTTTGTGTAAGCGTAGGCCAAGATATTGCACAGCGGAGTAATACTGCGCGCCAATTTTAAATGGCAGATGGGAACCAGTGAAAATCCAAGGCAAGCCGGCACCGATCGATGCGCCTTTCTTACAGATTGAAAGTGATCTCTGAAGATGCCCCGACCTCCGCCTCGAGTTATGTGCTTCATGACTACCGACGCCAGTTAAGTCTAGTAACGGCTCTGATAAGCGATGCGGTAGGGAAAAACAACGAGCGCGCTATCTTTGGGCTGATGTTGATTTCTCCGTATTAGTATACTGTTGTCACTGTTCGCATGGCGTGTCGTTTATAAACAGAACGCTCTTACTGTTAACTGTCAGCCCCTCCTCGCTGATGTCGGCCAAGCGCCTTGGGGTTTTTAATTTTAACCTTTGCACGACCTTTGGGATTGGCTATATCAGATAACTTTGGGGCGACTACTGCTGAGCGCTGTTAATTATGATTAGAAAAGAAGGGGTAGAGCTTCTATGTCTCTTCGTCACTAGCCAAGTTTTTGATGCGTTCCAAGTATACATTGGGTCTTGCGTTTTGCCATACCGCATCGGGTATTCGGGCAATATTTGTAACAATGTATGAAATAGTGCTTGAAGGAGTATTGAGGAGGACGAAGGTTAGTGGAAGTAAGGAGGTGGTTTCCGAAGTTTTCATTATCAAGCATGTAGTTATTAATTGAAGCGCCCAACCTATGCACTGCTCATTATCTATATCTGAAGCCCCAATCAAGGCTCAAGAGTTGCTCAAGAGCGACAATGCAGACCAACAACAACCATATCTAAAGCCTCTCTTCAGACGACGCCCGCTGCTAAAAATGATCTGTTGGAGAGCACGGAAACATGGAACAGATGAATTGGAAATCTTACCCTTCCTTAACCGTTACTCCTTTACTAAGTCCTGCCCCTAGCCGAATCGAAACTTTAAACTCAAGTATCATCGCACACATACCTCGAGCCGCACCAGGACTAGGGAACCAAATTACGAGGTAGAAAAGTACTTGCGTGGGCTAGGCTGGAGTATCCCGGATTCCAGCACCCGTGGACGCGTCACAGACCCTGCTGGGTAGATGAACTATTCAGGGTTGCACACGGAACAAAACAAGGAGAGAAAGAGAAGAAGAGCACCATTTCAAGCCCATCGGAAGCCCGCTCAGGTCCGCATGTTTTCAGTACGGATGAATGGCCGTCAATGAGGACCAGGTCACGGGAGGGTCAGCAATTTAAACAACCCAACCCCCAGACCACGAGGAGTGCCATCGAGGTTCTGTTCGGAGTGTGCGATGGGCGGTTATACGAGAGCATCGTGGGGGTGCTCATGAAAGTGTATTGAACTCATTTATCGTCGCGTATCAACCCTGGAAGTGGAAGAAAGACGAAAGAACAGCGGTAAATAATTGACTTATTCAAAACGAGTTTGGAATACCGAAGACTTGACACGCCGTAGGAGGTGCAAATCTCCGGTCAGCGTTTAGGTGATGAATGACGATGATCGCCAGCCGTTGTGCTTACACGAGCATAGTAGGAACGATGTCGGATAGCACACGATTGCAGAGGTCCAGTAGATGCCCCTAAAGATTCTGATGCCTTCCCCAATCCTTCATATGAGTGATGATGCTCACCCAAAACACACCACCAACTTCCAGTCCATCGCGCACAACGAGGATGACCCCAAAGCAGTCGACCGACATGCAGGGCACGTTTAGGTAAATAACATCATCACAGAAGAAGCACTGATTTCGTTACAGTCAAAAGACAGCACCACTCGAAAGACCTTTCCTTTCGATCCCTACGGACGCCCTTCCGGTACTGCGGTAGTGGCTCTACGCCTTCCAGAATCCAGAAACAGTGGGGTACGGAACCACCCAGTATTGAGGCCGGGTCCAGGACGCAGGCTCGCTGCAGGAGAAGCAGAAGAAGGACCCGTAAGCGACGTTCTGTGCAGCAGCAGGAAGGTGCGTCTAGTGCGTCTACAGACAATAATTACGAGACGTTGACGTCGACAGGTCCGGATTGTCGGAACGAATGAACGAGCGCAGCAGGAAGAACGGCACCATGACTCTCGATAATGACATTCGCAATATACCGCAAGCATCCCAATCGGAGGTTCACTTCGAAAGGCAGCGACTCGAAGAGCCTGCAGCGCATCCGATGAGGACCTCCCGAGTTCGTTTCTCGCCTCCCCCGTTTCCTGATCCAGTCCCGGCTGCATTGCACCCCATCGTCAAGACGGAATCATACCAGAGGCCATCTATCTTTAAGATGGGCGTTAGCCAACCATGAACTCTCCGGCCCTTCTATTCATTCAGCGGGCGATCAGAGAAAATGGGCAGTGTGTATTACCCTCTTTATGCCTCACGATCTCAGATGACCCATCCTTCCCGCGGCCAGGACCGAGCAGCAACTCATATCTGAGATCCTGAGGCACGAAAAGGGTGCGTTCTGCCTGTCCTCTGAGCGAATAAGAAAACGAGGGTGCTCGATGGTTGCCGGTGTTCGCTCGCTCTGCAGACGTCTTACATGAGGTGCGATAAACGGCACGGCCTTGGCCGCCAGGGAATGCACATTGATTTGAGGGTGTATAGGCTGCATGCGCATGAAGGTCGGCAGGCAGAGAACTAAACGCCACAGAATCAATTGTGGGTGAGCATCGAGCGAAAGAACCAATCATGATGATAGTTGACCTATGTCACTTGGCTGTTTGATAGGTTGAAAGCATTGTCACTGCTTTGCGAGAGTGCGCAATCAACGAATGCATCGAAAAGCCGGAGAGCCCTCAATTCGAAGGTTGGTATCGCCCAAGTTACAGATAGATGGCCTGCGTATGAGGGTAGCGGATAACCCATTCCCGTTTCTTGATGAACTCCAGACTATGCCTTCTGCAGAGCAACATAATTGAATGCGCTAATGGCAGGGTGAGCATCGAACACCAGTTACAATCATTGACCTACGTCACTTGGCAGTCTGATAGGTTGAAGACCTTAGCCCCCCGCATTGCACTGCCTCTGTAACATTACTATTGATCAGATCGTTGATTGTCGGATGAGTGTTAATCTTCGTATATAGGGGGATTGGACAACACGCATCGAAGTTCCCAAGGCATAGAGGTACGTCAAGATTGCGTGTTGAGAGAACAAAGAAAGGCAGAATATTCGGTTGTCGATGGATATTTGCACGCCAATGTTCGTCATGATGCGCTTTCGACGCTGGAATACAGCGAACAAGGGAGAGTGAGAGATGCAGGTCTTCACATCACTAGGTCAAAAAATAGAGGAACAGAATCAGTCGTAGGTACCCACCAACCAAAAACACTAATCATGATATGGTCTTACCTCACGTTGGTTTTCGATAGTGTTCCATACACTGAAAGCATGGTCATTGCCGACATTTCCAAAGGCCACAGATGAATTCACAATCTTCGTGATCGTGCGCTGAATGAATGACAGAATCGGGGAGGCGACGGTTGCTGACGCGCATTTTGCAGAGAGATTGCTTTCTCATCACTGTATTCGACTGCGTCTTGATGAAGTATTTCGCCTCAGGAACAGATATCTAAGATCCCAAGAGATGAATTTTCGACATGAAGTGCGTTAGACGCGCGTCCCGACTATGGCAAACAGCGAACATTCATAGTGTAAATCTGCAAGCAAAGAAAAGAAGAGATCAGGATTCATTAAAGTATACGTGAGCATCAGCCAACAGAATCATGATCGTCGACCTACGTCACTTGAGTGTTTGGATGTCTGATAGCGAGGTCGAATGAAAGTGTCGTCTCTAGATTTCGTCACCACCTTCGCAGCGATGCCACCGCACCATGATGGTGATGGAGCATGGAAGAACAGTTGCAAAACCGCAGAACTTGCCTCCGGTCCATTGGGAAATGCCAGGTCAATCCAAGTATAGTCCGCCGCCATATGCACGCGGAGCATGGTGTGGGGGTCGAGGCTCAGCGCGGGGGGCGTCAAGAGTGAACACGCAAGCAAACGCACGTACCCGGGGCGAGGTTCTAGTCTCTCGACGGCGCCGAGCACGCTTCCCAATGTCGCTGGTCAGCGCAGATTAGACGGGGAGCGAATACCGCTCGTCAGCGCAGCCAATCGCGGGAACTCCGCCCGGACGTCGAACGAACACACATTGAAACAACGGGTGCAGATGGGTCTGGGGTGCCAAAAATATGGTGCGAAAAGCGCGCCGCCGTCGGACAGAGCAGGTGTCATAGGTTAACACAAAGGAATAGAGTGGGCGGTTGGCCAGGTTATGAATGAATATACTGACCATGAACAACGGATGGCGCCTGACGTGTCGGTGGGAAATGAAAAGCGGACTCGGAAAAACAAAACACATGGCGCGATCGGCATGAAACGATTTTCGTCTGCTTGGCCAAACATGGAAGGAGCACCGCCACCAGAGCTCGTGCGTTATTCACATGCCGCCCTTTCGAGCAGTGCGTATTCTGGCTTCTGACTTTACCCCGCATTTGCCATACCCAAAAAGCAACGCTACTTCATTATATCACAACACCCCTTGACGTCCGTGCGCTGCGCCCTCCCATCCTGCAAGCACGCCAGCCGCCCTCAGCGCCATCCTTAATCCCGAGCTCCCGCCCATTTCGCATTTGTCTCGGCCGATGCAGTCCTCGCTGCTCTCGCCGGCAGAGAGCCACGCCTTCCAGTCCTTCCTCTCCACCATGGACTACCCAGACGACACGCTCACGCCCTCCGAGTGGGCGATCTACAACTCCAATGGACCGATGTATGACCCGCACGACGATCCCCTAGAGGACTCTGCCGGCGCCGCCAACCCCGCGCAGCGGGAGGCACTGGCTAAGGCAACCAAGGATCTCATGTCGCTCGAGCCCGATGGTTGGAATCGAGAGGGCTCGATGATGGAGAACAACGGTGGTCAAAGGCAGTCGCAGGTCTTCGACCCGCGCGGACACTATGATTCCCAGCACCAGCATCAACATCAGCAGCTCGAGGATCACCACCATTTCGCACAGCGGCAACAAGCGCTGCACCATCTCCAGCAGCAACAACACCAGCATCAGCTGCGGCAGGAACAGCAGCACCGACAGAATTCGTTCTCCTCTGGCAATGATCTGTTCCCTTTTCTGAACAACAACAAAGTTTCTGCATCACAGGAGCTCCGGTATCCGATGCAGCGGCACCAGCTCCCTCATCTGGGGCCATCTCAGATGACTTCCAATTCAGATCACGGCTCGCCCACCTCTCCCCACTCCCCATTCAACTTCAGCCAGCCCCAACATAATCTGCGGTCACTGGGTCAACAGCCCCAACATCATCTGCGGCATCCGCATCAAGTGCACATCCCTGCACATCCAGACCAGCAGCGGCGGCAACAACAACAGCAACAACAGCCGCACCAACAAAGACGCTTGTCCCCAAGCCCAAGCTCGAATGCGCGAAATACAAAACGTCCATCTAACAACGCTAGCAACAGCGTCGCATCCACATCAACCAACGGCGGCCGAAGCAACGGCGCATCAAATGGACATCCCGCGAGCAGCGATAACACCAACAACAAACGGCAGCGCGCCTCAGCCTCCCCGTCCTCCACCTCGCACGCGCTGCCCCCCTCCACGCAGCCCGGCCCAGGAGGCCAAGCAGCGGGGTCCGCACCGAAACAGGCGCTCCTATCGCCTTCGCAGAAGAAGGCAAACCATATCCAGTCGGAGCAGAAGCGGCGCGCGAACATCCGGCGCGGGTACGAGGCGCTGTGCGAGACGGTGCCTTCGCTGAGGGAGGCGATCCGCGAGGAGGAAGAGGCGGAGCGGATGGCAGCGCTCGCGGGCGGGCGTGGAAACATCTCGCAGAGGAAGAAGAACCGGGGGAAGAAGGGCGCGAAGGACGGCGACGAGAAGGAGAAGGATCGGCTGGACGGACGGGCAGGGCCCAGGAGCGAGAATGTGGTTCTCTCCAAGAGTGAGTTGGCTGTTCTTTTCGAGGGTGAGGGGAGGTAAATGCACAAATATATGCGCATATATTTACGCATATATTACGCATACACCCTTCCCACCTCCACCCCATCCTGCCCGAGCTCTCGTAACTCACTTTTCGACTTTTCAAAATAGCAATCGAGCACATCCAAGCACTCATCGCCGATCGCTCGGCGCTGCTCGCGCGCCTGCACCGCGCGCGATCGTCGCTACCCCCCGGGCACCCTGCGCTGACGCCACTCATGCCTGACCCGCCCTGGGAGCGCGAGTGGAAGGGCGGCATTGGGCGGCTTGGGGACGAGGACGGGGATGGGAGTGATGGCGAGGGCGAGGATGAGGAGGACGGGGAGTAGGCGATGAGTGGGGCTTTGGGTTTCTGGTCTTTTTTGCTTCTTTTCTTTGGGCTGGTTGGGTGCTTGAGTGGGTGGGTGGGGGTAGGACGATGATGGTGCTCTTTGTGGGTTGCGGTGGCTATAGGATGGCTGACTGGAGGGTGTACGATTTGAGGAGGTTGTGGGCGTTGGAAGCAGGATGTGGCTGGTACGAAAGTGGACATATAAACATGGGGAATCAGCGAGGCCGACGTCAACGTCAAACCCTATCGGCAGGATCTCTTCGCACACGTTTAGGGCTCGGATCGGACGAGAGCGTGTTGAACAAGGTTAGCCTTTAGATAGGGTGGCGTCGTGGAGGGAACTTTTGATGCTGACTTTGTCTGCGTAGGCTTGCTCGATCTTGCTTTTGTTCACAACTTGAACTTCGTCGTTGTTGACCGCGTTCAGCCCGATATAAAGGATGGTGGATCGGACAAATGCGCGTCGAACGAGGTCAGTCTGCTCGGGGTGGCGTCGACGTCGTGGGGACACTTACTGACTTCTATTGCTTAGATCTCTTGCTCTTGCCCATGGTGTCGTTGCGCGGCGGAATACTTTTTCTCGACTGACAACGCAGTGACGTTCTGGGCCTGGTTCAAGTTGGTCGCGGTCTGTCGTGATTGGAACTTCGAAGTCTTCGCAAACAATGCACCCGTGCCACCCACTCACCGCCCGCACTCTCCATTCGATATCTCACGATCAAGAAGGAACCCACGGATGTACGGCACGCACCGTTAAAAGTAGCATATATTCCCCAAATCCGTCTTAAAGCCTCGCCTTCAGCATCCAATTCATACGGCCCTCCCCTGCCTTCGGGCCCCAAAGTCGCTGTTTGTCGCTGCCACCTTCCTACATTCGCGAGTTTTAAGATCGCGCTCGCCCTCTGCCCACCCATTTGCACTCGTATTCATCCGGAACATTCGCCACACTTCGCAGACGTTGTACATATCCATAATTTCTCTGATTCCTGCCGGAACATTACTCCTTGCTTCACTTTAACTGCATTTCCTTTATACTTTACTTTAATTGTAGCTCCATTTACCCTCATGTGCATGTTAATATTACCGCTGCTTATTATTTACTTGTTATATACGTCTCTTTGCCCGCCTTTTCGTGGGTCTGTGATGTGGCTTGCATGCGGGTGAACAGCAAGGCCAGTCGAACACCTCGCCACTGGCGCTTTGCAGCGGAGGAAAGAAGTTACTCGAGGTCCGTTCCAGTGCGCCGTTCTCCTTTTCCCTGAGGATAGTCGAGGGCAATGTCACGTACTGATAGATCTCGCCGCGCACGCGGTTGATGAAAGAACTTCACAGGAGCTTGCCAGTGTCTGGGTGTATGTGGTCCAAAATAACACCCAAAACAGGTAATGTATGTTGCACTGGATGCCGGTGGCACGATTGCTTTCCGGCAAGGGATAGTCCTGGAATTTATTTGCTTTGCCCGCGCCGCGGTCCAGAGCTTTTAATTCCTAGATTCGGTCCCTTTGTCCTCAATTACTTATCTTTGCAACGGCATGTTTTTGGGAATTCGGAGCAAGTAGTGCACCTGTGTAACGCTGAGGCTGTGTTGCTGCATATTCTGCCTGGAATACGAATTACGCTTGTACATAAGGCGAACCGTGTTAAGTAATCTAACAAAACAAAGCGCATTGCAAATGGGCCTTAACATCTAATTTCCATGTTCTGCGCTTGCGCAGTTGAGTAATCCCGCCTCTGTTACCTTTTTAGGAAAACGATTTGCTATAACATTCACATGGCGCAGATGAAAGGGCATGCGTTGATTGGTCAATAACGGGCGCCAAAGTTTGGTCCTCGGCTAGATGGAATGGAATGTGACTGTGTCGCGTCCACTGCTTTAGACACTGGAGGGTTTAAAAAGCCGCCGCTTTTTTTGGCTTTGACCCCCCACCCCTACCCACATCCGCTCAAGCACAAGTTCGCGTCTTCACAATGTCCTACAACAACTTGAACCTTTATAACTATGCCTCCTCCGACGAAGACTTAACACCCTCTCCGCCCAGTTCCAATGTTGAACTCGATCCCGTTGCAATCAATGAGTTCGTCGACGTGAGTTCTCATTTCAAGTATTTCTTGGATCCGAACTCGTAAGTCTTTAACCCCAACTGTTTTTTGCGCGTCGTGATGGCTCACTTAGACTGTCGCGTCTCACAGGTTATTCACTTATGCTGAAGACGTCGACGACCTCCTCAACAGTGGGGAGGTCCCTGGATTGTTCTCGAGTGGCGCTAATGACTTTTGGTACGTCTTTATATATCTATGACTACAAGCATGCAGTTAACCGATTCTTAGTTTGGATCCTGCGCTGCGTCTAGAACCGCAGATGTCTTATAACGCCTTCGAGAACACGCCTTTATCTCAACCACTAACCCCACCGACGCCGGAGACGCACGTCGGACTTCGACAATTTCCCTTTTCACCCTCGGCTTATGCCATGCCGGAGACAGGCCTAGGATGCGCCCCACATCTCCCTATGGAGCTTTACTCTCTTACCGTGCCGCAGATGGGCTTAAATATGAACTATGATGCGTATTGCGCGTTACACAGTGAAACATTGGCCGAGTCTTCTAGTCTCGCCTCAGCTGTCGCACCTTCCGACATTGCGGGTCCATCAAGCGACCCTTACGCAAGTCAGCCCACGAGAACCCGCAGAACGGCCAGTTCACGCACTGTGTCTAGGAGTCCAAACAACGCCGTCGCCTCTTCATCGAAGTCGTATTCACCCGAATCACCAGTGGTGCCCGCAGCAAGAAAACAGCCGCCGGGCTCTCGCAAGAGAAAATCCGACGTCGAAGAAGACAATGAAGAAGGAAGAAGTGCCGCACCCTCAAAGAAGCGGAGATTTACGAAGGAGGAGGAGAGGAAGTTCTCCTGCAGCAAGTGTCCGTTCATATGCTTCAGCCAAACAGACCTGAAGCGGCACATGGAGACTCTCGCACACTCTAAACCCAAATACATCTGCGGCGAGTGCGGACGCGCACTCACGCGTCCGGATTCGCTGAAGCGACATCAGTTGAAAGCACATTAAAACCATAGAGAATGATAGCCTTCAGAAGACAAGCCATGTGTTTCGATGCGCTGAACGGCACGAAATGGGAAGGATCGTTGATCTTCTCTAAGTATTCTGATGTCTACATATTCATTATTTATTTGTATATATTCGTTATCGTCTACTTTGTCTTACGAAGACACATCGGCAGCAGATTTACAGTCAACAAGACTCTCGAACGTTCCATGTACCGTAAATATCAGTTAACGCGTCGCGAATAGCGACGCGATCAATTTGAATTGGTCACTCAGCACAAAGAACCATAAAAGGAAACATGTACCACAAATGCCTTCTTTGGATAGCGCCGGGGCAGGTGTTTGGCACAGGCACAAATTGACAGAGAACTGCAGTGCCAGCCTGATACCACCTGTCGTACTCAGAATACTACTCAGAGTAAATCTAGTCATATCTCTCCAGCGGCCAACAAGGGGTGCGCTTCGCATGCGAATCAACGCTGTGCGCACGTCGTGCGTGTGATCTGGAAGCCTCTGCGTTGAACTGACGGAATACGCCGCTTGATTTTATCGCGTCAGGTTGACAGAACCTGATGCGGCGCGTCTTCAATGACTCTTTAATGAGCGCTCGCCGAGCTATTTTTGGGTGCTGTTACTCTTATGGGCGCACAGCTATTGACGTTTCTCAGTTGTTTGCGGAGGCGAACCTGGATGCATTGGCGAAAACTTTATAAGGACAGCAGTTGGGTGCGTCCATTTGACAGGATTTCTCTCCCCTCTGTCACACTCAAAATTTCACTCCTGATTTACTCCTCAAGTATGGCCGCCTTCCTCACCGTCGCCGCGTCTTTCCTTCTTGCCGTTCCCGCAGGTAAACAACAGATGATTACAGAAACAAAACATTACTGACGCCACGCATACTAGTTCTCTCTGAGCCCCTCTCCCCGGTCGCTCTCTACGCGCGTCAGCTGCCCAGCGGATTCAATCCAGGGCCAATCCCCCAAGGCTGCGTGACCACCTGCGAGACGTTTTCGGACACTCTCGTACGCATTTTTTCTCTAGCGTCTGCGTGAATAACATTGTTCATTACCTAAATCTGATCTTTCATGTAGACCGGGACTTGCGTCGACATCAACTGCCTATGCACCAACACCGTCGCCAACGGGATCAAGGACTGCCTCGAATGCGCTGTCAAAGTAGGCGTTCCTGACTTGAACCAAACCGTCGTCGATCAGACCATCTCAGGTGCGTAAATTACCAGCTACTCCAACTAGAAAAAAATTCTGACCTGACTCTGACCTTTTTAATAATTTAAACCCATAGGTCTCTCTAAGGCGTGCAGCGAAGGTGGCTTTCCAATTAGCGTCGACTCTGGCTCGTCACCCTCGACTGGACCGACGGGACCGAGCACGACCGTCAGTAACAGCGGCAGTGGAAGCGGAGGCGCGACGACGACGATCGGTGGTTCTGGTTCGGCGTCGACGAACACTGCCCCTAGCGATTCGTTGACTGGAGGGAAGAGTCCAAGCGCCGCCATTGCGGGATATTCTATCAGTACCATCGCATTGCTATTTGGTAGTGTCTTGTCGGGAGTTGCTCTGCTTTAGACTTTGGCGTTCCTCTCCCTAGACATTGTTGTTAGTATTAACTATAAGTATTAGCTGTAGGTTCACTGCTGCACCTGTGATCCTGTGGACAATACTTTGTGTCGTAATCAATGACTTACACACATTGCATATCTTGAGAAAAAACCATTGTGATTGTCTCCACTTTCAAGGCCCTAAAACAAGCGATTTACCATCTCCCCTTGCAGATATCCGGCCAACGCCCCTTCGCTGGGTTCTGAGGAATCCACCCATATTCCAATCCTTTCTGATAACTCCAATCATCTGCATTCTCGAACTTCCAGCTCCACATTGTCCAACCCAACCCACCGCGTTCGTATGCCTGAGTTTGTGCTTCCCAATACTGCCCCAAGAACGTCTTGTACTTTTCGCTAAAGGTGCTAGCTTTTCCTGACTTGCCGTTGCAAGATCCGATGTATTTGGAGCCGGGAAATGTACCGTCATACCTCGAGCCCTTATTTCGCCCATTCACGCCCTTAGCACAGTCTGTGATGGCAGATGTCCATTCGCCTATGATCGCCGGCAGAGGAGAGGTCGCTATAATGGAAGCGTTCTTGCAGGCATTCTCGATATGTTGTTCGTCATTTAGAGCAGCATGCTACTCAGAGGTTATGATTTTAGAACGATACACATGCGGAATAAAATAAATTAAAACACCTACGTCCTGAAAGAATACCTGGTAGTATACGAACCTATCAATGATGACTCCATTATACTCGGATATTGGAAGGAATCCTTTCCAATAGTCCCCACCCATACGCGCACTATTCATCATCATTACGAGGTTCGTCTCGCTCACATTTCGGCCATGCGGGTATCTGCATCCAAGGTCCAAGGAGGCACAAAATTAGTCAGTCATCGTAGGCATTGAATCGATGCCCTTTGACAATTACCGGACATTTTCGTAGCTATCCTTATAGAACTGGAACATTATTTGCAGTCAGCGAAAGTTCCGAATTCGTTGGCAATACTAACTCACTTGTTTCACAACGGGGGCGGGCGGCGATGCGGGTCTGAATTCAAAATCAGACAACGTTGAATTAGTACCGAATATGTGACCCGCAGAGTACTATGTACTGACTCGTTTAACACACCAATGATTGGGACGACATGAGTCTTGTTTTCGAACATCGAGACGAGGCGTTTAACGAGATGCGTTGTGTGGTCGATGTTGGTTTGATTTGTCTGCCAGCCACTAATGAAGTCAATCCGTTGGTTAGATGTGAAAAAAAATCTAACAGTAAATGGGATGCTCACGGTACGTCGAGGACTTGTCCAGAGCCATCATTGCTGGACAGCATTCACCAGTGCTTTAGTTTGAAGAACATGGACATGTAACCGTAAAGTGACGCACCCATTTTGACTGCCAGGAGCACCTATCCGTAATGTCAGGACATGGAAAGAATGTGTGTCTAAATTATTCGCACCATATATGACTAGCATGATCTTCAAACCATACTCCTCCGCCCAATCCACTGCCTTGAGGAGGTACGGAATTGACCCGGAATATACGCGTCTCCGGGATAGACATCGAATGCCCAGTATCCAATCGGTAGGCGAACATGATTAAGTCTAATCGGTACTGATTAGTTCGAGGTAGCTTTGATCTTGAAATTCAGAATGGAAGAGAAACGCACCCAGCCTCACGGATTTGCTTGAAATCATCCTTGGTGATGAACGTACTCCAATGCTTCTCCAGAGCTTCGCGTGCAACTTCTCTGTCTTGATACTTACAAAACGTCCACTCATCGATGATACGATTATCATTAGTATTGTCGAACAAGGAAGGAGTCATGAAGTTCTGGATGAATTGTTCAAAGGTCAATCGAACGAGAATTTAAATCCTTCCGAAATCGCTTGAAGCCCACCTCAATAATAAGCCACCCTCCGAGACTTACTCCGCGTGCTTTGTCCTTGCCGTCGAGGAAGCCATAGGGCGTTTTCGAGGCAATAAGAGGGAGGAACGCAAGCGCTCCGATAAAAGTTACGAGGATAACGCTGAAGGGTCGGCCCATTTTAGAAAATGCCGGCAGGTGCACTTCTTAAATTCTGCGGCGCAGTGACACAGTTTTATCGTCGGGAGGCTGACAAGAAACGGCCGTATCGGGAGGCGGACGCATATTTAACTGTCAGTGACAGCCTCCCAAACAGTCAGATCTTCGTCGTCAACTTCGAAGCATCCGCAATGTAGCTGACAGTTTGGTGTTACGGGGTTTTACGCAGGAACCTCAGAGAAGCTGCCCAGGACATTGAGCATGTGCCAATCGAGTGTGTTGGTCGAGTTAGTATACGCGGACTGAGCCTCCCAGTGAAAAGCGGTTCAGAAAGAATCTGCGATGGGGGCCAGTCGTAGTCACCATATTGACAGACCAAATGACAGAGGCCAGGAGCGATTTCTGTGGCCAAATATTGCGTCTTATCAGCTACCTGGCCCGTGCGTAATTTATAATGAGCGCGACGTACCCCGTTTCTTTCTCTCCTCTTCTCTCACTTCTTCCCCTTTCTTCCCCTCTTCTATGTACTTCCATTGCTTAGCTTCCCCTTTCGATGCGCCAATTCAGCTGTAATCTTCAGCATGTTCATGCGCTCGATGGAGTCAGGCGTTTATACCGATATTAAAAGGAGTCCTGGAAGTGATGCTGCCTGAGGCCTCGAGGTCGCATCCTGTGTCATACAAGTTGGAGCTAAGTGACCGTCTAAGCTAAATCGTGCCACCGGGCCCTTACATACTTTGACAACCGGCGGTGCGAGTCCGCTGCGGCCATCAACGCACTGCTATCTTTATCCTTCACTTATAACCCCACCGAGACGCACAGCAGTACTTATCCCAACACGATCTTGGGTCTTTCCTCCTTCCTCTGAACTTCTCTTCTACTCAAAACACAGGATGGTCGATCTCCCGCCCGAACTTTGGATGCACATCGCGTCGTATCTCCCCAATGACACTCTACGCGAACTCTATGGCTTGAACAGCCTATTTTTCGATGCTTCGATGAGCTTGCGCTGGAGGGAGGTCACTCTGGAAAGCCGGAATCTCCCTGAAGGCATGCATGTCTTCCAAAGGCTGTCGTGAGTCCTGCTACTTGGCTTTGACACATGCATGCGATCTGATACGGTGATCGGCGGCGCTGCGTCCATCAGCGATCCCTTCGTCGCAGCGAAAGTAAAGAAACTCTCAGTTCTCTGCAGCAGACTCAAAGAGAGCTCCGTACGACACGCAGACCCACACACCCGTATACGAAACAGCCTCAAATTTCTCAGAAGGACGGTCGTGCACCGCCCCAGCGATCCTCTGCACGAGTTCATGGACCAGGTCACGATGCTCAGCCCCAAGCTCACCGGCCTCCACGAGCTCAGTCTCGATGCGTCGGAGCTGCCCCCAGTATACGCCTTGCGCTCGGTCTGCAAATCCTTCTGGGCGGGGTTCGGCGCGCACCTGAGCGTGCTGGCGTTGGGTGGCAATGTAGAGAGCTACCGTGCGATCATCGAGTCCGCGCCGGCGCTGCCCAAGCTCGCTGAGCTGAGGCTGGAATTTACGGGGAATATCTTCCAGTTTAGGGAGAACGCGAATGACCCGGAGCTCCAGGCGAGGGACGCGGCGGTGATGCGGATGCTGGCGGCGTTTGTGAACGGGCTGAGCGCGCACCTTGAGGGCCTGCGCGTATGGTCGTGGGCGGTAGATCTGGACACGTCGCCGCTCTTCAACGGGCTGGGGTTGTTCCCGAAGTTACAGTACTTGGGAGTCCGAATGCCATTTGATAAGAGCCTGCGCGACCCGCAGGGCCTGAAGGACGTATTGTGGAACCATCCCGCGCTGAAAAGGGTCGAGCTTCGGCTTAACCCTTCGCGATTCCATCTTAATGTCGATCAGGAGGACATGATCTGCCGGTGGTTAGTGCAGTGCCTCGCGAATGAGCGGTGCTTCTCGCAGGTGTGTTCGCTGGATGTGTATCCGACGACTACTGCGGAGGGCACGGCGATCATTCTGGCTGCTATCAAACGCATTTCGAACACAGTGGAAAGACTCATCGTTCGCGATCGGTATCTTCAGCACAAGGAGGCGCTGTCGATTATCGATGCGGCGTCTGAATGTCCGCATTTGCGGTCGTTTCGCATTAACGTGTTCAAGTTCAGTGATATTGGGCTGTTGGACCGCTTGGCTGAGAAATTGCCGAATCTCGAGGCTTTGTGGATTTCTATTGGGGACCATGCGCATGCGAACGATATCACGACGCTGGGAGTGAGTTTTCTTGATGTTAGTGCGTCTTTATCCGGGAATTAATTGATTCTGCTAGGTCGAATTCACAGAAGCACTCAAGACACGCTCGTACGATAAGTGGAGATTGAAGGATCTGGCGGTGTGGCAGAGCGGCGCGGAGATTGATATGGATGCCATGCACACTCTGGCTGCGAGCATTCCTGGGCTGGAAAGTTTCTTTGAGGGAGAGGTGTATCTCTAATCGCGATGAGGAGATTATTCGGTACCTTGAGGACTGTTGACAGATTTTTGCATAATTTACGTGTCGATTGAGAATATTCTCGGGTGAGCGAGAACAAAGTGCAGGCGAGTGAGTCGCCTCCGGCAAACGCCGAGTGCCGGTGCTCGGCAGAAGGAGTATAAGTTTTGGGTAAGCCGAGGCAACGTGTGCACAGGAAAATACGGCTTGCTGCTTAACCACCACCACCACCTGCCTACATCCACGATTTATCGTCCACTCTCCAACATTCTGTCTCTGCAATCCCCCCATCCCACCACCATCCTCTTCTGTCACGGCAGAGGATTCATGCTTCGACCTCCAATTGCTATACCAAAGGATTCAAGATATTTGCCTAGATCCCCCACCCGTGTTGTAAGTTTGCTCTGCCTCGTTTTTTTCTTGCGCAGCTACTGACTTTTTGCAGCGCTAAAACTTCCTCAATTTGCCCAACATGGCTTCAGGAATCGTTAACATCCGCCGCGACGTCGATGACAAGTTCTACCGTTACCGGTATGTGTATTTCCCTCTCCATGGTTTTTGAGATCCGCTGACTCACCTCGCCCAATAGCATGCCCGTTTTGACCACCAAAATCGAAGGCAAAGGAAATGGCATCAAAACTGTCATCCCAAACATGTCTGACGTCGCCCGTGCACTCAGTCGTCCTCCCACCTACACCACGAAATTCTTCGGCTGCGAGCTTGGTGCTCAGACCACCTTCGACGAAAAGAATGATCGATACATCGTTAATGGCGCCCACGACGCCAACCGTCTGCGCGAGCTGCTCGACGTCTTCATCGACAAGTTCGTCCTTTGCAAGTCCTGCAAAAATCCCGAGACTGAGCTCGTCATTCTCAAGTCGGGCAGGAACGAAGAGATCATCCGTGACTGCAAGGCCTGCGGCGAGCGCACTGGTGTCGACATGCGTCACAAGCTGACCACGTTCATCGTCAAGAACCCGCCCGTCAAAATTAAGAAGGGCAAGAATAGGAACACGGGTGGTGACGCAGCCGGTGGTGTCGGTGGCGGTGGCAACCCTGACCCCGCCGTGGACGGATCCGAATCTCCCAAGGACGACGGCAATGAGAGCGATGATTATCTCACCAAGAAAATCAAAGCCGAGGCTGCTGATCTCAACACCGAGACGACCCTGGCCAAGGAAGACTGGTCTGCGGATACATCTCCGGAGGCCGTCAAGCAACGTGTCAAGGCCCTTGAGGGCACCTTGGCTGCTACCGTCCTTGGGGACGACGATGGCAGCGACGACGACGCCGGCAGCCCGTACTCCGTTTTGGGCCGCTGGATCGAAGAAAACCCCGACGCCGACACCAAGGCTCGCTCCCTCGCCATCTACAAGAAGGCAGAGGAGCTCGGCATCGAGAAGAAGCACAAGACGGTCACCATCCTTATGCAAGCCCTCTTCACCGAGAACATCGTCTCCGAGATCAACACCTACGCGGCGCTGCTCACCAAGCTCGTCACCTCTGAGAAGCACCAGAAGGCCCTTTTGGGCGGCGTCGAGCGGTTCATTGGTTTCACCCATCCGGATCTCGTCACTGCGGTACCCAAGATCTTGATGGCCTTCTATCAAATCGATCTCATCGATGAGGAGGTGGTGACGCAATGGGGCACCCACGTCAGCAAGAAGTATGTTGACAAGGACACGAGCAAGAAGGTTAGGAAGGCCAGTGAGCCGTTCTTGAAGGTATGTTTACACGTTTTGGTGATGGTTGTGGTGGATGGCTGACGGCTTATGTTTATAATTATAGTGGCTTCAAGAGGCTGATGATGATGACGACGACGATGATGATGAGTAGAGTGCTGTCGTCGGTGCTCGTTCGGTTGTCCGCCAACAGACCCATTATCTCCTTCGTCCATGGACTGCTGGATGCTCATTGATCTCGTCCTCGAACATGTTGTTCAGGATGCTGGTGGATTTGTATATTCTCTATTGTTCCAAATGATCTTTATTTACATAGTTTCTTACCGCCGTGTTTGCGGTGCATCTCATTGTACTTTTTACCCGTAATGCCTTTCCCTACTTGCGCGTACCTTTGGAATACATGATTAATATTCCTTCTGTTCGTCGGTGTTTATTGCGTGAAGTCTGTATATTGAAAAGTTTTTGATATTGAATACACCAAGGCCCACCGCTCAGCCCCAGTGAAGAACTTGCAACAAATTAAGCTTTTGGAGGGTACATAAGTTGAACACACAAAAAACTACATGTACAGGTTGGTATAAATCATCAATATTTCACGAATACATATTAGGTACATAAACCGTAATAAATCTGGCAGTTAGACTTGGATATGGGTTTCTAAGCACCCAAGAATATGGAACAGGTCGGGAGCAAAACTCGGCTTATAGAGTTGATGATTTGGGATGCCCACTTTTCTTTTGTTTGAAGCGCGTTGAGGGATGAGTCCGGAGGCGCGAATGGTATTGTTGAGGATCAAGATATTTATCTTGGAGGTATCAATTGACGAGGAAGTCAGCAGGGACGTCAAGAATGGAGGTAAGGTAGTTGACCTTTACTGCAATCTGCAAGAGCAAAACAGACTCGAACAAGAACCAAAAAGGCACAGGAAGCGAAGATGCCACGAAAAAAGCCAAAGGTCTCTATCGATCAAGGACCTCCAACACGGACTCCAACACGACCTTCGGCTGGAGCAACAATCTAGGCTCCAGCATCCCTTCTCCCGAACCAGCTCTAGATATCACTCGAGGACCATTCGTCTTCCCATCAGGTTGCCCATTCACTTCAGAAGCCTCTTCAGCCAGAATACCGACTCTCGTTGTGCACTTGAGCCCCAATTCCATGGTAGCGAGGACCTTGCCGTGACTCTCGCCGTAGTCGCCAAAGGCATCCACCATCTCACCCGCCACGAAACTCCCCGATGGGTCGGCGATCGTCACCTCGAACGAGGTCGACATGATCTCCTCGCGGGTCACGCTCGCGAGGCGCATCACCGAACGCGATATGCGCCGGATCTGGTCCACGTATAGACTGCGCAACTGAGCACCCGGACTCTGAGGCGGTGCGGAATTAGGGGGAGAGATCGATAGGGTGGGTGGCGAAGAGGACGGGCTTTGCGCGGTGGATGGGGGTGAGAAAGATTGGCAGTTGGAAAGGAGAAAGATGTCGGTGCACCACCTCAGGATGGTGTCTGCAAGCTCGTTGACACTGTAATCCGTCAGCGTAGGGTATATGGTGTGGATGTGCTGATGGGTTAGAGCGCGCCACTTCGCCGATGTTGGCTGTGGCTCCGTCACACGCATGCTGTTGTAAATCTGCGCCAGGACGGCGTCAGACTTCGATGGGAAACCAATGCAGAAAGAGTTCAGCGCGCGGGCGATACATAGGGAGACACAACCTTGCAGCGCCAGCTGTACAAGAAGTGGCTCCTGTGAATGATCACGACTTGCAAGGATGCGAGTCATATTTGGACCGATACGAGCTGCGGTATCCTGGAGGACCTGAGCGAGTTTAGGGTTCGATGGCGAGGCTGGTGCGGGCAGGAAATTACACATCTCGGTTGCCGCGGCTGAGAACTGAAGGATCTCCGAGTTGATATCGTGGACCGCCTGCAGGACCTGCGCCCCCGACCAACTATCGATGCGAGTCATGTACGTCTCGGTGCTGCGGAAACGTGCCCGATCCTCCTCCTGGCTAGCGCTCAGGCCTGTCCCGGCACTGCTGGTGCTCATGGAGTTGGATGTCGATGCCGAAGCAGTCGAATTACGGGAAGGTGACGGCGTCCGCCATGCGCGGTCATCGTGGACTAGCATGTGGTTGCCATGCCCATGCATCTGCCTCGAGAGGTCGGCAGACGACATGCGCGTGTCGAGGGAGCCGCCGGCGTTTCTGGAACTACCATTCGTCCCTAGGAGCTGCTGTGATTGGTACTGCGGCCCAACGTCGCTGCGCCTGCGCTCGGCCATGGCACGATCTCTGTCGCGCTCACGACGCAACTTCTCGATCTCAGCCTCTCGCGTCCGCAGGAGCTCGCGGGTCTCCTTGAGCGTCTTCTCGAGCATCTTGCACCGCTCTTTTAGCTGGGTGGAATCAACATGGGCGCGCGCGAGATCGTGCTTGGTGGCATCGAGTTCGCGACGCATGGAGTTGGGCGAGAGGTGAGCAAGGGTGCTGGTGGGGGATTGACAAGCTGCATCCAACCGTTCTTTCAACGGCGATACTGATGTGGATGGTTCGCGAGAGACGGGGATGGAGTGTGCAGTTCGAAGAGGCGAAGTTGGTGGCGAGAGATACTCGTAGGCTGTGTTCAGGAAATTGACGAGTAATGACATGACCAAACACAGCGATTATCAATAATCTGGAATCAAGGCCAGGCAACGCTTAGCGTCCTCTCAGGAGTGGCTTTGTCGTGACGAATAGCGATAAGTGAAAAGGAAAGAGTGCGACGGACCGAACTGAACTCTCGACCAAGGCACATGCTTCGTTTATCAACACGCGCGGGCTGCGTGGGGGTTCATTCCACGTCCATGAATTCGAACCGTCACAGCGATCACGTCGCAAACAAATTTGCGCAAGAAGATTTTTGATGCGCTTTTTTGCGTTGTGAATGCATAAGACGGACTTCTGCTCTTTGACCATAGAGTGTTTCCCAATGTCAGAGCATTCGTCATCTCCTGAGATTTTTTGGTCAGGGTGAGGCCATCAGACACTCGACACGTTGTACGTACTCGAAGCTGACTCGAGGCATCCCGAGGGATTGCGAAATTCGGTCTGCCTTCTTCGTGTGAACTCAAATTTTGGGTCACTCAGAATAACTGTACCTTCAGTTTGCGTGTAAACAGCAGGGAAAATCGAACCGAACACTGATGCTTTTCTTCATAGAAACTTGAGGTTGTCAAAGCATCTCGCGCGTTGCACCCGCGTTTTAAGGTCATCTGGGGTGAATTACCGCTCTATGGCAGATAGTTTCTACCCAAGCCGGTTAATCAGTCTGATATCTGAGACTTGAACGCCTCGAGATATATAACTTTAGCTTCCTGCGATACGAGGACGTCGCTGCATTGAAGTCCCTGTGTAAATAGATGTAAAATAGCAAAGAGTTGTTGGGTACGTGCAGTTGGGGTGAGATGATTTATGCACCTGAATGCAAGGTCATGTCTGGAGTCGCCTCATTTGGCAATACTCTGGATAGGATAGGAAAATTGATTCTAGCGGGACAAGTCATTCTGAATATAGTGCAGTAGCAAGAAGAAAGGTTTAGAAACACTTAGCCAAGCAGTGTGTTGTGAGTCTTCGGTGACTTCTTGACCATGAGTCGTAGAAGGACGCGCTATAGGCCTACTGAATGACAAAAATTAAGACTTTGAGGAAAAGCTCAATATTATGGACAGCGAAAGCATCTGTGAGAGCACACAGGTAGTCATTTGTCAAGCAATGAGACGCACAAGGCGATTCAGCGTCTAGAAGCCCTTCGACTGTAACTTGGGCAAAGAAAGATTGTCGCCTGCCATGATTTTTGATGGATATATGCGCATATAAATTGCAGTACGAAACTAGAACTTGCTGAGGTGTTGCGGATAGAAGACAGCGTTGAATTAGGGAAAGCAGAAATAAGTTGGATATCAGATTGAGAGAGTGTACTCTTATTGGTCGTCCAGGGGGGTACGTTTCAGCTTGCTTCTAAATCGTGGAACTGCTAGAACTGCGTACCCGGAATGAAAGGTGCCCTGAAGTTCTCCATTCTTTCTGACACTTCCCAGGATCTTCCAGCTGCTGACACAGTAGTCCGCAGCTCGCAATGGACCAGATGAAAAACGACGGCATCGGTCGGCGCACCCACACTCCAGATGAGTGCGGGTGACCTGCATAAAATAGCACGCGGGTTGATTTAACAGGTGTGCATCATAGGAGACTTTTGATAGCAGCAAGATGAATATAGACCTGATGGACCTTGATCTACGATGGCAAAAGACTCAAAGAGCACTGACGGAAGACGTGTCACAGATTGCCAGATAAGTTTGGGGCCGAGAAAGAACAGAGAGGACAGCGAGTGTTAATATTTCGGTTTAATATTCGATATTGCGTGCATTTAGAGGTCGACGTCGCCGATAGAGACCTGAAGGTCGGAGGACAGTGAAGGTTTAAAGAGAGTCGATTCAAGGTTCAAATCATACCAAATTTGGAAGGACATCTCATCGCACGTGATGTTACTTCGCCAAGGAAGACGGCTGAAGATTCTTTGAGCAATCAGCAATGGCAATCTCTCCGATTCTCCCACCAGGCTGCTACTTATACAACGTCGATCCCGGTCTACGGTATCCACAAGACAAGTACAACTCCTTGGATCTCCAGCGATACAGTTTACCATGATGGGCGACTTTCCTCCAGAAATCTGGCTTCAAATCGCGAATTTACTGTCTGCACAAGATCTCTATGACCTTCGTAACCTCAATCGCACCTTTTTCAACCTCGCAATCGATATCAAATGGAAGCACCTACGCTTCTCTACTGTAGGGATTACCTATAAGGATTTGCTACGCCTTTCGTGAGCTTAGTATCTCTTTTCCTGACTGGTAACATATATCGCTGAAATTTCAATCTAGGGATCCCTTCATTGCCAGTCGAATCGAAACAATGTACATCTCATTGTATCTCGACGGTCAGAGCCGCAGGAAATACCTAAGGCTTATCACGACCCTCTACATGCGAATCCGGGACGTGGGGATCATTCACGATGCCATCGATTTCCTCCGTAAACGGCCCACAGTCCGCTTCATCCCCAAGGCCGCGTTCAACGACGTGATCAACACCCTTCTCGCCGCCAGCCCGCTCCTGATAAACCTCCGGGAGCTCGTAATTAAGACATCGTACAGTGTCATGCCCCTCCTCTCCCAATCCATATCGGTATCTTATCCACTCCTCCGGAATTTGTTATCAACGTTTTCCGGATCGGTCTGCGGACACACGCTCCGCGTGCTCGGGTTGGAATTAACGCTCGATGAATTTTCGATGTTGGTCGGATCGAATCCTTCATTCCAAAACCTGGAACGATTGGACCTCGTACTCAAGGAGACGCAATCGGAAGCCGAACATGCAGAATATGACAGGAATTTGCTAATGAACATCGTCGCTCCCTTCGTCAATGGTCTTAGCGCGCACCTCCAAGAGTTGTCTGTCAAATCATATTCCGCGTTTGACCTTTCCGATTTCTTCTCCTCGTTGACCATATTTCCCTGCCTTACGAAGCTTGACGTCCGGATGGCGTTTCATAGGACTGTGCGATATCCTACCACCATGATAGATTTTGTTGCCAAACACTCAGAAACTCTACGGCAGCTCGCACTCCCTTTTATCCTTGTCCAACGCTTCACCCCTGACCTTGAACTTCACGAGGCTCTCAAAGACTGGCTCATCGAGTTCATCGCCGACACTAAGGTCTTGGCACAAGTGCATACCTTGGAAATATTTCCTACGAGAACACCGGAAGGGCTCGATGTCCTATTAAAGTGTATCCGGCGGACATCCAAGAACCTCCGGGAAATTCATATCCGCGGTCGATTCTTTTCCCCTCAGGAAACCAACCTTATTCTCGACGGGCTCTCTCATTGCAATAACCTCCACTCTTTGGCATTCAATACCCACAGGTTGGAGACACGATTGTTCGATTCGTTGGCCTCCAAGATCCCGCAAGTCGAACGGATTGTGATGATGATCGAGACCGATGCCAACGAGGATGATGGCAGCGTATCTGCAAGTATTTTTTCCCTCTTCAGTTTTGCACATTGATTGATTGAATTGCTTTGTTTTTAAGCCGAGTTTTACGGAGGCCATGAAGGAGCGTCGATATGTTTCGTGGAACTTGAAGCATTTGCAGGTCAAGCCTAAAGGAGGGTTACTGGACTCTAATATACTGAATGTCCTTGCTTGTAGTATCCCGTCACTGCAGTTTTTAGGTGAAAATGCTGTATATGTATTTCGTCGAAATGAAACGAGATCCTGACCCTGTTGATGTTATCTACCATAAGTAATAATAATATAAACCCTTGGAAAGCTTTTCTTGCCATGCGCTATTATACTCACTTTTATGTGCTTAGAGAGTCCACATGCCGCGGCGTTCAACGCAACTAGCACCATCGACGGGCCGTCTAAATAAAACACCTCCGAAATCTGACCAAGTCGCTCCTGCTGTGCCCTTTGCCCAGCAGAACCTTGAGGCATTGAGGCGCTGAAGGACCCTTCCATAGATCATCTATGGAGACCGAAATGAAGGTCTTTCTTTAGTTTGTTCGGGGACGGAAGAGAAGCCTGGGAGAGCCGCTTTACTGCCTCCGGCAACGGAGTCCAGGACGTCTGTGGGATTTATGTTGGATTGGATTGATGATGTCCCTCGTGTACGGCCTCGTGTAAAAAAATCTTCACTTTGTACTTATACCACCTCCGAGCTGTATTTCTCCCCTGTATAACGCTTCCGACGCCTCTGCGTGTACGCTAGAAGATGGCGCATATGAAGCAAGTAGCAGGCATGACCCACAAACCATATAGCGGCTTATCTCGATCACTGGTCATTGCGATCGATGTTGGGACAACCTTTAGCGGTGTACGTATTCAAATTCGCCTGTCGGACTCGCACTGACTGTTCCTTAGGTATCCTACTCGATTCTCGAACCTGGCGAAACGCCAAAGATTTACGGTGTCACTCGGTGCGTTTCTCTCTGCCACGGTTGTTCGTTTTGGTTGACTTCGGACTCTAGCTTTCCTGGCCAAGAACACGTCGCTGGCAACTCCAAGATACCCTCTGTGATATACTACGACCGGGATGGAACAATCATGGCTACAGGCGCTGAAGCCGACAGCAGTAACATGGCCGGACAAGCAGAAGAGGAAGGCTGGATCAAGGCCGAACTGTGAGTTCTTGTGTTCATCACCCAGATTGTCGTCTAACTCCCCGTTCAGCTTCAAGCTTCGCCTGCGCCCGCGCCAGATGCAACTCAACATGAATGGTATGCGCCTGAGCCCACTTCCGCGAGGCAAGACCCCCGTGCAAGTTTTCGGCGACTACCTAGGCTATCTGTACAACTGCACCCGCTCATTCATCTCCGATACGCACGCCAACGGCATCGCGCTGTGGAATTCGGTTGAACATGACATCCAGTTCGTGCTGAGCCATCCGAATGGCTGGGAAGGCCCACAGCAGACGAGGATGCGCAAGGCGGCGGTGTATGGCAAGCTCATTCCAGACACGGATGCGGGCAGAGCGCGCATCAGATTCGTCACGGAGGGAGAGGCGAGCTTGCACGCATGTGTAATAAATGGACTTGCAAACGATGTGCTTTCGGTGCGTATGAGCTCGTGACAGCTCCTGCTTATGTCTTATCGAGGTCGTTTCCAGAACCCTTCAAAGCACGGATTTCTGATTGCAGATGCCGGAGGAGGCACGCTCGACATTAGCTCTTACGCGGTTAAAGGAACATCACCTCTTGTAATTGAAGAAATCGCCCCGCCGGATTGTATTTTTGCAGGATCTGTATTCGTCAGTAGACGGGCTAGAGAGTTCCTAGAAGGTATGTACAACCCATCTAATTTTTGGTTTTCATCATTTCAACCTTTTTTCGCGACAGAGAAACTCAAGCATTCAAAATATGGCACTCCGGATTCACTGGATCACATTACTCGTAAATTCGATGAAACCACCAAACGACTTTTCCGGGATAGTAAAGAACTACAATTTATTCCCTTCGGATCGCCTTTGGATAAGGTATGTCTTCGGTAATGATTGCGGTGCAAGGTGCAGGTGCTCATATGGTGTTAAGGACTCCGCTGTTGGGATACGGAGCGGCCAGCTGCGGTTAACTGGGTAAGGGTTGATTTCTTCTAATGTCCTGCAACTTTGTACTTACAGGGACTACTTATCAGAAACGAGGGTGCGATAAAAATAGCTAATCTTATGCATCGCCATCCCATTGACTCTTTCGCGTAGTGGCCAACCTATTCGAACCTTCTGTTGACGGTGAGCAAACTCGATATTTAAAGGTCTTGTTCTGTTGCTGATTGTTGCTTGTCATAGCTGCTGTCAATGCGATTAAAGCACAGATTGAGGGTTCTAAGGGCATGATTCGGGTATGTAAGAGCTCGATGCCTACTGCGCATCCACTGACAAATTAACATCTCCGGCAGTCCGTTTTCCTCGTCGGAGGATACGCAGCATCGCCCTGGCTCTTCACGTACGTGGCTTTTCATTACCGATAGCCTTTAAACTTACGGGATCGCATTCATCTGACTCGATCAGGCAACTGCAGGAACGCCTCAGACCTTATCATATCACCGTCAACAGACCAGATGCCCAGACGTATGCAATGCGCCTCTCTTGACTTGATCTATGTTAATTTAAGGCTTGTGCAGATCGAAGGCTGTAGCTGACGGCGCAGTCGGCTTCTACTGCGACCACTATGTTTCGGCCCGCATGTCCAAATTCATGTATGGCGTTGAGTTCTTACGGGAACTCGATCCTAGCGATCCGGACCACCTTGCGCGCAAGGAGAAATTGTGCGAGTTGCCTTCGGGACCGAAGCTGTTGCCGGATGCGTTCGATTGTATCCTTACCAGGGTATGTACTTGATCTCGAAATGAGCGGAGCGGAGCTAACCTATAATATTTTTAGTCTGTCAAGGTCAAAGAATCAACGGTGTTCACAAGGAAGTACTGCACCGAGCTCACGAACCTTTCAATGTTGTCTGTGTTTGAGGTAGAGATTTGGTGCTACAGAGGGGGAAACGTTGTTCCGAAATGGATCAACCGAGAAGACGGTGAGTTCACAGCTAAATTTTATGTTGTAGCTCCTATAATTTTCTTCGCTACAGACGCGTTCTCCACACTATGTGTCGTTCAAGCCGATTTGTCGCTCCTGAATGGAAGTGCGGAACCCAAAGTTGGCAAGAACGGCAAGAAGTATTGGACGATCGTGTTTTCCGTCGAAATTCACTTCGGATTGACGGAGTTCAAGGCGAGAATAAAATGGATGGATAATGTATGCTTCAAGCCGTTTCCTTTATTTTGAGAATGGTCACTGACTCTTCTGTCCTGACATTTTAGGGTCAAATCAGATAGTAAGTGACCGAATTTGAAAATTTCTCTGCGCATCGCGTCTGATCATTTTTGCAGTGGTCCAGCTGTTATCGTTTATAACGAACGTGGCAGTCGCCTAGATGATGACGATGCTGATATATACCCAGAAGATGATGCAGCAACCTTCAACAATGCGCGCTCGGACAGACAACGTTCTTCTCCGGCATCGCGTTCCCGCACACCAACTGTCGACCCTTATTACCCCTCAACAGGTGGAAGTAGCAGTCGTCGCACATCTACTGCAGGTGCGCCAGAATCCTCTCGTATGGAGCGCAGTGCGTCAAAGGGATACTCGCCATCCATCACCCCATCTCATCGCACCTATTCGTCCTCTCGAAACGATATCAGCAAAGGAAGCGACGGTGAAAGAGGTGGAAGCGATTCCGATAGAAGGAAGAGCAAAGCTCGCGAGAAGGACTATATCCCTGAAGACAGAGACCGGGGGTTTAGATCTCCAAGCGGTGCTGCAACACCTGTTGATCGCACGCGGAGTGTTTCTAGTGCATATGGCACACCGGCGATGGCGATTGGCAAAATTCCTAGTAGCAATGGTGGCGCTCCAGGCGAGATGCCTTCATCAAATTGGGCTGCGCCTCAGTCTACTAGTGTGCCATCTCGACCCCCTTCAGCCAAACCTCAGTCGCGATCCCCTTCCATGTATGGTGGTGCTCCTCCTGCAGCTGCAGATCACGCTTCTCCAGGTCCTCAGGATTTCACCTCACCACCTCGATCTGCTGTTGATGATCACCGCCAGAGCCAATCATGGGATGGACCCCCCTCATCGACGCCTCAAGCTACTCCCTTGGATCCCGTTTTAGATCGTCCTAAATCACCTTACCACTCCCCCGCTCCTCCTGATGCTGCTCCTATCGACCCTGCTTCCAGCAGACCTCTATCTACTTATGGTCAAGGCAGTCCAAACGGAAAACCTACGTCGACATTCGAACATGACACCTCTTTCGGGAAGACACCTTCTGCCTATGGCGCTGATACCAGTATCAGTCGACCCAGATCCCCATACGCTCCTTCTCACACTGAGAGGCCTAAATCGCCATTTGCTCAAGAACCTCAAGCCGCCATCGCTCGTTCCGTCTCACCGTTCGTAGACCGACCCAAGAGCGGAATTGAAGGATCATTCTTTGGGGATAGGCCTAAATCTGCGTTCGGCGACGCTCCTGCCATTTTCGGGGATTCGGGACCAGCAGCCAATATTGGCCATTCGGCTGGCGCGTCGTTGTTTGGCGACCCCCCCGCTTCTGTCTTTGGTGACACTGTTGCCGCCGGTGGCGCGACAGACAGCTGGGGCTTCTCCACCACCCTTCCTCCTGCTGCGGAATCGCCCATCACACCTAAAAGTGCGAAATCTAAGCGTAAGGGCTCTGCAGCTGCTACACCTTCTCTCCCAGCCAGTGGACTCGCCTCTCGTGCGTCACCCGCGATTGGTGCAAATAAGTCTCCGTTCGGCAAAACTTCGGAAGTTGGACTGTTCGACGAACCTGTGGTCGCCGCTGCCGCTGCTTCCCCTTCAGCATTTGGTAGTAACGGTGGCCTTTGGGGATCGAAAGCACCTTCACCGTTCGATAAGAAGGACAAGCCTCTCAGCCCTCTGAACCCCGCTGCGCAATTCCACGACGAGCTTGCTGCTCCTCCCGCTGATACGTGGGGTTTCGATGATAAAGGTGCTTCTGGTCAGGGAGATGCTTGGGGTAAATCTGGCGATGGTTGGGGAACATCAGGAGGCGGAGATGGTTGGAATTCTGCCAGTCTTGGGGACACGCATCATTTAGAGAATAAGACCACCAGCAAGGCGCCTAGTCGGGCACCAAGTCCTGCTCCAGCCACACCTGTAGCAGAAACACCTGTAGAGGATACGCCCAAAGAAGCAGCGACTGCAAAGAAGAAGAAGAAAGGCACAGCGGCTGCAAAAGCACAAGAAAAAAGGGAGGAGGAAGATCGAAAGAAAGCAGAGGAACAGGTGGCTGCGGACAAGGCAGCAGCGGACAAGGCAGCAGCGGACAAGTTGGAAGCGGACAAGGCAGCCAAAGAAGCCGCAGATAAAGCGGCAGCGGATGCAGCTGCAGTACTGGAAGCACAGAAGGCTGCGGGCGCAGAAACTGCCAGGTTGGAGGCAGAGAGGGCTAAAGAGGCGGCCGCGAAAGAGGAAGAGGAGAAACTCAAGAAAGAACTCGAGGAACTTGAAGCTAAGCAAAGGGATGCTGAAAGGTTGGAGAACGAACGCAAAGAAAAAGAGGAGGAGAAGGCTGCCGAACCTACTTCATTGTTCGGAAATGCAACATCTTTGTTCTCTGGTGGGCATTTTTCTTCCTCTTCTCTGAGCCCACCAGACCAACTTTGGATGTCTACAGATACAGGTGGAGGTGATGATAGTTGGGGTTCCTCCTGGGGCGCTCCAACGACGAAGAAGAAAAAAGGGAAGAATACACCTCTCGCGACTTCCACGAAACCTTCAGCCTTTGGATTCGGTGGTTCTACTTGGGGAAACTTTGGAGATTCACTTGAGGAAGATACAACCAAGGCATTACCCAAAGCATCACCCAATCCCCCGACTTCGGATTTGCCTCCCTCCACTGGCATCGGAATTGACTTCGGGGTAACTCCAAGCTTCAACTTTGGTGGCGAAACCACCCTGGCAAAGACACCATCGAGGGCGCCGTCACCCGCGCCACCAGCAGAGGAGCCTGCCAAGACTCCAGCAGCAGAGAATGTAGATCCTCTCGACGCCGTCAGCCCCACAGGTGAACAAGGAGATACAGTGGATGCCCTCGATGATTTACTCAATGGGGATGGAGATGTTGAAGATGGACCCGCTACGAATGAGCCCGCGTCGAAGAAGAAGAAAAAGAAGAAAGGCGCCAACAGTGCTGCTGCCGAAGCAAATGATTCTCCTGCAGCAACGCCAGTTGAAGAATCCGCTCCAGATGCAACGGCCGGTGGTGGTGGCGGCGGTGGTGGAAAGAAGAAGAAAGGGAAGAAAAAGTAAATTCGGGTCCCTTTTTCACTGTTTCTATAGATCACTTGGATACCTTTCGCCCTTCTCATTTCCCTTCATTCCGGCGCCCCCTCACCAATGTTACATAGTGGTGTTCTTTGTATTCTTGTTAACTCAACAACTTCATGACTGTTACGACATATGCCCTCACACCCTGTTTCGAATATATGAGTATATTTACCAGCTTTCAATTCTTCCGAACAGTCTAAGCGCCTTTGTCTAAGCAGGCTGTAGTTTCGGACCTGACTGGGATAGTCAAGGATGTATTTATATGGAATCGTTCATGTCAATGGTAGAAAACGATAATGGAGTACATGTAAAAACTTGATAATTAACCGATTCAACTACAGATAACAACAGCCTCTCTTGTTTACTGCATTTCCAACAGTGCGTGACACTTTCGGGACTTCCTTCCGTGTCCTTTTCTGGACGCTACCTGCGCGACCTTCATCTCCGTCGTCCGCCCTGGACACGTCGTATTTTTATGTCTTTTTAAGACACTCTGACGACCGGTGTTGAAAGATTTCGAACATACGTCACAGACAAGATTTTCCATGCCATGGCCCCTAGTCTGCTGATGATTACCCATACTGCCTGAGTCTGTTGTGACCCGGCCGCAGTCAGGAATAAGCACATTACTGCACACGAATAGTGTGCCTTCCTTGGAGGTCATACCCGGATGCGACCATTTGTAAGAAAAGACCCATACGTTATCAGCGTGGTTTCGGTTGACCGAAGCCCCAAGCGCGTCCACTTGAAGCCTGAATCCCGTTTCTGGAACGTTAAGCAATGCACGGAACGGAGCGCTCGCAAGTAGCTTGCCAAGTACTCCTCTCGGGGACTCGCTGCAGGAGCTCATAAACACTATCCGCTCATCTTTCAAGTCATCGTCGATTTCTTGTAACATCGCTTCGAGTCCGATGGGACCCTCCGAATTAGCAATTTCGGGGTTCGGCATCAGCGATTGGGGAGAAAGAGACGGCCCACTTGATAACCCGCTTGATGACCCGCTTGATGGCTCACTTGATGGCCCATTTGATGGTCCACTTCTGAGAAACAGTCAGTAGTCTGCTCGTGGATATAAACGACGAGCACGTACGAGTCACTACGCATGGTGGCTTGATCTGATTGAGAACCAGATACATCGATATCACCGTTGAAGGACATATAATACCCAGCACAGCTGCTGCGCAACTTGTTAAGCCATGGCGCGCGCAGAACGTGAACGGAATGAGGAATTTACCTCATCAAAGATCGCTCATACATCATAGTTTCATAGGCGATATTATCGTCCCAAATCAATGGCGCAAGCAGGTTAGGATCAATCACCTGGGGTGGTGACCATTCCGGGGCGGCAGGTTGTGACGAAAAGTAAGGATCCATAGGATATTGGTTGGAAAAGGAATTGATTGAAAGCGCGTTAATAGTTTTCTAGCTTTAAAGGGCCAAAGCAACGCGTCTTAGGTCACGCCCCCGCGTAGCTGAGACGGCCACTGGCCTGGATCTGTGGCTCCTCTATTGTTACGATTTAATATACTTCACCCCAGCATTGTCCATGGGGAACCACCATCGAGCAATGACAGACTACCTTATTTGTGGCACAAATTTCCTTGTTTGGTGCGCGTGTTGCCAAATTGGGACAGGATCGACGTCATCAAGCTGTAGGAATAGTACGGCCACAGTGAATGTAAGGTAGAAGACGCGATATTGAATGTCCAGTAATAGAATAATTTTAATACAATTTGTGAACTCGGTACGGGATGATACAAAGAATACGTGGAGTGAAAAGATACCCGGTAATACGTTAGACATTTTGAATCCCTTTTCATCTCTTCTCGTGACGCTTCAGAGCATCAGCACGAGTGAGTCTTGCGAAGCATGCATTGCAGATATGACTAGGCGGCTTAAGCTTGAGCACCTCCGTATGTCCTTTTGTAAAAGCGCAGAAGTTGGGACAGATTTTGCATTTAAACTTGCGGTCCTGTGATGATGCTTCGGATGGCTCCGTCTCTGTACCACCATCGCTGTCAGTAGATTACTTTTGAGAAGAGCACTTGGTCCCGTGGGCATGCACGTTCTAGGTTCACTGTGGTACGAGAATGTATCAGGAACTTGATTGTCGAGACGTTCAAGACGTTCTCATATTCAGAGCCATCTGACAAAACTATCTCATCCTCTTCGACCTCCTGATCCTCGTTCGACATTTGCGAAGATAAAAATGGCAACTCACTATTGTGAAGTTGTTGGTCAGTGATTTGTCTGGGGTGTACATAGATTACTGGCGCACGAGCTGTTGGCTGCGCCGTAGTTGTAGTAACAGTATGGACCGTTATAGTAGTTTACCTCAATAGGCACTTCATCGGGATCTTCCTTTATAATCTGATCTAAGAAGCACAAGACGCCGTCCAATACCTCCTCTCCGTAACTTTAGCGGCTTATGAGTGCACATGCCTATGATATACTAATCAAGATCGTGAACTTACATTTGCACTAGTCTAACCCGTTGAAAAGAGGGTTTTCTCGTGATCATGCAACTTGTCGATGATTTTCGACAGTTCGACACCCGACATAAAGCTGGGCGTAAGAGGTTTGAAGTGCAGGCAAGTCAGACATAGGTATGAGGAGATCCATTGACAGTGGGCTTTCTTTATTTGGTAGCCCAAAATTCCACAGAACAAGGCGCCTTAATAACACCTGTGACCCCGGGCATCTCTGTACTTATACATTATTGTTCAACAGTCGACCACCACATGTTTTCCTTACCTTCAATTCTGAGCCAGTTCATGGAGAAACTAAGGCAAAACTTTCGAGGATTTTGCAGTGATGTTTTGACAGTGAGACTGTCTTGTACATAACACTCTGGACCTTTGTCTGAATCAGAGATGCTAATCGACAGGGACCTTCTCAATTCTCAAGTGGAAACTACTCGTGCTACTATATTTCCTCTTTTGGGCATCATGTACGGGCGCTTATATTGCAATTGCTAAATTAGTCCACTATGATCGCTATCGCGCTGTCAAATTTACTGAAATGGAAATTTTGGAAGGGAATGAGGGATATTACAATGACCGGGGTCTGATTGCCACTAATACATCATTTGAATCATCTATCAACTTCGCCGATTATCTCAAACACGACCCACTGTCACTATGGATGTATCTTACAATTGTAGAAGTTGCACTCTGAACAGCGGGGCTTCTTAATGGGGGCCATTCTTTAAGATTCGACAACGCTGGAGGATTAGGGCACCTCCTGCTAGCAGCAATGGGTGGCGGCGGTGGTGTCGACCTCCTCGTATTCAGATCAGCCCTTCCAGTATTGAATAGCCTCGGAGAGAGGGTCTTCAGTTTTTGCGCAACGGGTGCTGGAGGAATGATCTCGCTTCTAGGGTACGGCGCATAGTTTGTCTTTGACCACATCGCCATCGCATGCAATGCCACCTTGTTAGCCATGTCCTGATCCCAAGGCACACCTCGACGCTTGAATCCTGTTATTGATAACGTTGGTTTGTTTCTGACTGATACTATCGAGAGATACCCTTCGGCACGAACGACAGTCGGAAAGACGTTCGGATACTGGGTGAGTGGCGACTTAGTCGGCGGGGCGGCGTTGGGGTCTTCCTGGGGCAGCGTCGCGGTGTCGTACAGCCAATTGACAATGTATGCAGGTGGAAGGTTGCACCATTGTGAAGTCCGAGTGGGAGAGGGTGGACCCCGAGACCAGTCGCCTAGTGTAGACCGGACTGAGTCGGGGAGGGTTGGAGTGGTAATTATGTCTTTCGACATTCTTCGACGCGGAGTGGGGGGAGGGGTTAATTACTGAGTCCGCTGTAGCGCCGAAGCCTCAGCCTGAAGGCGGGCTTTATACGAATTTCGGGCTCCACCAAGTAAGGTAACGCGGCAACCAAGGCTTCAAGCAACTGTGATTGTTACCTCAATGCTTTGGCCGGCCCACACATCCACACGTGAATCGCGTTGACAGTGAATGAATGTCCATTCTGAGCTATTCTGGTTGCCAGCCAACATTTAGGGACTGAGGTCCGTTCAAATTGATTTCCTTCTCGGAGTTTTTGATTCGACAGCCATTGTCTTCAATTCATCCGTCGTTGGCCCCACCGTCGTTAAAGGTCTTTCTGTCTTAAAATTCCTAATTTGGCCTACCGACGTCAGATAGATGCTGCACACCCACAAATCTCTGATTTCCTAAAGAAGTTGATGGAACTGATACACGCTGAGCGTCGAGCACTGATCCCGTTCTGGTGGTGATTGACAGATCTTCTATGTATGTATGCAAATCCCCATCACACAGCGTGTCTTCCAATCAAAACCCAGTTTTTCATTATGGAAAAGAGAAGGTAAAAATTGCCACATACAATGCGCGATTTATACCCTTAAGAAATGAGCGTTCAGAGGTGGCTCAGTAAAGTACAGTCTAGTATATAACTTGGGGTGTCCATCGTGAATCCAGAAAAACATGAAAACCATACAACAACCAAGGCCCCCTCGACACATCAATTTCGAAAACATTGACATTTATAGATTGACCGAATATAGGAATAGTGGGAGATGAAGAGACATAAATGACGCGAAAAAAAAAATAACGATATCAATCAATTTCCTGTCGTAGCCGTCTTCGTAGTAGGTTTCGGATGCCCGTTCTTGAAGGACTTCACCGCTGACTTGTCCTCTTCAGGGTGTGCGTTCTTCATGTGTCGCTTGAGAGCATCCCGACGCGTAAACTTCTTGTTGCACGGTGGCTTCTCACACACATGGCTGGGGGGCTTGTGCACGAGAGACTCGCAATGTCGCTTCAAGTCTCCCTTCGAGCCCGCGAAGAAGTTCGGGCAGATCTCGCATTTGTAGAGGCGTCGCCGCCCGTTGCTTGTCTTGCCTACGCGCGGCGCCTTGACGGGCTCGGGCGCCGCGTCGGGAGCTTCGTCGTCGTCGGTAAATTCTTCGCTGTACTTGCGCTTGAGAGGCGGGCTCATGCTGGCGCGGGGACGTGCCGGTGGTGCGTAATGTGGGGCGGCGGTGTCGACGGGAGATACGCGTGAAGTGGATGTGCTGCTAGCGGAGGTTGGGGGGTAAAAATCGTCGTCATAGACGGATGAAGCGCGATCGTATGTTGGCGACATGAAACTGGCGCTTGGCCTAACTATTCGGACGGACGGAGGGAATCTGCCCACGACGTCTGCGGTGCAGCTGACGCGTGGTGCCTCCCTCGACGAACGGTCGAATTCTCCCAACCTCGGGTTCGAGTTGTAAGAGGGTCTATTCCTGATATCCGAGATGGCAGCCCGCGGCCTATCTTCTTCAAAGCTGCATTGGCTACCGTCGGACGATTGGCTAGGAGACGCGTCAGTTTTATAGGAGGCGCAACGAAGTTATAGAGGGATACGCACGCGTCGTCAGGAATGTCTTCATCTTCACGTCCCTCGTATCTTCCACTCATGTCATACATGTCTTCTTCACTTGTATACGATACGCGCGACAGCCGTCGTAGACCGAGCTCGGCGACATCACTTTCCATGCCGTGAGCGGAGTCATCGCTGCTCGTCTCGGGGCTCTGCGCTCTGTCCTCGAAACGGGTAGCTGATTCGCGTGTATATATATTGCCTAGGTATGATGCCGTCCGGGCGCGCGTGAAACACGCATAGTCGTGGCTCGACCAGGACGGGTCGTGCTTTGAGTCTGCTGCATGGTGGCGTGAAATTCTGATGTTTGGGTCATACGCATAAGCGGACGGTGGAGGCTCTACTGAGGACCACGTTCCGGGGCCAACGAGGTCACTGTTTGGTATGTTGCTTGAGGTGCCACCGTGCTTTCTGTAGGCGATCGCTTTGTGCATGTTGGGTGTACTAAAACGGACTCTTCTTTTTCGTGGGGAAAGACAAAGGAATGGAAAGCAAAGAAGAGGGCGAATTTAAGGGAGATGTAGAAGGAGGTGGGTACTAGTAGCGATCAGACAAGTTCAAAGGAGACTGAAAATCGTGCCACTGTGCCACCCGTGCCACTCAATCCTAGAATAGGGTTCCGGTGTGCCTGGATACCTTGTGGTCGCTAATTCTTCTTCCCCTCCGGGTTTTCGGCATTGCCTGCCCAGAGTCCCCCATTTTTTTGCGCGATACAGGTCTCTGCACGATATGTATTGTCCGTCCCCTGCAGTTCCTCCTAACCCTTGCAAGTAGCAAGAAAAAATCAACCATCGTAAACTCCGCACCCTTCTGGCGTGCTCCATTAGGGTCACCTAAAATTGACGTGCATCAGGAATTCAGTTTGGAAATTGTAAGACACAATGGATTTGGCGAAAAGCCGCCGGAAACCGGAACCAGTTATTCTGTGCCACTGGGCGTTTCTTTATCAAGGACTTCTGACACTACACGTGTAAGTACCAGATAAACTCTCTTGCCCCCGTTCATTGGCTGGTTTCTGTCGCGTTCTCAAGATTACATCTCGGAAGGTAATTATAAAGCGTACAACAGACATTGCCACCGAATTTCCGTTGTGTTCGAACTGTTTGCATGAGGCATACGAGCGCGAAATCCTCACTAACGCCCTTTCTTACTTCTGAATTTGCACAACCAAGCAGGCCATCCATGAGGTGATAATACGAAGTGGTAGTGATGCGAAGCAGAAACAAGCGGTCAATAATCTCTGAAATATGCAATTGAAGAAATTCAGGAGTTGTCAGCGCGCTGGTAAGTATGACCGAAATTCGAAAAGGAGTTGACAAACTTATTTGACAGTAAACTACGCAGAGACAATTAATTTCTGAGTTCCTGCAGGTCCCCTGCTCCGCAGCAAGCGAGATGTACTTACGCTCGCGCAGACCATGCGCAGAGCGGACGTCGACTCGGAGCGGCAAGCACTTGATCGTGCCGTGGCGGCCCGCTAACGTTCCGCATCACGTGTGCGTCACGGAGATTGCCGACCACAGTAGAAACCCTGAACCCGCCTTAGATCCTCCAAACTTGATAACGAGGAAGATCTACTGCTCCGTCCTCTGCTTTAAGTTGTTTTCTTTAAGCTATAGCGCTCCAACTCGTGTGCAGTACGTGCACTAAATCGTACCCCGCGTCATTTCTCCTCACATTATACATGTCACAGACAAGGATAACCGAATACCATCATGTCAGATTGGGGTAAAGTCTCTTGGTTTTTATTATTCGGAAGGTCCATATAGCTGACAAAAGACTGCGTCTATCCTCTTTGCAGAAGAATCAGATAGCGAACCATCTACCAATGGAAAGCCTTCTGCCCCTGCCGCTAAAGCACCCGCAAAGCCTGCACCCCCTCTGGTGAAAAAGCCTGCCGCCAAAGGAAAATGGGAAGGAGAGGACGAGGAAGAGGAAGCGCCCGTGGTGCGTGTTATCGTCGATCCGTCGTCACCATATGGCCAACTTCCCTCTCTTTGTCTTCCAGAGTGACTGGGAAGAGTCGTCCGAATCTTCTGATGAAGAAGAGAAACCCGCCGTCGTCGCGCCACCGAAGAAAAAGGGCACTTTGAAGGCCAAGCTCGCGGAAAAGGAAGCGCAAAAGGCTGCCAAGAAGGAATCGGGCTCCGACGATTACGACTCGGATGTCGTCCTCGACCCTCGAGAAAAGGCCCGCAGAGACAAAGAGCGCGAGCTGAAGGCCGATTTGACCAACGCAGCGGAGCTTTTGGGTGCTGCTGCTCTCGGAGGTGCGATATCTCATCTTTTCGCGCATCTACGAAGTCTGATCAGAGAACTGACCATTCCGTATTGCGCAGGGACATCTAATAAAGAACTGGACTCGCTAATATCTGCCCAACCGCGCACAAAGGAAGACTTCATCGAGCTATCAGACCGGATCATTGAGTTTATCATCAAGCGGCACCAGTCGAAACCCCTCTATCCTGTTTTCGTCGAGCACCATGCGCGCGCTCTGGCGGTGCCTCTGAAGGACGTCGAGGTCCGGAAGGTGGCTAGTGGACTGACGACGCTCGCGAACGAGAAGCAGAAGGAACAGAAGGACAAGGCGTCGGGAAAGAAGAAGTCCAAGGGCTCGGCGAAGCCTGCGTTGGGCGCTGCTAAGATCTCGTCAAGGTGCGTTCTGGAATGATGATGCAGATCCTCTTGTGGCCTGACCTATTTTCATCGCTGCTTTCTAGACAAGATACCGGGATTTACGATGAAGCTTTGGATGACTTTGGAAATGGCCCTGATGACTTTATGTGAGCAGGGCGTATCTACTAGCTCTACGAGGGGTCGGCCAGCAAGGTCTTCGGGGTTATTCGCTTCGCCGCCTCTTTAAAGCGTTGTCCATCTATTGAAATTCGTAGTCTTTGCTCTTCCATCGTAATCCACGGCTAAAAATTCCGTTACCTCATGATCATCTAAGCTCTATGTGGTAAGAAGGCTAACAGGGACAGATCGCCGCCCATAATATTGGGTCAGTACTTTCAGCACGAGGCGTTGAAGCTATACAAACGTGTAGTGGGGGATACAAGAGCACAAGGTACGGCTGCACCGACTATCTCATCCTTCTACTTCTATCTAATCTAATCGTCAGGTTTACACACCACGTTTGAACCTTTCGTGAGAGTCAATTGTTGCTTATTGAATTGACCTCGCTTCGTCATGAAGAGAAAAAAATTACTCAAAAGTAGAAAATACCATCGGGGAGGAGGGTTTCCAGCTGTTCAACATACTCTCGTAAAGCTATGCAGCTCCCTTTTCTCTCTCTCTTTGCTATCATTCCTGTGCTCAAGCCTCAAGTATAATCAGTACGATCTATTAATAGGTATGCGTGAATTGTGTGCATCTGAATCTGCCACTCAGCTGATAATCGTATTGACGGCTGCTGCCTTTTTTTCGTATTCAGAATGTCGCAGAGAATATCGGAACCATATGGTAAGAAATTTTCTGAGCATTATAACACACGTTTGCTCTATTATCTCAATTAACTGACTCAAAAAAGTGTTGAACCAGGAACGAGACTATGATCGCCTTCAGAGGCAGATCAGGATTCAGATGCGTATAAAAGGAGGCTGAAGAGCAGGTTGTGCTTTGCGTTTCTCAGATCTTCAAAGAAATGATCTTCTCTACAGTTGTTTTTGCTAGCGTCATCTATGGCGCCCAGGCCGTCGTGCCTGGCGTCGTGTTTGATCGCTATGTTAGCATCTGGCTGGAGAATACAGACTTTTCCAAGGCTTCTGCTGATCGTGGGTCGAATTGCTTGCTTCCAATACCGATGCTGATAATTCGTCTTTTCTTCAGCTAACTTTGCCGCTCTGACCAAGCAGGGCCTGCAGCTCACCAACTTCTTCGCTGTTACGCACCCCTCCGAGCCCAACTATGTCTCCGTCGCCGGTGGAGAATATTTCGGAATGAACAACGATAACTTGAACAACATTCCTGCGAATATCTCCAGCGTGGTCGACCTTCTCGAGGACAAGGGGATCACCTGGGCCGAATATCAGGAAGATATGCCGTCCACTGGCTTCACTGGTTTCTCGTTCTCGAAGACATCGGCCAACGACTATGTTCGCAAGCACAAGTACGTCTTCTATTCCTTGACCATACATGTTAATATCCTGATCATTTCTCTAGCCCTCTTATTATCTACGACTCGATCTCGACTGACCCCGCTCGAGCTGCCAACATCAAAAACTTCACGCTCTTCCAGCAGGATCTTGCGAACAATGCCTTACCTCAATGGATATTCATTACGCCAAACATGAGTGAGACCAGACTTTATTAATTTTGAAGGACCAATTATTAATATTCTTCAGCGAATGATGGACATGATACCAATATCGCTACGGCGTCGAAATGGGCCACTAGCTTCCTCACCCCGTTGTTGAAGGACCCCAACTTTAACGCCGCCAAAACGCTTATCGTCCTGAGTAAGAATAATTTAATTAAGCCCATTCCATGACATATTTACTCACTTCTTTTTTGTAGCCTTCGATGAAAACGGCACCAACAGCGCCGCCAACCGCGTCGACACCATCCTGCTCGGCTCAGCCATCCCCACCTCGCTTGTCGGAACGCAAGACGCCACGTACTACAACCACTACTCCGAGATCGCCACAGTTGAGGCTAACTGGGGCCTGCACACCCTCGGTCGGTACGACGTCGGCGCCAACGTCTATTCCTTCGTCGCATCGAAGACCGGGGACGTCATCAACGCGCCCACCAACCCGACTTTGGCGAAGATCCTTCTGAACCTGTCTTACCCCGGTCTCTTCAACAGCGGCTCCTCTGGCCCGCTTCCGATCCCCAACACCAGCCTTGTGGTCAATGGACGCAATGTGCTCCCTGCGATTGTGTCTACGTGGGGAAGCGCCGCTCTTCAGAAGTGCACCACCTACACCGGTAGCATCAACGTTCCGAGCAACAGCAACCCGCCTATTCGCCCTGCGGGATGCTAAGTATCGACCTTTAATTAGTGGTAAAAGATATTTGGAAAGACAATCAATTGGATTTTACAGTACGCTACGCGTTGTGTAAAGAATGGATATTTCTTCTTTATTGAAAATTTAGTTTCAAATTCGGATTTAACGGCTTGTGAATATTTGAATGCTGAATCGGTTCTAACAGCTAACATGAGAGTTTCTTTATCTGGAATTACCTGTGGCGTCCATTTTTGTACGCGGTCAACCCCAACGACTCGATGGGTCTTTCGAAGCCATTGATAACAAGGGCCTGAGTATCCCATCCCTTGAATATTCGTCGCTATATCGTACTTTACACGGATTAAAATCATTTATTTCACGACTCCTTGGACCTTCAATCAACCTTCAATTTGCCGCGTGTCTGTCAATGTGCTACATCACATGATCGCTTTCCTTCCAGAGTTCAAGCGGAGATTGAATACTAAAAACTTAAAAACCTTTTTTTTTCATGTCCTCCGCCACCACATCAGACGATGTGCTCGGTGGAATCTGTGAGTCTCTGTTCCTGTCTGTTCTTTACCTTCTCTCTCCTTTCATATCTATGACGATTTCTACCGAAAGCTTTAGGAAGTGCCGTCTGAAGGACTCTTTCGGGAGTAACCCAAGTCGAAACTCGGTTCTCTGATACTTTTCTAAAATTCTTCTCCTTTGTTTGATGTCCTTATGAATTGTCCACTGATCACCCTCTCTTTGCAGTGATATTTCATCTACCGAACGCTCCCCTTTTCGCCTTAACTTTCCCTTTCGCATGGTTGTGTCGATGATAGTTTTAGCTTGGGACTAGCTTGGGAACGTGCGTGCTCGCGGTGATGCGGTGGAACGTGCAACCGTTTGAGAGTTAATTCGCCCTTGCCAGGCGATTTTCCCGTGTACTATCCTTACCTGCCTTTACTTTCTGTACGCAGTAGCGCAATGAACGTCTTTACCCTTCCTCAACGTCTGTCGTGTTGGGGTGGTGGTCCGGTTCAAGAAGTCTTTTTTCCCCGGTTCGACTGCGGTGTGAGGATAAGGACCAGGTAAAGACCTAGTCTGACCTAGTCTCATGCCTTATTATTACCGAACTTTGTTTCGGAGCGACGGCCCACTGCGGTCCTGGTTCAATGCAGTCCGCCCAGGGCGCATACTAAGGCTACTTAAACGCCGATTGGTAACCAAATCACACCCAACCTCTTTCAACCATGACCACCATCGCGGAATTCCCTATCGACCTCAAGCAGTTCAAGAAGTATATCCCAGATTCACTTTGACATCGCGTACTGCGACTGATCTTGTTCGCCATTCACAGAATCAAGCTTGATGCCACGCAGCCAACGCTGACCGGCGAGCAGAAGACGGCGCTGCTCGCCAACATCCAGCTCCTTCGCGATGCCATCGTATTGTTCACCGCGACTGGAGCTGCTCGCGGGGTCAGTGGACACACCGGTGAGCTTATCGTTGACGATGGGTATATGCGCATTGCGCATCGTCTCTGACATCATGCAACATTGATAAGGCGGCGCTTACGATACTGTACCCGAGGTCTGCATCCTCTTGGCCCTTTTCGAGGGCTCGGATAAGATTCTCGACATCGTTTTCGACGAAGCTGGTGAGTCGTTTCTTTCACTACTTCAAAAGATGGGCTTGCTTGTTCGCTTTCTGTTGGATGTCTCGCTCTGTTACCTCCTGCGCGAACGGAATCATCTCTTCTTCTCGACTCCGGTCCTGGTTCTTGCTCCGCTCCAGCTATATGCTACCAGCCATTAACGGACGATTGCTAACAACTTCTTCCTTTTTCCCTATCTGCAGGCCATCGTGTCGCTACTCAGTACCTTCTCGCCGCTCTCGATGGATCTATCCCTGCCGAACATCTTCTTCACTACCGCGAGGCGAATTCTAAGCTCCCAGGACATCCAGAGTTGGGTCTGACTCCCGGAATCAAGTTCTCCTCGGGACGCCTTGGGCATATGTGGTAAGTGTTCCGTCTCAACCCGTTTTAGAGAATTCTCTTTGATTGCACCTTCCAGGCCTCTCGTTAACGGCGTTGCCCTCGCCAACCGCGATAAGGCCATCTTCTGTCTCGGATCCGACGGTTCCCAACAAGAAGGCAACGACGCTGAGGCTGCGCGTCTTGCTGTTGCTCAACGCCTGAATATCAAGCTTCTTATTGACGACAACGATGTGACGATTGCTGGACACCCATCCCAGTACCTCAAGGGCTACGACGTGTCCAAGACTCTGGAAGGACATGGATTGAAGGTCTTCACTGTTCAAGGCGAAGATATCGACGCGCTTTGGGGCGCCATCAGCGCTATTACCACATATAGCGGCCCAGCTGCTGGTAAGGATGCCTTTTTGTCCACACTAATACAATCTGAAACATTCTACGTCCAGTCATCGCCAAACGCCACATGGCGCCTGGTATCCCGGACATTGAAGGCAGTACCCATGGGCACGATGTTATTCCTGTCAAATCCGCCGTCAAGTACTTTGAGCAGAGAGGCTTGTCGAATTTCGTGTCTATTTATGACAACATCAAGCCGAGCTTGAACCCCATCTTGTACACCGGAAGCAGCAAGGAGGTCGGAGCCAATCGTGTGGTCTTTGGCGAGGCCGTGAATCTGGTGCTGGACAAGTATTCCAAAGAAGAGAATGCCAAAAAGGTCATGGTTATTGACAGTGCGTTCTAAAAGAAAGCCTATTGTTGGAAGAGACGATTCACACTGTTTCTATTTCTAACAGGCGATCTCGAAGGTTCGACTGGTCTGAAGGTTATCCACCAAAAACACCCCGAGGTCTTCGTCCCATCCGGAATCATGGAACGTGGAAACTTCTCGGCCGCCGCTGGTTTTGGTTTCGACCATGACAAGTTTGGCGTGTTTTCCACCTTCTCTGCTTTCCTTGAGATGGTAATTTCGGAAATCACGATGGCGCGTTTGAATGAATGCAATGTCCTCTCGCATTTCTCGCATTCCGGTGGTACGTATTTTATCATGAAACTATGCTTGATATACTGTAAATAACCTCTGCGTTATCCTCTAGTTGATGAAATGGCTGATAACACTTGCCATTTCGGTGTCAATAACATGTTCGCCGACAATGGTCTTTCGGATGTGCACTCCTTCCTGTACTTCCCTGCGGACCCTTCTCAGATGATCGCCATCGTCCAGCGTGTGTTCTTCGAACGCGGTCTTCGCTTCATTTTCTCCACTCGCTCCAAGGTCCCTTGGATCCTCAAGGAGGACGGCACCAAGTTCTTCGAAGGCGATTACCAATTCATCCCAGGCAAAGATGATGTTATCCTCGAAGGCAAGGCTGGTTACGTAGTCAGCTTCGGTGAAATGCTTTACAGATCATATGACGCTGTCTTGAGGTGCAGACAAAGCGGTCTGGATGTGGGTCTGATCAACAAGCCCTGCTTGAATGTCGTCGATGAGCAGGTACGCGTGGATTGAATTGCTCTTCTTTGGAGGTGCATTTAATGAAATGGCGATGCAGGTGATCAAGAAGATTGGCCAAAGTCCTTTCGTCCTGGTGGTCGAGTCCTTCAATCAAAAGACCGGCGTGCGTCATTTCTGCCCTTTTCATATTATTTGGCTTTTTGAAGTCTGACATGAGCTTTTAGCTTGGATCTAAATTTGGCACATGGCTCTTGGAACGTCAGCTTGCACCGAAGTATGGATATATGGGAACTACCAGAGAAGGTTTGTCAGGCATCCCATGCGCCCAAGGTTGAATGATTCATCCAGACTAACTTGTTTACTTTTTACCAGGATGTGGCGGATTATGGGAACAAATTCCCTTCCAAGGCCTTGATCCTCAATGTATGTGGAATTCTCCGCTGCCGATTGTCGTACGGATGATTCTAATGGTTCTTTGTTCGCAGCAATTATCTTGAAGATCAAGCAGCTTTCTCAATAGATTGTCTAGATGCGTTTAGCGGAGCAGGATCCCAACATCAGTGTAACTTGAAGAAGACAAATCATACCACAGGACGTGTATGCATGTAAAAGAATTCTGTAAAATCATTGTCGGTGAAGATTGCATTATTGTCGTTATTGCTTGGTGAGCGGTAAAATACACGCTTGTGTGGGTATGTCGGTCTCGGTGGACGCCCTATGCGCCGGCGGTTGCGCAAAACCTGCTTCATTGGGATATGTCGAACCCAAATGTGCCCATGATTGCTCACGCGGTGTGTTCTTCCAAAAATCCGATCACCTGTTCCAACTGTTCCCAACAGCCTTCCCCTTCGATGGCTCCTTAGCAGCTCCGTGAAACTTAAAATGCTTTGAATTCGGTCCCATTTCTGGCACATATAGACTCATCCCAATCCGATAGTTCCTTCCCACCAATGATATCAACAACTCAGAGGATTTATAGAGTTTCCGGCGAGAAGGTATATATAGTCTGTCGGGGTCAGGAGGATGTGCCACTGAATCTTTTCTTGTGTCATTGCAGCTGGACGTAGTTTGAGACTATCATCCGCCATGCCTTTGTCTACGACTGGTGCTACCGCGCAAGGCGCTTATGTTACTGCCCCAACGGAGAAGGATCCATACATCTACCAAGTTGGCTTCGGGAATCGGTTTGCGAGCGAGGCGATGTACGTTCGCAGTCCGCCTCGTTATCGGAGACTTGTGTGTGTACTGATTGAGCTTCTCTCCGCAGACCTGGGGTGTTGCCTCAAGGCCAAAACATGCCTCAGAAGAACAAGTATGAGTTGTATACTGAAGGGGTGGGTCTAATGTCTACTTTGTGTTTGAACGCGATTGAATTGATATGTATCTGCGACTGTAGATGACAGGGGCATCGTTCGTCGCTCCTCGCGCTGAGAACCTCAACGCGTGAGTTTTGAGAAATGGAATTTGTCTTCGAATGCTGTGAAGCTGACGGATGGCATCATGTCCCATGATTGTCTCAGGTGGTTGTACCGCATTCGCCCTTCCGTCGCTCATCAAGGATTCACGCGCTTGCCCGATAACCCTGATGTATGTACCAAAGGTCATCGTATATTTCAAATATCGACGATACAACGCCCTCTCTTCTAGCTCGAATCGTGCTTCTTACCGTTGAATCCAAAAGTCCATGTTAGCCCCACCCAGCTCGCCTGGCATCCATTCAGTCTACCCCCCGATTCCGAGAAAGTGGATTTCATCGATGGGTTGAAGACGATTGCGGGTAATGGAGACCCTACCTTGCATGAAGGCCTTGCGGTCCACATGTACCTCGCCAACACTTCCATGGACAAGAAGGCGTTCTGCAACAATGACGGCGACATGCTCATTCTCCCGCAGCAGGGCCGTCTGGACATCCAGACGGAGTTCGGAAAGTGAGTCTGCTTCGCTTTTGGGCTGTGATTTCCGTTCCTTATTAGAATCCCTTTACAAAGACTTATGGTGCGCTCTGGAGAACTTTGCGTCATTCAACGGGGGATGAAGTTCAAGGTTCTATTTTTGTTGAACCTGTTTCCTCTAATGGTATTTAATACTCCGCTTTCTAGGTCATTCTCCCTGACGGTCCTTCTCGTGGCTGTAAGTCTATCATTAACGGAGGGTTTCGTATTTTAATTAACGGCTCTCGTGTCTTCTTTATTTATCAGATATCCAAGAAATATATGGCTCGCACTATGTCCTCCCAGAACTTGGCCCTCTGGGTGGGCACGGCCTCGCGAACCCTCGGGACTTTGAAACGCCAGTGGCATCCTTCGATCTTGACCAAACACCTTGGACCAGTAAGGCACAATATCCAACAGTGTACTAATATCGTTACTGATGATTCCTTCATAGTTATATATAAGTACGCTACCTATCAGATTATTTCAAGCTTGTCTCTCACAATGAGCGCTCTAGGGTTTGCGGTCAGCTACACTCATGCTCTCAGGAACATACGCCATTTGACGTTGTAGCTTGGCATGGAAAGTAAGCATAGACACGCCCTTTCTCTGCTAGTTTCGAGTTATTAATTGACACTCCAGCTACGTACCCTATAAATATGCATTGGAGAAATTCACCAATGTGGGAAGCATATCGAAGGACCACATCGATCCCTCCATCTTCTGCGTACTCACCGCTAAATCTAAACAACCTGGTGTTCCTCTCGCAGACTTCCTCATCTTCAGTCCACGCTGGGATGTCGCTAGCGGAACATTCAGGCCTCCTGTAAGTCATAAACTTCAGATAAAGAGAAACATGTTGACATTCAAAATTAGTACTACCACCGTAACTCGTCCACTGAATTTATGGGTCTACTCTATGGTGTCTACGGCGGACGCAGCGATGGCTTCCAGCCTGGTGAGCACCCTCCCTTTTTTCAATATTACTTTGCGCCTTTTAATTTCCTGTGATATAGGTGGCGCTAGTTTTGAAACGGGATTTTGCCCTCACGGAGGTGTGTAAATCTGCCATACACTTTGAATGATACCCTTTCTTATACATCTTAGTTTCCTACGACGAATTCAAGAAGGCTTCTGAAGGCGAACTAAAGCCCATGAGAATTTCTGAGGGAACAATCGGCATGTTCTATGTTCATAAGTGTATGTATCATCAAGACTCACGTAGATTTTTTTTAGCCTTTATGTTCGAATCGAGCATGATGTTCACCATCACGGATTATGCGATGAAACGTTCTGGAAAACTCCACGGTAGGTTGATGCTCGATTCTCAGTTGCTTCGCTTACTGATGTGGAATCAGAACACGAACCCAAGATGTGGGATAACCTCAAAGGCCAATTCGTCAACCACCTCGAAGAGATCAACGCCGATTTGAAGGCCGCAGGTCTCCCAACACTCGGTGTGAAACAATAGAGGTGAATGTAATGTACGCAAGACATTGCCATCCGAAATTATGCCGTCCGTTCTCTTTAATTATGGCCATCTACCAAAATGTGTACTATGACGTTATAAAAATAACATGTAATTATTAGTGTCTAACGGCCAACGTTCAATAAGATCTTCAAAATTTCGACTGTTCCCAAGATTGTCTGCAGGACGCTCCAAAGAAACATCGGATTCTTTAAAGGGCAATGAATAACCAATGTACGAAGAGCTATACTTGCACTTCATTAGTGACATTTTTATGTAGCTTATACATTCATACCTACAGATGAAATATATGATATTGTTTAAATTCCCAACAGATCATGCAACCTTCCGCCGATTCAGACCCTCAGTCTGTACTATAAACTCAAATATAATGACTCTGCTTGAAGAAAGGACAGGAAATTGTGTCTGGGGTACAGCCCGAAGGGCTGTAACAAATTCTACGTACGCGGGATTCGTGCTTGATTCGCATATTCCTGTGATTTTGATCGAGACAGTCCTCAAAAATGGCCATCCAGAATCATTAAGGGCGTCGTCGAGCATGCCCCACTCAGCTCCGGTTGGGCACAATGAAGTTGAATATGTGAGAAGGTGAATATTGATTGCCAGGTCCACTAGGACGTTTAATTGTTCGCGGAGGATCCTGAGCTCTGAAGTGAGGCCAGCTAGAGGATCTGTATCGGATTCCGTGCCAATGGTAAGGTATAGATTGATCCTTTTAAGTGAGCTCATTGAAGGAGCGAGCATATCGGAAAAGCCCGCCAAGCTGACGTCGCTGCCGATATCGACTAAAGTAAAATTGGTGTGAGTAATAACGTATAGTCTATTGATGCAAAAGTGCTATCCTACCTCGTAGGGTAATGGAAGAGAGTTGGGTGGCTCTTTTCAGTATCTGTCGGATTGAATCCAGGGAGTCTGAATCTGAGGAATCCCATACAAGAGAAAACTTAGTTAGTTTGCTGAAGTCTATAACACGTTTCCGATCTGTCCATCTCGACGTTGGAATACAGGCTGTGGTCTTCGCACTGCGGGGTCCTAGAGAATATTCATCCAAAACGATTGGGCGCTTGTATAATGTCGTAGAGGTACGATGGAATGTCGGCCAAGTATCGATCGTCTTACATTGTTGGATATGGATGGAGCGTAAATTTATGGAGCGCCCCAGCTCCCCGATGGGAAAGAAATTGATATGTGAGAGACGGAAATAGTAAATGGTTGGAAGCTCCAGTAGGCGAAATAAAGAAACCTTGAGACAATGCGCGACATCGTTGGACCAATCAATTTCGCCCTGGGAGGCCGATTTGAGCGTCAGTTGCTGTATGAGAGGGAATTTGTCAAGCATGGCTGAAAGCTTCCGATGATACTCATCGTCCCCAGATTCCTTTTTAGGCACTCCAAAGGTCAACTCGCGTACAAAACTTGTGATCTCTGGATTAGCGCTCAGTAACTTGTGTAATCGAGAAGTGGGACTGGAACTCCGTTTGTTCTTGTACAGACTTGGGCGGAACAGGCCATCAGACTGAGGCTGCAGACAGATGGTGTAGAAGATGTGTTTTCTGCAGATATATAAGACGGACTGGCATGTCAAAGAACATGCCTTAATAGCGCTGTACTTCCTGTCGTCGATAGTTGCCAGAATCTCGATGACGATTTCGATGATGTCCAGATGGACAGTCGGGCCAAGTCGGACAGACATCGTTGAATGCGGGAGAGAATCAGATACCCACAGTGATGCGGCGCAGATTATCAGATCGAAGAAATCAAAGTGGGTGGCAGATTCAGACGGCAGTAGAATATCCTTTGACACGCAGCGAGCGCACTACGGACAAATTGAAGACGATTCGTAAGGGGCTTTCCTAGATGTCGTGATCAGCTTGTCGAAATCGGAGACCTTCTGACTCGCAGTGACTCGACTCGACTCGATCGGCCGCGATATGCGAAGAGAGAATACGAATCCGGCGTACAGTGGAAGATACGCACTGAAGCCAACGAACCAGTAAGATGGTAAGGCCTGGAGTTTCCGTTCGACCCCAAAGATTTGACCGAAGTCCCAAAGTTTAAGGAAGTATGGGCTGAAGCTTGGAGACCCTTCAGCACGAGTTTTGTGATAATTCTCGATAATCCTCGCCTCAGGTTCCGATTACTCGTATTTCTACGCTAGACTTCACTTCAGTGTAACTCTTCAATAATGAGGTTTTTTCTCAACCTACCGAGATCCGAGAATCTATCAATCCAAAGGAGCGAGATAATTCGGTTCCGGCGGGATCTGACCTGGATGATGACGGGGTGGAAGAAAGGCTAAGAAAGGATCGTCGTGAGTTAGCCCTTGATTAGCTAAGTCAAATAATTTATGTACTTTAGAAATGATTTGTGAGCCGATTCAGCCCCTTTTTCGTCTGACAGTTCGTATTTTCTGCTTCAACAAGTCGCCGCTCTCAAACGCGCCGTTGAACGACTCAAACATGCCTTCAGCACGCGAAATCCTTAATGTACAGGTATGTTTATCTGTTCATCTCTACCTTCGCGACCGTAGGTAATCCGGGGTTGGGAAAAGGTCGGGCAAGCAGGTAACCAGGTAACGCATCATTGAGGTTGCTCACCCTTTCTATTGCTGACCGTATGACACAATTTGTGTAGGTCGGAGAGACCTTCTGGCAGATGCTCCTTGCAGAGCATGGCATAGATAACTCAGGAGTAAGCGCACACTGTATGTCGCGTCATTGACTTCGAACCCGCTGACGCGTTGCTGTCATCAGACATATCGCGGAAACGATCCCCTCCAACTCCAAAGGGTAACAATCAAGCCATCCAAACATATGTGCCACCAGCTAATCGCAATATTCCATCGCACAGGCCGGGGTCTACTTCGATGAAATTGTTGATGGAAGCCAGACACGCTACGTTCCAAGAAGTGTGCAGGTCGATTTAGAGGCAGGAGTATGTAATAGGGTGAGCCAGGTCAACGATTGTCTACCACGCATATACTCACTTATTGTAACAGCTACGCGGAGGAATCCTTGGTAACTTGTTTCGTCCGGACACATATCTTCATTCAGAGTCAGGTGCAGGCAACAATTGGGCCAAAGGATGTGAGTACGATATACTTCAGTCAGGAACCTACGCTGATTCTCGTGCGCAGTTTACACAGAAGGTAATTTCAAAAACTGTCTCTGCTATCTACTTTCTCTGATTGACTCGATCAGGTGCTGAGCTCGTAGATTCCATCCTCGTCAGTCCTCCAAGTTTCTTTTTATATGTCCTTGTTTGACGTAAATCTATATTTGAACTATAGGACATCGTACGCAGACAATCCGAAAGTTGTGATGCTCTGCAAGGTTTTCAACTCCTTCACTCTCTTGGAGGTGGCACAGGTGCAGGACTGGGTAGTCTGTTGTTGAGCAAGTTGAGGGAGGAATATCCAGATCGGATGATGGCTACATTCTCAGTTCTGCCGTCGCCCAAAGTGTCAGAAACTATCGTCGAGGTCTGTGCTTCCAATATTTATGATGTGCTTGATTTACGAAACTGCCTCAGCCATACAACGCCATGCTCTCGGTGCATCAACTTGTTGACAATAGCGATCTTACTATTTGCATAGATAACGAGGCATTGTGAGTTGACTACTTTCTCGTATACATTTTTGTTGATAACCTCGCGATAGATATGACATCTGCACGAAAACCATGAAGATTCAGAACCCGAATTTTGATAATTTGAACCATGTCCGTATCTCATTACGTCGTACCCTTGCCATCTCTACTGATGGATACACTATCTGCAGCTCATCGCACAAGTCATGTGTGGTGTCAGCACCAGTCTGCGCTTCCCTGGACAACTAAATGGGTCCGTGAATTTCGTTTTCAATCAGGTTTAATCCTTACGATGGTTCATCTGTAGTGACCTTCGGAAGCTTGGAATGAACTTGGTTCCGTTCCCTCGTGTAAGTCAAAAATATTTTCCAGGAAAAACCAATCTCATGCGCAACTCCAACAGCTACATTTCCTGATGCCTAGCTATGCGCCCTTCTATGATCCTAAAGCGAAACATTTCGAAGGAACCTCGGTCGCTGAACTCACCAAAGCGTACTAACTTTTTCGCTTCTTGAAATACCCAAGGAACTGATTTATCTATGACTATCAGCCTATTCGATCGCAAAAATCTCCTCGTCGCTTGTGATCCTCGATTTGGGTTTGTCTTTTCGCTAAGCGTTTTCCTTTGCATACCACCTAACCTATTTTCCGCGAACCCCTAGTCGCTACCTGACCGCTGCTACCATTTTCCGTGGAAATATTTCCTCCAGAGAAGTAAGTGCACCGGTTTGTCATATTCGAGAACGTGATAACATTCTTTTTCTCCTTTGCAGGCTGAAGTATGTAACCTGTTCTTTGCGGGTCGTGCTTCCTTGGGCGCTCAATGTTGAATTGCTCCCCCCATTTTTCTGTCGTCTATTATTCGCTGTCATCGTCACCGGTTGCGATAGGTCGCCGTACACGATCTCCAAGCTAAGAACTCGCAGCACTTTGTAGAGTAGGTGGCTTTTTACCCCCGTAAATTTCGTTAGGCTTATCCATTTTTTTTCTAAGATGGATTCCCGACAATGTGTCAGTTTCACTCGTTCGGGTACCCCCTGTAGGCCAGACTCAGGTATGTTCTCACTTTGGGTGGATTTAAGATAATATCAACGCAGTCTTTGTCTTCACTCGTCCGGTAGTCGGCCACGGCGCTGTCCAACTCTACCGCCATCCAGGAGCTATTTAAGAGGACCCTCGATAACGCGAGTCTTTTCCTGGCTTCTACCTAGACGATTGTTAACTGTCAATGAATATCTTAGTTCGCTGTCATGTTCAAACGAAGAGCCTTCCTGCATTGGTGCGTGAGCTTCACAGACTTCAGACCGCATTTATATAGCTCAAAATGACACTAGGTATACCGGCGAAGGAATGGATATTATGGAGTTCTCTGAGGCTGAGAACAACACACGCGATCTCATGTAAGTTTTTTTTTTCTGCTTCTCTGGAGTACTCCCAACATTGTTTCCTTCTATTTGCAGTGCGGAATACCAGCAGGTAATTTTTGATTGCTTGGTCCCTCCAGTATATCACTTACCCGCTGCTTGTAGTATCAAGAAGCTACGGTCGACGACAACGAAGAAATTGAAGAGCAAGGAGTCGTGTACGAAGAAGAGCCATATGAAGAAGAGGCCGAAGAACAATAACAAACCAGTCAACATGCCTATTTCTTTACGACCTACGGATCTTTCTTCATCATACTACACAGTTCTTTTCTTTGCGTGCATAATATCATAGTTACTGACATTTATAATTGATGGATATTCTTCATGTGCGAACCTCCACTGAAAGCACATATTCGGGCGCCTTGATCTGGTCCAGATCGTTTTCACGTTCTCTTTTATTCTTTGCACATCCCTCTACTTATTTCGGCAGCTGAATGGTAGGGAGTTATCTTCTCGTAATCAGTATGCTTTCTCGCTTCTGTTTTGTATAGGTTGAATTTTTATGCGCGGGGATGAACGCAAGAACAAAGAATTCCCAGGTGTATACCACGTTCTATTCCATGTGACTGTACTCCAAGTGCCGGTGTGCATTTTGGTCTAAAAATGTTGGTACACATCTTCTGCAGAGGAATGAAGCTCATACTTCTTGATATAATTGGCCTGCAGGACCGCATCCCCACGTTATTTTAGCAAGCTGTTCCCCTTTAACTCGCTCTGGACTATCCTATCTGCCCTATTTTCCTCTCTTCGGACCGTCCTTGCCTTGCCTTGGTTAGATCAAGCACCAAAATAAGTACAGGGACCTCCTTCATTGTCCTTATCTGTTCCTTGCATCTGGTGCAAAACAGTTTGGCGGTTGTGACCTATCGATATCTTGATAACCAGAGGTCTTCTCTCTAGAAATTGCGTTCCGCATAGCATTCGCTTCTGACCTGGCGACTTCATAAGCGTAGTGAAACCATTGCTTCCCCGACCCGTCCTTCCCATTATACTATACATACTTACTGATGTCGCTCCCTCCTCGCTTTGTCGATCTGAAGGCCTCCATCGCTGCGTCCTATCCGGACTTCGAGAAGAACACCAACCAATCATGGGTGGAGATCTTGCAGGAACTAGACAAAGTGACGAGACTTATTAAAGATGAAGGGGTGAATGTATGTTTAATTTGTTCATTTTTGCCCTGGTGCGGACCAATGATTCATGCCTTCTATACTAGTATATCCCACAGGTCAACTTCGCGGATCTTCAAAATCTTAGCGAAGAGGAACTGGATAAGATCAAGAGGCGAGGAAGTGTGGTTATCAGGGATATAGTGCCCGATGAGCAGGCAATGAAATGGAAAGAAGAGTTGAAAGAGTTTGTGAAGGTCAATCCCACCGTCGAGGGTAAGTAACCGTTATATCTCAATTAGGAGTGGCCAAACCTGACTGAAGCTTAATTATAGGCTTGCCTGCTGACGATAAGCAATTCTTTCAACTCTAGTAAGGGCTTACTTTGTTACCGAATACAAGTTGCACTTAAAATTATCTCTTTTTAAGCTGGACAAAACCTCAAGTTCAAGCTCGTTCCCACCCGAACCTCTTAGCTGCAACAACTTGGTTGAATAACCTTTATCATACGAGCAAAGCCGATCCGAATAGTCCCAAATTCAACGGAGTTGATTTGAATGTTCCTCTGACATACGCCGACAGATTCAGAATCAGGAAACCAGGCGTAGGTTGGGATTTTCATCCTCCCCATGTCGATGGTAAGCCCACAAACTAACATTGTCTGCTTGGCCAGCCATCATACATGCTTTACTTTAGGAGGGACAATCGAACGTTGGGAAGATCCTTATTTCCGGCGCTGTTTTGAGGACATGTTTACAGGAAATTGGAGAAAACATGATCCTTTCGAACTCGAAGGGCGGTTGGATGCGAGAAACTCTTTGTACGGGCGGCCCAACCAATCGAGCATCTTCAGATCATTCCAAGGGTGGTTAGCTATGAGGTTCGGCCGATTTTATTGATACATTTAGTCATTTCTGTGGCTGATACCAAGTATGACCGCCAGTGAAACTGCGCCAACTCAAGGGACCTTGAAAGTGTTTCCTGACGTCCTGTTGTCCAACGCGTACCTCATTCTGAGGCCGTTTTTCACCTTGACAATTTCCCCTGAATCTGAAGGTGTCTTCGACGTCAAGAATTGGAAGTTCGGTAGGTTGCCATTCAGCTCAAATATCAATGATTATCTCAACTAACCTACAACTTTCAGACCTTTCGAAACCTGATTTTCCAGGAATCTGCCCTAGAGATGGCGGATTTTTAGGCCCTCGACCAACCTCGGAGCTTCATCCCAATATGAGACTCGGAGATTCGATGATATCTATTCCCAAGGTTAACCCAGGAGATGCTGTTTTCTGGCACTGCGACGTGGTGCATGCCGTAGAGACTGATCATATTGGAAAGGGCGACTCTGCTGGTACGTGTGGGTTCCGATACATGGCAAGATCGATGCTAATTTTGTTCGCAGTCATGTATATTCCCGCAGTCCCGTTGACGCCACAGAACCAAGCGTACATTGAACGTCAAAAGGCGGCATTTTTGAAGGGCCAGAGACCTCCTGATTTTACACAAGGATCGGGCGAAGGGGAAGCAGGCTTTGTTGGTGTGGCGAGCGTTGACGATGTTACTAGCAGCGAAGGCAAAAGAGCGATGGGTTTGATGGTTGATGTTGGTGCATGAGCCAAGTATGTTGCTAACTAGTTTGCTCTTGCTGTCTCCAGTCCTTTTCATGTAAATGAGAATTTTGGCTCCGACCTGTATGTAGTGGCAATTCGTAGTGTCAAATTGAACGCTGTGAGCACCGGTCAAATCTGGTCGAAGAGTTATTGCACAAGTTGATTCTAAGATCCATGTTCAGTTCAACTCGAGACTCATTTCACGTCTTGGAACATCAGCGGTTAGAATATATGTTACATTCAAGACCTGGCTTTTGAGGCTCGATTTACACAGTTGTGATTTTACCATTTAGCATACGGCAAGAACTTTCCGCTGTGCAATACATTCAATATCATGCAAGTCTGAAATCAGGGCTACAACTCACTCGAAGGTCAAGAGGATACGATCGCCCTTGGGGTCAGGCTTCTTATCGACGCTGATTTTGCAGTCGATCATCGACATAATACCATCTCCAAACTATCGAGACAAACTTAGACGGAAACGAGGATGTGGTGTAGGAATGATAGCGCACTTTCTCGTGGATGATTGCCTTGATTGGTTGTCCATAAACGAGAACACCCTGGTATCGAAGAGAACAAGAGATAAGTCAGAATTTAAAGGCACAAGCACTGTAAAACCCACTTCGAATAACCTGTAGATGACAGGGTCATGAGGTGGGATGAGACCCAGGCCTCTGTTAGGCCACCAATGGCTACCCAACGCAGCGAGGGCAGCGATCGTAGAGACGCCAAGGAGCTCAGCGACTTTCGTCAGTTCTTCCTCAGTGAATTTAGCCTGCACGAGCATAAGCCACCATCGTCGTTACGTTACGTTGCAGAGCGAAGACAGACTTGTCCATAGAAGGCGGCCGCTACCCACACTTCGTCCTTGTTAACGTGCTTTCCGATGTCCGCGAAAGTGAGGCCTTTCCGCGCTTTCGCAGCTAAGAGCTCGCTGATGATCGGTGGGAGATCGCTGTAGGGAGAGTTGTTGCCTGGGACCACCTGTGGGATAATTCAACTTGGATGCGCTACAGTAATAGTGAGGCTGCTCCCTACAGCTTGAACTTGCGACATCTTGGATACTTTCTCGCTTAGATATGTAGTGTGAGTGAGGAAAGAAAAGATAAGCTTTGTCTCAGGAAGGCGAATTGATTATAAGCGATTTCAAGGATGTCTCCACGACCATATGGAGATTTGGGAAAGCCGGCTATTCAGTTGCTGGAAAGGCTGACGGGCATGAGACGGAATGGGTCTGAATATGCGGCTGTATGACTAGTTGACTCGGAACGATAGCTTTTGGCCAACACGTGATGGAAAGAGTAGGGAGGAAAGTTCAGGAAACAGAAGACAGTGTGAGAGGGAGTTCAGGCAGCCGTTATAGGCGACCAACAGCGAGGGAGAACTTTTCACAACTGAAATCCTAAGTTGCCTTGTATCATACTGACGGCACAAAAGAAGAAGAATAAGCATGAGAACGCACGAGCGAGAACGCACGAGCCAATGTACGAGGCAAGTAGCATGGTCAGACTAACGTCGTTGAATCCGGTTCCTCACGAACTCTCGCATGGCGTATAATTATGGTATAAGTACAAACGCACCAAAGGACGCCCAGGGCTATGACCTCTCCTCTTGGTTTTCTTCCGTCTGTACAGGCTTCCACACGTCTTTCGCTGCGTGCATTAGTTCGTATAGTTGACCTAGTTGCTCTTTTGACATCTACGAACTCCGTGAGCATTGCGTACGGCGCACCAACGCTTTTGAACGCACCTTCTCGAACGCGGTGGCGTCAAGTCTTTTCCCAACGAACGGAGTATTCGGATCTGATGGTAATTGGTCGAGGTATGATTTCCATTGCGAAAGAAAGCCCATGATATACACCGGATTGGTGACTTCTTTATGGCGGCGAAATTCTGTATGTCCCAAGCATCAGACCTAATTAGACACACAAACCTAGTGTGACGCACCGGATTTCACGTATTCATCCCCCAAAGACCTCATGTATGGAGGTAGATTTCGATGTCCACGCAAGAGTCTCCGGTATAATCTGAGCAGGATTTTGGAGGAGACTAGGTCGGTACAGTTGACAGAGATGATTGCTCGCAAACATACGGAAGAGGTGGGTACAACATTGCGCTCGCTTCTGTCAGCTTCAGAGGCGACTTGGAAATGGATTCCGCCATTCTGATAAGTGAGATGCGCATAGTAGAATTGCAGAGAAATAATAATATGGCTCCGAGGTCCTGGTAAGTTTAACTATAGGCTCGTGCGCGTGACCTAGTCTAGTCCGATTTGAGAGCCCTTTGGTGGGTGGGTCCGTTCGGTCGTAAAAGGAAAGTAAATCCGATCGGCTTTAGACAGAACCATCACGTGTATTATGCACAATCTAAACAATGTTTGTCCGAGGCGTTAGGGGCAAAGATTTTGTCGTTCACGTCGCTCACACGGCATGTCGTTGGGCCCGCAGCCCTCTCACAATGACTTTACCTGGATCTCTACCTTAATAGGACGTACCATCATCCGCGAAATCATCGAAGCTCGACTCCCTCAATGGCCGAATGGGCCCCATGAATCTCAAGTCGAGTGTTGGGCACACTCTCTGCAGGGAATCCCAACCCTGCTCATTGCATCGACTGGCTGGGGGAAAACCGGTCCTTCGAAGTGTAAGCCTTTAGTACAAATGACATGATTGGTGCGTGCTCTTCTGTAATTTCTTCAAGTTCCTTCAAGCTGAGAGCAGAAACAGCATCCCAGGTAACACGTTCATCTATACGGCTCGCATTCGACATCTGTGCACGCGAATGAAGGCCAGTGGATTTTCGGGTCATGACACCACCTTCTCGATGTGCCATCTCGCCAGCCAATTGAACAGCCCATGTAGTCATTGCTGGTGATGCATGCTTGATGTCGGGCACGGCAGTAGAATCTGTGAACATGTTTACGCCAGGGCTAATGGTTGTATCGCTCGAGAGGAAGTTGACGTGATCAGCATTCTGTCTCAAAAGCTGGAGGATTGTCCCTAGGTAAGGCTTTGTTTGCCCGCTGAGCATCGACTTCACCACCCGCTGATGTCTAGCACTTCGTGTAACAGGTTGGAAATTTTGAAACGGACCAGTGAACTCCCTCCAAAGCATCAAGCACTACATCAATCTTGTCTCTGTCATTTCGAGGACTCGGACGCGTTGTTGGTATTGTTAAACGACTGTTGGATTGTCGGGTAGGAGTTTCGGGCAACATAAACTGGATTTCTTGACGGTTTGGAGGACCTTGAGCATCACGAAAAATATCTGTAGGTTCCATGGTGGTCGCTGTATGTTTATAGATGTATTTTGCATGAATTCTATCTACGAGCACATCCCTTCTGTGCTCTTCAGACATGTTTTACTTCAATTCAACTCTGGCGTGTCCCCTATGTTATGTAGCACGTGATCGGAAATCTGTGTATTTTGATGGAGAAATCGCCGACAAGGCCGAACGGACCCACCCACCAAAAGGCCGTCAAATCGGAACAGACCTTATATTACAGATCGACTGTCATCTGTTATTTGGTCTGTCTAGGGAGACTACGCGTGACCATCCATTTCTTTAAACTCCGCTAGTCGTCCTGACTCCTCAGAATCTTATTTTTCATAATCCCTTCCTCCCTTCCTCGTTTATAGAATTGTATTATTGGAACTCGAACGTCATGTTTAGAACCATCTTTCAATACCCTGTGGCGTGGGGTGCCACTGTGCGGCCAACATCTTCTTCCTTTCAATTCTCGTCCGCCGCGATGTCGATTCTCGAGGGGAAGGACCTGCACCAGCCCCCGCCTTTCCTCTTAATCCAACAGACCCCAACACGCCGCTCGGAGTAGACAGACGATCAAGATTGATTATTCAACTTTTGCAACACAAACGCGACACCAACAGCTGCGTAAACGCGTGTGAGAAAGTGAAAGACGGTAACGGCGCGCCGGTTGTTCCCCATTCAATTAACCAATCGAATTGGCTTTTGATTGACAGAAGTATTTCCAGAATAGGAAATGATGTTGTCCGGGGCCTGGATTGGTCATCGTTGCGGCGGCAGGGAGCGGGTAGTGGCGTAGGGTTGCAGTAGGTGCATTAACGACTACGAGAACTCAATAAGTGGGTAAAGGGGGAAGTGGTGGTCGTGGTTGTGCTAGCACAGCCGAGATGCAAATTGGTGTTGGAAGAAAATTCAGATTTGCGACGTAATGTAGCTGTGAAAGCTTTGTTGAATTTTGAAGGCGCTTTGGGAGTTTGCCAGCGAGAGAAGCCTGAGGCGTTCACCAGGCTGCCCACGGGTATTTGTGGCCTGTAGGCACATTAAGACTCGTTTCAAACGCCCATCTCACCGCTGGATGACGAGATACAGGTGAATAGTCGTCGATGGGAGAAAGTAGGCTAGGAAGCGAAAATTCGAATTAACCCATTCCACACACAACAAAGGTTCGTCTAACTATAGTCCTAACCAGCCCCAGCCCACAGACGACACATATACCCAACCCACACGCCCATCCATCCGCCCATCCACTCGCCCGCCGGCATGAATCGTGGCACCACTAATGCTCGCACGAAGTCACCAGTGGCCGACCACTGACACGTCCACCAGCGGGCGCTTTCCGACCTTTCAGCTGCGTCCGTTAGGCGGGTGTGCGGCTGTGACGGATCGGTCGCTACCTCCCGCCACTCCATTTTTATCTTATCTTATCTTCATTCCTTACCACCCCACTCCATTCTTTCCTCTTCATCTTTGGCGCTTACTGAGTAGCTTACTATGATAGATTACATACACGGATATCTGTTGTAGAGTATAAAAAGCCCCCCTTCCTGTACGAAGAGGGGCAGCCTTTAATTCAGCTCTTTAACTGTCTTTTGGGTTCTCGTGTGCCGGGACTCGTGTCTTCTCACGCCCCGTCACATATTTTTGACATAAACCGCTGTATTAAACTACTCTACGAGACCACCTCGAACAAGTACTTGATCTTCGTCTTCGACGTACCCTCGGATCCCCCCAGGCTTGATCACCCTGGAATTCCAGGCGAGTCGCAGACTTATTTCTTTGTTACCTAACCTTTATTTTTAAGCTTCTGTCGAGATGTCTTCGGAACGCGCGCGGCGCTACGAAGCGAGACAGAGGATGAGCGCTACTGCGGAGAGCGCAGCACCAGACGAGGAGGTCGCTGGTGCAGCTGCTAGGGACTTGGAGATCCCGGAGCAGAGTGATCCCAGAGTCGAGGACCTGGGCACTAATTTAGCCGCCCAGAGTGGCGTGCGTGATAATGTGACGAGTGACGACTCGCACGGATTTAGCCGCGGAAGATCCATTGGTGACCGCCGGGCTTTTTGGGCCGTCTGGAGGGCGTGCCCATCGTAGCAATAGCTTAGGAAATGAAAATAGCATTGCATCGCGTGAACGCGATTTTAGTGCGGCTATGGAAGCCGTATCTGAGAGTAAGGAACAAGTTAATCAATTAGTTCCTATGTTAAAGCAGATCTTGAGTCGTTTGGATGACCTTGAGAAGAAAAAACCGGAATCTGAACCGGGTGAGATTGATGAAACAATGTTCCATGATCTCGAGGACCTAGAGGATGAGCTGGGCTCGTCTTCGAAAGGTAAAGGCATAGACCCGCGGGAATGGGGCAGTGCCGGAATTGATGAGCACGAGTTGAATGCCGAAGCGCAGCGTGTCCGTTTCGCAGAACTTTCTCGTGAAAATAAGATTGGAAATTCTGGAAATAAATTCTGGGGTTATCGTAAGCGTACCGGTGCGGTCGAGCAGTCCGTGGAGCCGGAAGAACGGAAATTTTCTGAACGCGATCATTTAGGGGACCTCTATGAACGAAAAGGTCGAGAGCGTCAGCAAGAAATTTTGTTGGAACGAGAACGAGCTCTGCAGAAGGCTCGATCGGAGCGTATCTCGGACACTCCAATGTCCCGTGAATTTGAAGAATTTATTGGTCGTGAAGCTTCCACTCCGAGGCCGGCGGCTCGAAGTGATCGAGCGCCATCCACGTTGTTGCCAAGCGCGCAGTTGACCACAGATAGCTTAGTCGGGCGCTTACTCAGTGGTGATCCGGCTGGCGGAATGCTGCGCGACGTTAATGCGAGGCCGGAGCGCCGAGACAATGATCGAGCATATCATAATAATATTTATAATCCACCGGATGAGTTGGCGGCTGTGCCGGCGCCTAACAGGTTCAGAGCTTTGGCGCCGACCACGCCTGCAGTTTATCACGGTGATGAGGACGTAATTAAGTACTCAAAGTACGTCTCTCAGTGTAAGCGCTTCTGCGCTGAGGCAAGGTTGCCTCCGGATGAACAAGTCGTGCGTTGCAGTGATTATCTGCAAGGGAAAGCAATGAAATTCTATACTACTATGGTTGCATTGGATGATAATTTTTGGACTTTGGACGAGTTCTTTAAAGGTCTATATGACTATTGTTTCCCACCTGATTTCCGCCTTAAGCAGCGCAAGAGGTTGGATAATTTAGTTCAAGGCTCGATGACCGTGAAACAATATGCGGCCGAGGTTAGTCTGTTATACAGATTGATTGGGACGTCAAACGCACCTCAGCGTGTGGATAAATTGTGGAATGGTCTTCGTCCTGAATTACAAACCGCGCTGTGGAAAGAAGGTTTAGATTACAAAGCGTCACCTTGGGAAGACGTAGTATCCGTAGCCACGAGACATGAAATGGCAGATATGATGGAGCGCGTCAATCGAGGAGCGCAACGTGCGAATGGGAATTCTTCTCGCGAGAATCAGAACTCAGGCCGTAACAATAATTATCGGCGCGATGATAATCGCTCGGGAAGAAGCTATAATAATAGTAACAGTTCTCAGAATAGCGGGAACCGTGATAATTCGAACACATCTAAGTCTTACCAGAATAATTCATCCTACAACAAGTCAAAGGATAATCGGAGTTCATACCAGAATAAATCTGGGAATAATACTGGCCAGAATCAGTCTCATTACAATGCAAATACATCATATAAGAGGGACACGCCTATCTCTAGCTATGAAGCGCAAGCGCGCTGCAGAAGATGTCACGAAATTGGACATTATGAACGTCATTGTCCTAAGGGCCAGTACGTGAAGTCTGGAAATGGGAAGAGTTCCGGTCCGCCAGGTGCAAAGTCATTTAATATTGAGGTTGAGGCGGACACTGAGGACGCGGAAGCGGCGCTCGCTGAGGTAACCGAGGAGCCCGCGGATGTCGAATCTTATTATATGAATATTGAGAGCGCTATGTGCGATGTGGCGCTTGAAACGGACGACTCACCGAGTTTTTGGGAGCGTCACGGACAATTCTGGGAAGAGTTTAATGATGAATACTTCGAAAATTATAGGAAGGAACCTACATTGTCAGTTAGTGATGCTGCTTGTATGTTTTATCCGCTTCCTGGAGAGAATACAACTATGGGAACTCCCTTTTGTGATATAATTGAACACTCGCTCGATATAGCGAGGCCATTTCCCGGGGATCCGGCGTGTGAACATCGAGAACATAAGCGGTTCACAGTTTACATGACTTCGGGGGAACAGCTTGTTGTACTCGACGATGTGACAGGCACAGCAGAGCTTTTGCCGTTGGAGGCCGCTCAGCGTAGGGATTTTCTTGCGGGGCGCTGGTATGCAATTAAGTGTGCGCAGCGCAATCACTTGACCCGTGTGAAATTGGAGAAGCGCTGGTTTAAGCGCCGGCCCCGGCGTTCAGTTCTGTTTGCAAATGCTGTCTGGAAACTTGAGTTCGGCACGTCGTTCTCGGAATATTTGGCAATCCCATCACGTAAACGTAAACGGATGAAGCGACGATTTGACATAGAATGGGATAATGCTCGTGCAGTAGCTATTTTAATTGATCGTGAAATTGGTGAATGCTTCCTGTTGCGTGCTTCTCAGATTGTAAATGAGCAATTGACATTGCTATGTGGTATCATCGTGAGCTTCGCCGGCGTATTATTAAAAAGTACAATCCTGACCCTTGTTACGCTGGATTGGACACACTTTTCTACCCGGAAAATTCGGAGGGCGAGGATATAGAGGATTGTTCAGACAAAAAAGTACACTTAGCGAATGCGGTGATTCTGACTTTGAAAGTTTGAATGATTCGGACCTCGAGCCTGAGATTTTCACAGATTTTGGAGAAGATAAAGAATTTTCCGAGGACAATAATAATGATTTAGGAGATTGGGTCCTGTTTGATAACATGGAGGATTCGGGAATTCCTGTAGGTGCAGCCACAGTTCAGACTGATGGGAATACACTACCCTCAGTTCAAAGGAATGCAGCGCTTACTAAGGATCCATCTCGAATTGTACCTAATCCGATCACGATTGTGGTAAACGTAAATGGAAGCCAGCACGGGCGCTTATTGATACGGGATCATTGTGCGACTTTATGTCGTCAAGTCTCGCTGACAATTGCGAGTTAAAAAGGAAGAATTACCTACCCCGTTGACTGTACAACTGGCCGTGCTCGGATCCAGATCTAAAGTGAATTATAAAACTAAGGTTAATTTTCAATATCAAGGGATCAAAGAGGATCGTCATTTCGACATTATAAACTTATCTAGCTATGATCTAATTTTAGGAACACCTTTCCTTTATCAACATAAGTTATGGTTGGCTTTAATGCGACACGAATTGTTGTAGGAAGTAATGTGTCGGGGCCAATTCACGGATCCGCTGTGCGCACACTTGCGTCACGTACTGCAATTGTGCAAGAAGCTGACATAGAGGAAGCACGAAAATATTTGCGCAAGCTAGCGGAGCCGCTGTGCAAAACGGCCGCTGAGACAGAACTTCCGCCGCTGAGAGCCATAAATCACCGGATTACCTTAATTGACGAGAATAAAGTTTATCCTTGGCGTCCGGCGAGGTGCCCGGAGGCGTTTATGTCTCAATGGGTTGAAAAGCGAAATGCATATATTAAATCAGGACGTTGGAGGGTAACTAACTCTAGGAATACGGTACCTATGCTATACATACCGAAGCCAGGTAAAGATGGTGCACCTCCGAAGTTACGTACGGTTGTCGATCTTCGAGCGCGGAATGCAAATACGGTTAAAATGGCAAGTCCGTTGCCAGATATAGACAGTATATTGCGCCGTGTTGCCCAGAAAGAGTTTAAAACTATGTTGGATTTGAAAGATGCATATGAACAAAACCGTGTTCACCCTGACGATGTCTGGAAGAATTCATTTGCAACTCCTGAAGGGAATTGCGAGAGTTTAGTGATGTTAATTGGGGACACAAATGCCGGAGCAACTCAACAGAGTGAAATGGTTTGGATGTTTGGTCCGTACCTTGGTGTGTTCGTCGATGTGTACCTCGATGACATCATCATTTACTCAGATACTTTGGAAGAACATATTAAACATGTTAAATTGATATTTGAGATACTAGAGCGGGAGAAGTTCTATCTTTCCGCTGACAAAATTCAATTGATTGTCGAGAAAGTCAAAATTTGGGACATGTTATCGACAAAAGGGGAATCCAAATGGACCCTCACAAGGTCGATTCCCTAATGAATGGAAGGTGCCAACTAACCGTGCACTCTTGCGTGATTTTTGGGTGCCGTGGGATACTTAGCGGATGATATTGACCGCGTACGGATTCCTATGGGAGTGCTTCACACGTTAACTAGTGAAGCGGTACCTTTCCGCTGGGATTTTACTCACCACGGGCATTTGAAAAATAAAAGAATCTGCTGCGCGATGCAAGAATCATCATAGGAAACCTATTAATCATGCGGAGGGCGCACCTCCAGTTAATCTGATTACGGACGGTTGCATCACGGGAATTGCGGGTGTAATTAGTCAAGGCGAAGACTGGAAGACAGCTCCAGTTGCCGCGTTTTACTCTGCGAAGTTAAATTCAGCGCAACAGAATTATCCAGTTCACGAGATCGAAATGCTCGCTGGTTTAGAATCTATGATGCGCTACCGTGATATTTTGTTAGAGTTCATTTCCGTTGGTTACAGATCAAAGGACTTGTGACTCAATTAGAACATCGTGACTTGTCCGGACGGAGGGCGCGTTGGCTTGAACAATTGTCTATGTTTGACTTTGAAGTTATTTATGTACCTGGAAGTGAAAACATCTTGAGTGACGCATTATCGCGCATTTACTCTAACGAAGCGCCTGGAACAGTGCGCGCGCCTTCGGAATACACCGAATATGATGAAACTTCGGACACTATGGATGCCGCATTTAAAGTTGTGGCCGCACCGGTCTTGGTTGGACTAGAGGCATGTGCGGCAACAGCAACAAATTTTGTGGGTCGTCGATCCAAGAAGGTTCGAGAGCGCGAGGGCGCGGAAACAGGGCGCGCGGAGACGTCTGATGAGTTTGCCGCGCGTGTGAAAGACTCTTTTCAGTTGCGCGGCCCGGCCCCACCGGCGCCTAATGAGCGTTTAGTGATTAGAATCCCCGCGCGTGCACCACAGCAGACGGAAAGTCCAGTCGCATCTGGTTCTGGTACAATTCATGATGGGGACGAAAATAGTAACACGTCTCAGAACGGACAGGATTTTCGCGATGGCGCCAGCGTCGAGGCGCCTGAAATACCGGCGTTTGATTTGAATGGTGATTTACAGGGCGTGAACGTAATCACTGCTATTGCGGGACGTTATACGGAGGACGTTCTATTCAAATCAATTGTGGAACATCCCACTGAACATAAAGACTTCGTATACGATGATACTACGAGACTTCTATTTTTAGTCCAGGAGGACGGCCGACGCCTTTGTATTCCTGACGTGAGAATCGAAGGGCGTGCGGTGAGAGAAATTGTAATCTCTGAGGCGCATACATTGTTAGCGCACTTAGGATTTCGAAAAACTTATGATTATTTGCATGAAGTTGTATGGTGGAAAACTTTAAGTCCTGATGTGGAGAAATTTTGTGCTTCGTGCGTGATTTGCAAGCGAAGTAAATCAGGAAATAACAAACCATATGGGTTGTTGAATCCCTTGGATGTTCAGAAGGAGCCGTGGGCGGCCATAGGAATAGACTTCGTGGGACCTTTACCTGAGTCTCGGAATAGGGATGGAATTTTTGATTCTATCACGACTATTATTGACTTATTCACAAGTATGGTTCACCTGGTTCCAAGCCGCACAGATTACACGGCTAAACAAGTGGCTGAACTCGTGTTTGCAGAGGTGTATAAGCATCACGGGTTACCTAAAATTATTGTGAGCGACAGAGATCCTCTGTTTACGAGTCATTTCTGGCAGGAATTGCATAAGTTAATTGGGACGCGTCTGAATATGTCAAGCGCGTTTCATCCTGAATCTGATGGCGCAACAGAGCGCGCAAACAAAACCATAGGTCAAATGTTGCGCGTGTGCATTAGTCCGGATCAGAAGGACTGGGTGACTAAGTTGCCCGCCATCGAATTTGCAATTAATTCTGCTAGATCGGAGAGCACAGGTTATGCGCCATTTTTCCTTAATTATGGACGCATGCCTCGGTCATTTATTTGGGATGCTCGGAAACCGGATGGATTTCCCGGAGTGCGCGCTTTTGCAAAGAAAATGCGTTCTGCGGTGATGCGTGCGCATGATTGTATAATTGCGGCGCGGGTGAAATCTGTTCGGAACGCGAACAGGAAACGCGTGAGGGCGCCGTTTGCTCTAAATGACTTGGTTTACATTTCAACGAGGAATATTTCATTGCCAAAAGGGATGAGTAGGAAATTAGCTCCAAAGTTCATTGGGCCATATCAAATTATTGAAGACTTTGGAAATCATTCCTACAGGATAAAATTACCTGTATCCTTGGTTAGACGAGGAGTTCACGACGTTTTTCACGCGTCGTTGTTGAGAATTCATGTGCCTAATGATGACCAATTATTTCCCGGGCGTATGGACGCTCAGATCTTCGACCTCGAAGACCTGGAGGGCGAGTGGATGGTAGAAAAAATTCTGGAACACAAAAAATCCGGAAAAAATGCAGTTTTTAGGGTACTATTCAAGAGCGGTGACTCAAGTTGGCTCCCGTACGAGCAGGTCAATCATTTGATTGCAATGGAACAATATCTCGAAGCTATGGGTGCTGCGAACATTGACTCACTCAAAGCGCTGAATAATCTAGAAAGCAATGATATGGAAAATTTTGGGATTATTTTTGAGCCCGAGGCCTATATAACCTCGACGCTCGAATGACTTTTCTCTCCCCCCATATTTCATTCACCACCATGAGCAAGACTTCTTCTCGTACTCGCGCTACCAAAAACTCCGACACCAATCCCTCTTCTTCCAACACCACTTCCTTATCTTCCTCCTCCTCAACTCCCCCCCAATATCCCGACATCTCTCAACACCGACACTTCGATCGCCACCACTTCCGTTTCCGAAAACGCACAAAATCTAAATATAGAACGTTCGTCTTCACCTAATTATCCTTCTACTTCTCCTTTCCCCTTTTCTTCTCCTCCTGTTGTTCCTATTCCTTCCTCTTCTTCACCTATTTTGTCACCTTTACCGCTTCCAGCCAGCCCCCCATCCGTGGTTTCGAACGCCAACCCCCTCGCTTCGCTGCACTTCCGCAAGACGACTTCGGCGCTTGTCTCTGTTCCGAACACAGCCACCGCCGGACCCTTGCCTTCCTCGATCACACAGCCAGCCGCCGGCCCCTTGATCGACCACCCCGCACTTTCGATCAACCCTGTCACCAACGCCGACGTCATTATGTCCGACGCGACCACCCACATTCCTCCCGCGCTCCCAGCTACTCAGCCCAATCCTCTGCCCGCTCAGTCGATCCCACCAGTCCAACACCATCCCAATCCTATTACCCAGCCTGTCGCGACCCCTTTCGTTACCGCGCTGCCGCTTAACCATCAGCCCAGGACCGTAAACATCAACGAGCTCACGGTCATTCCCCTTCCGCAAGCGCTCACTCCGGTTCCTGGGCATAGCGTGCTTTACCACGGCAACAACGGGTTCTACTACATTCGGCTGGTGGACGGTGCGCTTCGCGAGCTCTCGGCCCCTCATCTCAAAGCTATTCTTCGCTTTGCGGCCGAGATATATTCGGCGATGACTCGCCCGGGCTACCGTATCCTTACGCTTGAGCCGTACGGGACGCGTGAGGTTTTTGATGCGTTGAACGCCGACCCGGTCCAACCTCGGAAGCTGCCTTCTATTGCTCCGGATGGTACCATTACTCCGGGCAATGGGCGCTACCCTCTGCGCATTGATTACCCTTCGCCGGACCAGGTCGCCCGTATTGGCGACATGCTAGATCAATTCGGCGGGAACTTCGATCCCGCACTCATGCAGTCCATCGTCATGCGCGCGGCGGCTCAGAACATGAGTATGGGAAACAAGCGTTCGTTCCACGGGCAAGGCGGTTCGTACTTCAAGAAGCAGCGCCATTTTTAGGTATTATTTCTCTTATCATTTTATTCTTCTTTCTATTTCTTCACGCGCAATGCGTTAATACTTTATCTTGATTATTTTTATCTTTCTCGTCTTTCTACTTTCCCATAGACGAGCTGGTAGTTACCACCAGCTGGAGGGCGTATGTGACGGATCGGTCGCTACCTCCCGCCACTCCATTTTTATCTTATCTTATCTTCATTCCTTACCACCCCACTCCATTCTTTCCTCTTCATCTTTGGCGCTTACTGAGTAGCTTACTATGATAGATTACATACACGGATATCTGTTGTAGAGTATAAAAAGCCCCCCTTCCTGTACGAAGAGGGGCAGCCTTTAATTCAGCTCTTTAACTGTCTTTTGGGTTCTCGTGTGCCGGGACTCGTGTCTTCTCACGCCCCGTCACAGCGGCCTCGTATACGACGCCCAAGTGCACCGCCGGAAAACAGAGACGCGGACCCGTCCACCGCCCATGATTCGTGGGCCTGGGCACCGCACGAAGTGGCCATCAACACGTCCACCAGCGGGCGCTTTCCGACCTTCGACTGGTGCCCGTTAGGCGGGCGTGCGGGGTCGTATACAGCGCCTGTGTGCGCCAGAAACAGAAACATGGACGGTGGACGCCGTTGGATGATGGATGGGACGTTGGGACGCTGACAATGGGCGGCGGAGAGACGGTGAGAGGGTAAATTTGGGATCAACCTCGCTCGACGCTGGCACCGGCAAGCAGGCCTATTTCCTCCTCTTTCTCCTGCCCTCCTGCTCTCCACCCCCTTATTATTATACTAACCTTCGACCAGGGAGACTGACGCGGGGGGACGGCCGCCTGCTCAACGCTCATGTTGGGCGGGTGCGGGTGGCGGGTATTGGTCGTGTGTATGCCGGAAACAGAAACAATGTGGCAATGGACACCATTGGATGAGGGCCATTGGGACGTGAACGCGGACAGAATGTTTCTGGATCGGCGGAGAGACGGAGAGGGCAGATTTGAGATCACTGACGATCTGGCTGGCAGAATACAGCACAGGCACTATTTTCTACCGCCGAATCCTCGAACTGCTCCTCGTCATGGTTATTATTGTTATTATTACCAGCGTGGGGACTCCCACCCACTCACCCACCGACCAGCCAATCGATACCAGTCGATACCACCCTTTTTTCCAATCATGCTTAAGCTTGCCTCGGACTCACTTGGCACACGCGCAAATTCTAAACTGCATAAGCCTGCCCCGGTTCGAGACCGTTCTCGACCGCCTAAAATTGCCGCAGGACGTGGGGACATATCATGTATCTGTCGTGTATCTCGTTGATCTCGTTACGCCACATCTTGGGGGTTTCTGTATTTGTCTTTTCCTGGATTTGGATTTGTATTCCTGGATTTAGGTAAAGGGGGGCTGGGCGACATAGGTATGTATGTACCTATCTATAGAGTTATTGTATTTGCAGGGGAAGGGAGGAGGGGCCTCCGAGGAGGGGAGGTCCGCCGTGAGTAGGACGTCGTAACCTACGTTACTCGGCTTGTACGTGGCCTGCGAGTTGTGTACGAAGGAGAGGAAACGCACGACTGAGTCTGCGGTGGGTGAAGGGGAGCGCTTGTTAAAAAGAATTCATACGCAGCCTAGATTCCAGATTGGTATTTAAAGGGGGTCTTCAAGTGACCAAGAACTTCAGAATCAGATCGATATGCGAGCGTTTTTTCGGTGTCAGAAATTTCAAGGTCAAGGTGGGTGATCAAGTGGTCTGTATGGAAGAACACAGATGGAACAGGTTAGATAAATTCCGTTAGAACGCGCGAGATATCCATAGGGGGACCGACCCTCTGCGCACAGCTGCGCGCGCGCCTAGATTGAACCCTGCATACCACCGGATGCAAGTATAGCGCATAGGAGTTGATCTGGGGATTAGGCCGTCTAAGATATTGAGCAGTGAATGAGCTCGAGGCCCATATCTGCATAAATTATGTCCATAATGACGAGTCAGAAGGGCGCGCGCTCCCATAAATATGCGTTCCCTTCGTCCTCAGCAAGCGCAGTAGACAATTGAGAGTCCGCGAATGTCTATAAATAGCGTTCCATGTAGTCTGATCGATGATCCGCCGTTCGGGGTCGTTTGTCACACGCAGGGTGTTGTCCCATGCCATGGACGGCGTTGGCCTTTTCTAGCACAAGTAAAAATTCTTACTGCGCATTCAATTTTGGGTTCCGAAAAAGCCTGCGAGAGCTAGATAGGCGCCTGCTGTCTGAATCCTCCCGCAGGGAATCCGAAACACAGAGTTAGAAAGAGGGGCCGATTCTAGTAGTCAAGTCATTCTACAAATCTGAAAGCGATTGAATCTACATCTAAAGGGTATGTTATCATTAGATCCATGTTCCGATTTAAAAATCTCCTCCGAATCAAGTAGGAAAAATCAAGTAAACAGAGTCACAGACCGATTCTATGGGGTAGTCAGATCATGGCTAAAGCTCTTTCAACGTCTCCGCTTATCGACGAATTCCAAGTCCACTCCATTCTATCCGCAATCTCTTTGGCCAAAGCCGACAGCCTCTCTGGCGAGACCATATCGCCTTCAGCTATGTCGTCGTATTCGCCAGTTGAAAATTCGTAGTAGCGGCCTTGTTCAAGCGATGCCCTGGATACGAAATTGCCGAACGGTTGGCGAATTGCGCTGTATACATCCGAGATTTTTGAGGGTATTATCTCGTGCTGAGATGCCTTTGCGAGGATATGTGCGAGGATATAAGCATCCTATGATAGATAGCGTGAGCACTTGAACAAGATAATCCAGAGATTTTTTCTGCATGTCGACAAACCTCAATGGCTTGACTAGCCCCTTTGGCAAGATGTGGAGGCATAGCATGTGCCTGTAAAGAGAGAGAATTAAGTTACAAGAAAGCGCTGATTTGATATATATGAAATTACCGCATCGCCCAACACTGCGACTCGGTCGGCAGCATATTTCTCGAGCGGCTTCACTGCTTCAATTCCCCACCGTGATGGACGTACCATGTTCTGGGATAAACAAGAAAAACGAAAATTTAGCGTAATACTGAGATTTTCTGAGAAACTGATTCGTACGTCGGTGATGCATTTTACCTCTCTCGACCAATGCTTGAAGTATGTTGATACGACATCATTGGTTGGATTGACCACAGGTGGTCCTTCCAGGAAAATTCCCTCCTTTTCCGGTTCCGAAACGAATGCAAGAGTATTAATGAGCCTCCCCTGGGAGACAGGATACGTGATAACGTGCTGTCGGACGAGGACCGCTCAGCGACGGGTTACGTATGATCTCTGGATAATCTTCTTACCTTGTACTTGCCACAATACTAGCGCCAGACGTTCAGAAGATCCTCAACATGCAAAAGTCATGTACAAAAGACATACCGTCATTGGTTTCAGCAGACTCGGATGATTAGGCATTTTGCGGCGGATGGTTTCGCTATCGATTAGACTTCTGTAGGCGATCGTCCCGGTCCACAAAGGACGTGCTTCTTCTGCAGCCTGTGCTTCGCTTAAATTATATGTTTTGGCAAGGAAACCTTTGCGAACGACAGAGTTGATGCCGTCCGCCCCAATCAGCATGTCGCAAGTTGCTGTTTCGCCGTCTCTAAACCTGAGATGCACGCTGTTCGCATATTCATGATATGTGACCAGGCGCTTATTAAGATAGATGCGCACGCGCGAGGAGATGTGTTTTAGGAGAACTTGCTGGACATCCGCGCGATGAAAGGTAATCGACCCACCCGGGAAAGTCGTATCGGCAATCATGATGTTCCTTCCAACGTCGCTTTTTCTAAAGCAAAACGCAAGTCCTGAGCGAAATAGTGAGATACTGCTAAAATAGAACGCATTGGACGAGAAAAAAAATACACACTGGGATTCATCTTTGACGGGACCTCTTGGCCTGGATTCATGAACACAGCGAGGTCGTCCTCCATGCCGAGATCCTTTAATATCTCCCAACTTCGAGGCCAAAATGTGATTCCAGCACCAACTTGGGTAATCTTAGTCGCAGATTCATAAATGTCTACTTGTATGACATCGTCGATGTTCAAACGGCTGATAGCTACAGCTAAAGCCATGCCTCCAATACCGCCCCCGCTGGCAACGGCAACCGACGTGGAGTATCAGTGGGCGAAACATCTCAAAGGTCGAAAGTTTAACATACACAACAGCTAGCCGAAACTTTGGAGCAGCGCTCATCACTCTTTGAGGGATTGTGGGGCTTAGACGAATTTCGAAGAGACAAAGGGATGCAAAATGCTGCAGCTGACAAGAGGTGATTAGCCCTCGGCGACAGTTGTGTGAGATCGTGGGTTGGTAAAATTAGGCTTAGACATAGAAGAGTTCTAGAGCCTTTTAGACTTGATTCTGGGTGATGAGCACCGCCTCGCGAGTCAGAGCCTAGGGGGGGCCGAAATATTTTAGGTCACAACAAGCGCTTGGTCCAATAGGCGGCAGTTGAGCATCGGGTGTTTGGTAGTTACCCGTAAAACTCTGCGCCATTGGCTATTTCCCTTCGAGTGACGTATGCCGGACAGCCACAAGGAAGCCAGGAAACTAACAGAGAGTAGTTTTGGATACGATGTCGTAGGTGGCGCGCTGTGGGGCCCCACCCTATGAGTGGGGGTGGTTGACCACAGTGCTGTTAATGTCAATGTTGAAACATGTTGAGAAATCGATAAACGAGATGCCAGAGCGAACTGCTCGCTGCTTACGAGTGGGGTAATGAGCAACCCAGCACACGAATCGGAGACCACCCACTGCACAAATATTATCAATAACGCATCCTATAGGGCACCCTGAAGGAAAATTAAAGTTCACTAGCGGGTTCTCGTTTAGCTGGATAGCTGGGATCGCTCTGAGCCATTATACCCTCGGTAGGTTTCAAAGTAAAGTTTAAACTGTTGTGAATTGAATTTTCTCGTGCCATGTGAGCCTCGTGCGCGTCACTTTTCTTTATTTAGGTCTATGTACATCAGCGGCACCTTCTGCGCCGAATCGTAGACAGTGCGTCTGCATTCTTTCTTCCTCTCATACCACAATATCATCCGTCTCCCCATTTTAATTCACAACATAAACCAAGAATTTTGTAACTATTCTGTTCAATACTTGGTAGCAAGTGTGACGTTGGCGGAGTTTGTCGGAGTTTATCCTGCAATTATATTCCCACGGGTACTTAGCGGTGGCAGAGATGCGGATAAGACCCATCTTGTTCCCTACCACAAGTCCCCATTATCCTGGTCTTTATAACTTCAATACGGCACAGGCGACTCAAGTTTAATGTGAGTCCAAATAACTATGTATCTCATAGTCATACAAAATTGATGAATGTTGCATCATTGTTTTGTTTTGTCATTTTCTAGGTCAAGCGTGAAAACCACATAAAACGGCCAATTTTTTCTCCAGTTTTTTCGAATCTATTTTTTCCTCGATGGATAATCCCATGCAGCCGCCTCCACTTATCCATCACAACCATGTATTCGACCCGGCGCTAGCTCATCATCAGCCACCGCAGACTATGGCGGGAGTCGAGGAGCAGCAGCAGCAGCAGCAGCAAGCAGGCTCCTCGACGGACGGGACAGGTGCGACACCAGGGAAGAGGCGTCCAGGTCGTCCAAAGGGGAGCACGAAAAAGAACTTGCTCGCCGGCTCGCCAGTACCTCCCAAGATCAAAAGGCCTGTAGGCAGGCCAAGGAAGGATGGTTTTCCAGCAGGATCAGTCGGTCCGAGAGTGAAGAGGGAGAGGACGGCGCAGCCACAGATGCCAATGGTGAGTGTTACAATAATCTACTTGAATAAATGACCAAAACGATTCCAGGTTCAATATGGCGGTGTGAGTTACCCCCCACAAGTTCCGTACGGTTATTCGATCAGCGCACCGATGCCACCCGTCGTAGCTCCACCGCCCATATTCCAAATCGAGATCGCGTCGATTTCGACAGGGGACAATGATTGGGCTGAACTTGCGCGCACCAATCCCAACGCATTCCTCGGTATCCTGCTTACGGCGCTCGCTACTCCTAACCCAGTTTCCAGCGCCGGACCCACCGTCGAAGAAGCCTTCAAGTCGCATCTCGTGTCTCTCGCACCGAGTCCTTCGCAAACGCAACCCATACCCTCACTTTATTCCATTCTCAAAACATTTTGGCTTCCTTCAAGCCCCGCTTATTTTTCTCTCACTGCTTCCGCATCAACCGCCCGCACCCCATCAGAACATCGCTTCCTTTATTGGGATCCCCAACCGCTCGTCTTCAACGGTATCGCGTGCCCAAATTGTTCTGTTCCTCTGATGAACCGCGGGCGTATCTCCTCAGGCCCAGTAAAGATTTACGACATCGAGAAACCGTTCTTCATTGTGGGTTGTGAGTATACTTGCCGATCGCCCGTGTGTGTCGCGGCGACTTCGCCTGAGGGGCGTAAATTCGCATCAACGGACTCCTGCATCCTCCGCTCCTTACCTATGCTTCTAAAGGATGAGTTCCCCGCTCGCTTGCTACACGGGGACGCCGACACCGGGAGTGGCCCGAATGTCTGGAATTGGAAGGCGATGGGCGTGAGCACGGGTCTATGGAATCTTGTTATGGGAGCATTACGTGCAGGTGTAAAGAAGGATGTCATCCTTAGGATAATTTGGGCTGTGCAGCACAAAGCTCCTGATGGAATGGGCGAACCCGCGGCGTTTGGGGCTTTGCATGGACCAGGATTGGGAGATCAAGGGCATGAATCGAGAGAGCAGGATGAGAAGATGGACGAGGATGAGGACGAGGATGGGGATTTGGAAGGAGAGGGAGAAGATGATGGACAGCCAGAGGCCGGCGGCACAGAGCAGATGTCGAGCCAAAGTCAAAACCACATACAGGAGAGCCAGACATTATCTTCAACGGTACTGGTATCCCATTCCTCTGCCTTTTTCGGCTAATGAACGCGTCACTTCGTTCCTTTTTTGGCAGAACTTCCAGGACGCGTATGGGGACGCATGGAAAGAAAATACGGCTATGACTGAGGCGCCTCCCCGACCATCATCAGGCATCGGGGTTCCTATTCCCGCCTCTACGCCTGCATCGGCATCTGTTACTCCAGCTCCACAACCACACCAACAAGTAGCAGTCCAACAACCCAACACCCCAATTCCTCCGCAACCATCACAATCACAACCTCTTCAGCAGCAGCAGCAGCAACCTATGATGGCTCCACCACTCAACTATACATACCCCACATACCCCTACGCGCCTTACGCATATATGCCGCACCACATCGTGAACGGGCAAGTCGTGCCCATCAACGTTGGCCCGGTACCTGTCCCTGGAAATAGCACTCCTCTCCTCTCGGCATCCACATCGGGATCCAGCAGCGTTCTCAGTCTCGCTGGGGGCATCCCCGCGCCGGTTGCCGTCGCTGCCTCAGGGAGTGGGAGCGGTTCGGGCGCTGTGGGCGCTGTTGATGCCACCTCCGCCGCGGGGACGATCCTCCCAGGGCCGCCAGCCAAGCGCAGTCCGCGGCACTGTTGTAAATGTGGATCGCATGACTGCAAAGGCAAAGGGGGCCGCTCTTTTTGTATGAATGCGTGCCAGGACTGCGGCAAGTTGGAGTGTAAAGGGAGGAACAGTAGGCGGCCGGATAAGAAGTGCTCGGAAGGCTGGAGCCAGTGATGGTGATATTAGGAGTAAGATACGGAGCACAACAGTTTTGCTGTAATGATATACTGCGCTGACATTGGTCGCCATTTTATTGCTCTCGGTCCAGTCAATGGGCGAATTGCTCTCATTGCCGCCTTAAATTTCAGTCTAGTGTCTAAACCTCCAATGAGCTCACTGCCAGTGAATCATTCTCTACCGTACCATCGGCATGGACTACCACAGATCCTCTAGCCGGCCTACCTTCAGAGCTCGAGATCTGGAAATCAATGTTCATTTTCTGACGTATTCAACCCCATCGTGCCCGACCGGAGCTGAGTACTGAGTGGGAAAGACTCGATGACGCCCTTAACCATTTTGGATGGCCATTTTTGAGGACTCTCAATCAAGATTACAGGAATATGCGAGTCAAGCACGAATTCCTTCTACATGGAATTAGTAAGAGCCCTTCGGGGTGTACCCAGATACATTTTCCGGCCCTTTCTTCAAGCAGAGTCGTTACGTTTGAGTTTATAGTTCAGACTGAGGGTCAGAATCGACAGAAAGTTGCATGATCTGTTGGGAATTTGACGGTATCATAAATTCAACCTGTAGATATCCTGCTGCATACAAATGTCAAAGCATCTGCGATTCTGAATACACTAAACTCGCATTATTTCATAATTTTCCATCATCGCACTTCTCACCTCCTCAAATTCGAGATTGAATCGGCGCTGAGATGAAGTTACGTGAGACTGAGGTGCGCTGGGAATATACCTGTATGGCCTACTGTTGTCTACAATGAGTACTTGAAGCCCTTCTTCAATGAGAGGCGCCAATTTTCGATTAACATCGTCTTTGAAAGCCGTTGGCTGACATTCCAAAGGGGTAGGGAGAATTAGGCGCTTCAAGTTTGTCAACGTGTTGTTTTCCCTTCTTTTCTCGAGAGATTCGTAGAGGACATCTTGCAGGTGTGAACCGTCTGGTTGAATGTGTATTGGTCCACATATAAAGAGACTTTCTAAAACCGGATTCTTTGCGTTGATACTCTGCAGGAGGGCGACAAGGGGGAAAATGATATGCGGTCCAATAAACAGTTCGCTGAGCGCTGGCGCAGTACCCAATATCGTATTCCATGCCGAGTCAGTTATGATGGACCACCTTTCACAGAAGGATATCTGCAGCGTCTCCAATGCCGGAAAAGCCATTCGGAAGAAGCATTCTAGTACGCTAGCCTCTTTTTCTATGCAAATCAAAGTCAATTTGCGCAAGGAAGGACAAATGGTCTCTTTGGGTACTGGATGCTGGTCTTCTGTGTCGAAGAGGAACAAACATTCCTCTATGTTCATTAAAGAAGTCATTATGAATTCCCAGGTGCGTGAACTCATGAAGCAGTTTGTGACAAGATGGGTGAGTTGGGCCCATGGGAAAAAAACATTTGCGACTTGTAACGATAAACCGGAGAGATTGACGAAGTTGTATATCGTGAGTCGACGAAGGTTGGGGGCATGTGGGAAGGAAAGGGATCGGACGGACGTAGGAATTATGGCATTGTCAGTATTTCTCCAAAGTACTATGGATTCCAGGATCGGAAAGTTTCGAATAGGGGAGGTATGGAGAATGAGAGGGTAATCGTCGCAGCACAGTTCTAGATGCCGGACTTGGGCAGAAAATAAGCCGGGGAGCAAATTAACTGATCCCCTTGGTCTTGGTTCAGAAGTATCAACACTGGCATACGATGTCATAAAGTTCAATCGTAAACTGTAAGGGAGGCTTGCAGCTCGATCCAACCACGTCTGTATCAGCTCGATTGATTTTCTCGATACCATCGCGAAACCATAGTCTCCGGTAGGGCGAGGGGTTTGGAGGTGAAGATCTGCCCAAAGAGTTGGTGAGGATAAAGCAACTGTTCTCCACCACGAACAGATATGAGTCAGAAGAAGGGGTGCCTTGCTAGGATGGGCTTGACAGAGTCTGTCAAAGCCCGAAGGAAGACAAAGAAAAAAGATGTGGTTGAGGATATCGTAGGGCAATGTATGGGCGTGATTGACGTCTTCCATGTGTGGCCTGAAAATTTCCTCGCTATTTCCTTCGCGTGTCCTGCCTGCTTGAAGTAAGACTGAAGTTGACGATGGGCGTTGAGCTGAAAGCGAGCTGAACTCAACATCGATGATCGTGACTGTCGATGCCACACAGGCATCAATTGATCCCACGCATCGCGCCAACGAACTTGCAACCAATCCAGTAACGGTGATACCGAGTATAGCGGACGGCGGGCAATTTATTCTAACTGTAATAATATTTGCCTAATCTTCAGGTCATTTCATTTTAAGCTAATGGGCTGTTTTTTTTTTTCGTTGGGATGCATTATTGCCTTTCAGTCTGACAGGTTTCCAGCAAGTTTTTTCTCTACAGTTCGGATAATGTAGAATGTACTCGAGTGCTCTACATACGAGTATATACAGATGCATTCGAGGTGCAAGTACGCTATATTATGCCTCAATTAATTATACATAAACCGTGGTACCCATTATGGTCGCATTATTTCGTAGTCTGCCATCATGGCATTTCTCACTTCCTCGAATTCAAAACGTGGATGCCGAGACTCCAAATCATATAACCTAGGAATACACCTCGGGTATGGGCTGGGACCGTCTACTATGCGTATTTCGAGTCCTTCTTCGACGAGAGGAGCCAATGCGTGCGCCACTTCATCTTTGAATTGTGATTCGCACCGCAAAGGGGTGAGAAGAATTATGCGCTTCAAGTGTATCAATGTGTGGCGTTCTCTTCTTTTCTGGAGGAACTCGTAGAGGGTGTTGATTACGAGTTGTGGACCAGCCCATTCCTGTCGTGGTTGGAGATTTAATGGTCCACATAGGTAGAGACTTTCTAACATTGGATTCTTTGCGTTGATACCTCTCAAGAGGGCAAACAGACTGAAAGCGGCATGAGGTCCAATATACAGCTCGCTGAGCATTGGTACAGTAGCCAATATAGCAGCCCATGACGCGTCAGTTATGGGACTCTGTCCTTGGCAGAAGGATATCTGCAGCTTTTTCAAAGCCGGAAACGTCATATGGAAAAAGAGATCCGATACGTCAAAATAGCCGGTCGCAAAGATCAAAGTGAGCTTGCGCAAAGAGGGAATAATGGTGCTCTTGGGCACTCCCTCCTGAAACTGTGTGTCAAGGAAGAATAGACCTTCTTGTAAGCCAGTTAAAAGAGGCATTGTATTGGCCCACGTTGACGACCCCATGAAGCAGGTTGTGACAAAATGAGTTAGCCGGGCCCATGGAAAGAAATCTGAAAGCGACGGTAGATTGTCGGAGAGATATAGGAATTTGCATATCGTAAGTCGACGAAGGTTGGGCGCATGGGGAAAGGGAGGGGGTTTTCTGAAGCTGAAAAATGTGTCGTTCGCAGAACGTCTCCAAAGGACCAAAGACTCGAGTTTTGAAAAACTTTGAATAGACGCATCATGGAGAATGAAGGGGTTATCGTCACAGCATACTTCTAAATGCCGGACTACGTCAGAACACAAGTTCAAGAGTGCAACACCTGGTAGCGCTGGCCCATAAACATCAACACACGATGGCCGGAATTCCAATCGTAAACTGGGAGGAATATGCGCAGCGCGAGCTAGGCAAGTTTGCATCTGTTCGACTTGTTTGTATGGAACCATGAAGGAAATGCCAAGTTCATATGAAGGGTGACAATGAGGGATTTCGAGGTGTAGGTCCGGCCAGAGAGCCGGCGAAGACAAGGCGACTTCCCGCCACCACGAACAGACATGCGTAAGAAGAAGGGGCATTTCATCAGGATGGACTCGACAAAGTCTATCGAAGCCGGAAGGAAGACAAAGAATAAAGACGTAGTTGAGGATATCGTAAGGCAGAGTTTGGGCAAGGCTCAGGTCTTCCACATGACTTGAATCGGCCCTCGAGTGTTCTTGCATATCCTTCTAGTGCAAATCGTCAGCAAAGTGTTGGATAACTAATCGATGAGCCATCAGATAATCGATATCACCTTGATAAATATCACTGCGTAAGTCGCACTAAGTGTAAATCATTGCATATTTTGAGAAAACCGGTCATAAATTTGATAATAGGTATGTAAAAATCACCTGAATGGACGAGTCTTTCTGCTGAGAGTAAGAACGAAAGTCAGGTTGAGCGAAGGTTGATCATGAGATTGAGTTGAATTGGAGTTGAGCGACAATGAGCGCTGTTGAATGTTGGTGTCACGATAACTGATCCCATCAATTATGTCACACATCACGCCGACCGACCACTCCGCCTGAATTTACCTTTTGCGTTCCGACCACTTAATTATGTCCAGAAATCTCGTCCTCAGTATTCAACGTTCAGTGTGCGGTCGTAACCCCCGCACCCGACCATCCCAACTTATCTTCTCGAACAACTTTTCTAGGAGTGCTGCCAAACCTTTCGAAACAAAGGCTAAATACCGTGAAATTTGTGTCGCATTTCGAAAACGGCCAAGGCGCGGATAGGAAAGATCGTACAGATACAAGTGCCACAGTCGCTCTATACGTGTGCAACCGACACGTGTAGACTGCGCCCAAATGTCTCCTTTCTTTCCGGTTCGATAAAGGCTGCATCTGAACTGTAACGAGGATTCAAATCCTTTCACATTCATTTTACTCGCAACGGAAGAGTTTATCTCACCAATGCCAGATTTTTTGGTTCCTTTTCCCCCTACTCTCTCCCCAACTACCGAGTCGCAGGCTTTCTCGGGGTCATCCTTATCTTTGTCTTCCAATTCGTCCTTCAATTACTTCGCAAGTCGCTTTTCGCAAACGTCTTCAGGCTCGGCGTATCTCACCGACCTCACACCCCCTATCACTCCATCTCACACCAACGACCAAAAAGAATATGGGGGGTCAAGAAGCAACGCTGGTCTTTCGATCGGTCCATTTGGTGGTGCACTCAAGGGTGACTACGAGGATCGGGAACGTCGAAAGCACCTTTCGGTTGGCCAAGCTGAAGACACTGGTTACGATAGCGATTACGAGAGGGAGGACGCTCCCTTACTCAATGCTGTCGACGCCCTTTGCGCTCGCCTCAAGAAGGCCAAGCCTTCCACCAACACTCAGCGTGCGCTGAAGTATATTGAAGAACATCCGAAGCCCCCGTCCGAAACCGATGCCCTCCTGGATGAGCCACTTTCGATGACGCCTTCTATGCCGGCTATGAAGGTCGTCGTATCGGAAGCGGAGGATGGCATCGACGGCCACCAGAGCGGGGACTTCGAATATAAGACAAAGATCGAGGTCAGTCTCCTCTGACATACGCATGCTTCCTCGTTCTTATGCTTAGATTTTTCTTCCATTACAGGCCGAGTCAGCTATTCCTCTTACGGAAGACATCGGTCCGACACCCACATCTAACCAAGAATTCACCTTCCTCCTTAACAAGGAACAAGTCTGGCAACGATTTGGAGATAACGACTTCGAAAAAGGATTTCATGAGGGCGTCAGGGTGAGCTGCATAATTAATTGACCTTACCATTTCCCTCATGGTATCTCTCGATCTTAATTCAGTAGGAGGAAAGGGGTCAAAGTTTCTTCACCGACGAGATAAAGCTTCATCCCGCGGATACCTTCGCGTTCGGGACAGGCTCTATTACCGGTTGGCGCGAAGAGCCTGCATTTATTCTCGACGAACCCATCGACGAGCCGCAGGCCGCTGTCGAGCTTCCTGCAGAGAAAGAGGTGGAACCTGTATCTGACATCTCGGTCGAGCAGGAGGCTGTTCCTTCCTCTTCTCTGTCAGTTTCTCTGAGCCCCGCCATGCCTGTTAAACCCGTTCTCCACCCCCTGGATGATCCTGATTGGTCTTGCAGCCCTCTCTCGCTGGGCAGCCCGAGTCTCGTTTACGACACTTCTGTGTCTTTCTCGCAAATGGTTATCTCTCCACAATCCCTCGATGTCGCCCCTATGGCATCGTCCCCAGGAGTGTACGATAACTCTTTCAACGACTCCAACCCTCTTATCTCTCCCATCATCCCTATCTCCACCCTCATATATGCTTCTCGTCGTCCTCCACCACAACCCGACGATTTCCTTGCTAGAGGCCAGGATTTGGACTTGCCCACTTTGATGCGTTTGGAGATCGCTGCTGCCGCCGCCGTCGCTCCTCCCCGACAGCAACAGCAGCTCGAAGCCGGCCTGGAGCCTGATGACCGCCCTAGCGGTGGCCACGGTTTAGGATTTGATATCCAACACCTCGAGCCTTCCTTCCCCTCGTACAGCACGCTCCCCTCGATATACTCGCTCCCATCTTGGAATTCTGAGGCGGGTCCGACCACGAGCACCCCTCCGCCGCAAAGCCACGGCCTCTTCACTGAGTCCGGGGCAGGCGTCGATGGCGTGCAAGCCGAGAAAAACATCGATACGATAGTGGAAGCACCTAGAACGCCCGCTCGCCAGGCGCTGAGCGATATCACCGAGGAGTCTATCTCAAGTTGTGCGCTGGCGCTGGCGAACGAGGCCGAGTCTTTCAAGCAGCCCCCTGTGGTGGGCCTTGGGCTCGGCAGTCTTCTGGAAAGCAGGCTTCAGTCGTCCTCCTCGATCACGACGATGCGCTCCCCGGAACTGCCTCTGATCACTGGTGCTGTGGTGTGCGGTTCAGAGGACCTCCCAGCGGGTGTAAGCTTGAAGAATGTAGTGGATGGACGTTACCAGCTTCCGTCGGGTGCGTTCTGATTTGTTTGGTATTGATTTTGATGAATATAAATACATTTTTTATTCGGCTTTTCTTAAGTTGGATCTTCAGAACCTATATTCAAGTCTACTGGTGTTTCGGAGAATCAGAATTTTCCTGGTATGTTTGTTCTTTATTTTGCTTATACTCTTGTCTCACGTTGTCCCATACAGTCGGCCACTCTGGGATAGAACCTTTGAGTGTTCTTTCAGAGGTGCCTCAGAAAGTCAGACACTATTCTCCCGGTATGTTCTCCCCTATTCTTTTGGAGAGGTCAACTCAAGTTGTGCATAGGGGTTGAAAATTGGCGCCGTTTGTGTGCCGAGGTTGAGCCATTAAGTGTTCCCTTGGGTATCGAAACGCCATCCAGTTCGTCTCCCCGTGAGTTTGACGCCTTATACTCCATTCAACCACTATATCTAACAGCGTGTCTTCAGTCGCAGTTGGCCAGTTCAACCTTGGTCAATACTTCGGCTCCGGGATCGACCTTTCACCAGGTCTCTCGGAAGGGTCGAGCTTTGGCTCAGCCCTCTATCATCAAGCACTGGTGTGTATACAAGGATTCCCTCTACCTTTACGCTACCCCTCTGTGCACAACGATGCAGCCGTCGTTAACCAAGATTTTTCCTCCCTGCGCGTCGAGAATGACCCCCGTAGCCCTGGCGCTTCAAGTAATCACATACGCCGTTTTTCTAGTGACTTCACTTATTATTCGTTCTCACGAGCTACTTCTGTCAATATCGAAAAGCCACAGTCTCCGAACTTTATGAGCGAGGAGGTCTTGAGGAATCCCCCTCCTACTCCAGCCTCGGTACAAGATCTTGCCAAGAGTGTTCCTCCATCTGAACGCTCAAGCTTGAAATCGAGCAAGAGTATAGATGGTATTGGAATGGGCCTTCCGTCCAACCTCTTAGGCCGGCCTCCCCGTCTGCACGATGTCTCCTCCCATGACTGCGACACTGCTCCCAGGATAATGTCGACTGCTGAAGAATGCCAGGACGTGGCTATGCTCTCAACCGCTTCTCCATCGAGCGATTCTGGTTCGCCCAATTTCATGGTCTCAGAGGAACGCGGTGGATCGCGATTCTTCTTCAAAATCCCTAAGTTTGCCAAACGCAACTTGTACGCTATCGCAGAAGTGCTTTCGCCTACTTCATCCTCTTCTGCTGGCGGCTCGCAGCAAAGTGCTTCCTCTGGTGGCCGTCCTCTCAGCTCAGCCTGGTCAGATATAACCCAGCGGCTCCGTTCCCCTTGCAAACCGAACCTGTCCAAGTCCTCTACCTCTTCCCACCAATCCACTTCGCCCCTCGCCGGCTCTTCAGGCGACGCAAGATCATCTGCTACTGCAAACACCCAGCTCCCTGCTATAGATCACAACGTTCCTTCTATTCTGCCTCTTACAACAGACATTTCACAATTACCTCAGCCTCCCGTTCTCGTACCTAGACAGCCCCGTTTCTCTATGCTTGGGCGTCTATCTGGTTTTTCTCGTTCGCCTCCTGCTCCTCGGCAGGAGGGTGCTATGTCCCCTGGTGTAGTGGAGCATTTGGACGCTCCCCGTGGTCTGGGAATATTCAAACGCAAGCCTAGTCCAACCACCGTCTCGGACAAGGCGAAGAAAGAAAGTCGCTTCAAGCCTGCGCTACGCAGATTCCAACTATTGTTTTGATACGCGGACATGGACCGTCACAGACATTTTATGCATCGATGTATACCTTAGTATGTAGTATAATTTTGTCTTCTGAATATGTGCGCAATATGATTCGTTCTATGTTCTGTCAATGTGTTCATGTGGCTCATAGCAACAAACTGCGTCTATCGGTAATTTATCAACGTAAATGTTTTCTACTTTCTGTACCTATCTAACACAGTTTTTCTGCACTCTCATGCCACTCGCAACAGCAGCTTTTTAAAAACAGAAGTGAAGATAAGAAAGCTTCAAGCGGGCTCGAAGCAGTACGAATTCCCATCAGGATTTGCGCCGCATGCCAAGGCTGAAGTTCGACCGCTGTCGGTGGGATCACTTTATCCCGGCCTCTCTTAAGGCCGCACACTGCTGGAAGTGATTCGCTATTTCAAATTGAAATAGCGAATCTGAAAATTGCTTTCACGACTATTTCATTGTGAAGTATCTTAACTTTCCTGAAACAGTCATTGATGATTGAATAGTTCAACTATTTCGGAAATAATATCCTATTTCACTCTGATACAGCTACCGATCAATTCTCGTATTCGCTATTTTTGGATGAAGCAATCAATCATCCCATTGGCACCTACATATGGTGGAGAGCATTTATCTTCTCTCACCACATGCGTTTCTAGATAGAAAGTTTGTTAAAAGGCCCTTGCGGGGGGGTGTTCATTCACTTCCTTTACCCCCGCTAGTTCCCCCAAGAAATGAAGGACGAGGAGAAACACGACAAAGGGTCCTCGGTCCAGCCTGTGTGGACCACAAACAGCGAGGTTAAGCCCTCGGCGCGGGATGTACAGTCAGACGAGTCGAAATTCACGAAGAACGAGAAATGGTTTATTGTGATATTTACAGCGTTCGTCGGATTTTTCAGGTGAGCGTAGCTTGGAAATGACGTATCTGCCTTCGCTCAAGCCATTTTACTTCAGCCCGCTCACCGCGAACATTTATTTTCCAACGATCCCAACTCTCGCAATCGCATTTAACAAGCCCACCGAACTGATAAACCTCACGGTATGGTGTACAGAATAGCCGTGCCATTATAAATCACACTGAAAGAATTCTAACTTCAGGTCACAACGTATGTGATCTTACAAGGCGTTGGTAAGTGCGATGGTGATGTGCTCCTCGACAGGCGCGCGCGCGTGCGTTTTTAAAGTTCTATAGACATATGCCTGTTCTTGCGTATCGACCCAGGACCTGATTTTGAGCCCTACTCTATTCTAACTACTCTGCTTCAGCGCCTATGTTTTGGGGCCCCGTATCAGACCACATCGGCCGCAGGCCAGTCTCCGCAGCGTGTCTCCTCATCCTCTCACTCTCCTGCATCGGCCTCGCACTCGTCCCCACCTCCGATTTCTGGCTCCTAATGCTCCTGCGCAGTGTACAAGCTTGTGGCTCTGCGAGTACCACTGCAATCGGTGCGGTCTGATTTCTGGTGCTGGTGGGACTTGACTTGCTAATCACTGAATGAATAATTGGTACGCGCCTGCAGGAGCGGGGGTTGTTGGCGATATATCTACTCGCGCAGAGCGTGGTGGATTTTTCGGGCTTTTCTCCTTGGGTCCTACCGTCAGTTGTGATCTATAACATCGACGCTTCAATTGATTCTCAAATATTTTAAGTAGTCGGCGCCAGCATTCGGCCCAGTTATAGGAGGAGCGTTGGCTGATCGTTTTGGATGGAGGTCAGTAGGACTCCGCGAAAGCCTTTTTCCTTATACTAATTCGTTAACCCTTCCTTGATGCCATTTTCCAGAGCTATCTTCTGGTTCCTCTGCATTTGCGCAACAGTTTGCTTCACCTTTATTATCCTGTAGGTGGCCTTCAATTTTTATACGACACCGTCCAAATAATATTACCTCCAATTATATCCATAGTTTCCAACCCGAAACGCTACGCCCCATCGTAAACGCAGGCCGCGACACAACCTTCCTAGTCTACAAACCCGTCCTGCCCCTCATCGGGCGCAACGCCGCCCCAGCCCAGCGCCTCCCCATCAGGAGCCCCAAAATCGCAGGCTCGCGCAACCCCTTCCGCCTTTTCCTCAACCCCGACGTCTCCCTCATGCTCGCGATTAACGGCATCATGTTCACCGTCTTCTACGGGGTGCTCGTGCCCCTCTCCTCCGTGTTCATCACCACCTACCCGTTCCTCACGCAGACGACGATCGGGGTGTGCTTCATGTGCATTGGCGCTGGGACGGTGTTTGGGAGCTGGTCTTCAGGGAGGATATTGGATGCGGAGTATCACAGATTTAGGAGAAGGGCGGAAAAAGATTTCGTGGGGAGGGAGGGGGAGGAGTTCGATATTACGAAGGAGGAGAATTTCCCTTTAGAAAAGGTGCGAGATGGTGTCTTGCTGAAGATGTATTGATACTGATATTTTAGTCGTTCAGGCGCGCCTTAGATTGATGCCGTACTATATTATAGCCGTGGCGGCACTCTGCGCAGGATACGGCTGGGTTATTGACAGAAAAGTCCACATCGCAGTTCCTCTGGTAATGCAATTTATCGGTGAGCGAGACTCAAAAACAACTCAGTTCACCCTCTCACCTGGCGCACCATGTTTTAGCCGGATGGCTCCTAATAGCAGTGATGAACGCAACCTCCACCCTCAACATCGACCTAGTCCCAGGCCAATCTTCTTCCGTCACCGGCTGTGTAAGTACCTTCTCCACACACCTGCACAATAACTAACCCCCACATCTAAATTCCCAGAACAACCTTGTGAGATGCAGCCTCGCCGCCGTCCTCGTCTCCGTCATCCAGCTCATCATCGACAAAATCGGGATTGGGTGGACGTATGTGATGCTGAGCGGCTTCTGTCTTTTGTCGCTACCTCTGGTTTACCTGGCGCAGAAGATCGGGCCTCGGTGTCGGGTTAAAAGACAGCTAATGAGGGAAAATTTGAATCAGCAGATGCAGACTGGACTTGAAGGCGAGGAGATTTCGGAGGCTTGATGGATGAGAGTGCGTAGGGATGTGATGATGGTTGATATGTGTGTGCATACAGCGTAGCGTAGTTGCACAGGTGGTTCTTCCTTAAAGAGTCCTCGTGAAACAGAGTTGAGTGCGGCTAGGTCAAGTCGGTATCAGGGCATGAACAAGTCAACGGGCAACGAAAACAGAGGGTAGTCGAGAGGAGTTGTGGGCGCGCGAAATCGACTTGCACACCATATATGAATTGATGCACAGATATACAGCTGACTTCTAGCCAAGCTTCCCCAAGAAGAGACCAAGGCAAAGTCGTCGCATCTCTGAGCGACAGAAAAGCAATTGACAGTCGACCAGCAAGAGTAGAGTGCCAACGTCGAGGGCAAGCAGAGATGCAGATGTCGTGCGTCGTGGGCCTTGCATCCAGACCAGGGCCAATAGTCATCCATTCGCAGGCTCTTGGATGAGCAGCCTCCATACCAAGACAGTGGACACGTTTTCCCCGCGTCCCCCGCATGCGGGTACAGTGCCAACATTGAACAGCGCCGCAAATCCGGGCAGCGTCCAAATGACTACTCCCCACAAGTGTCTTGGATCTGAAAACAGAGAATGCAGTGTATCTTGTTTACAGAGACCTGTAAGATGCAAAGAGTCGACGGCGAATGGCAGGTGTATACGGCGCTGACAAAAATGCCGATGGTCAGCACCGTCGGGCAGCGCAAGACATTTTCGAGCGGCCGACTGGATGAGCTTCTTGGGGGGTACTATTGGCCGTTCTGGAGCGTGCTGGCGTTAAAGTGGAACAGTCGAACGGCAGAGGAGAAGGAAGTTAGAAGGAGAGCAGGAGTCTCCGACGGAGTCGCTTAGGGGTTATTTGTGTGTGTTATATTTGGGGGTTTGTGGGGAGGATTTCACGTGCGCTGGTCTTCATTGGCCCGTCGGATGTGGGGAAATTGGATCCGGTCCCAGGTATCGCCGACCGGGCTCCTTAATGGTAAGTAATCGCTCTTCTGTAGTCGACATCTACCTCCCTGTCCCCCCGCCATGCCTGCTCAGTCGAAACCGGTTCAGCAACTCACCCCCTTCGCTACTGCGCTGGCTGGTGCGCTTGGGGGATGCTTTAGCACTGCGTACGTGCCGTTTCCTGTGGCTCGTTCGAACACCAGAGCTAACAGTTGATCTACAGAGTTGTTTACCCTATGGATGTGTATGTCTTCATCTGGTTTCGAGCATACAGCCTTCTAACGGTGTGTTTATGAAGCGCGAAGACGCGTATTCAAGCTCTTCCAGCAGGCACCAAAGGGAAGGCCAAGGACCTCTCCTTAACCTCCGTTATCATCAAGACTTACAAGCACGAGGGTTTCGCCGGTTTGTATCGGGGCTTTGGTGCGACCATGTTGAACACATTCTCTATGCGTAAGCATCCCTAACACTTCCTCCCAATACCTCAAGCTAACCCACCACAGAATTCGCATATTTCTTCTTCTACTCCCTCGTGAGGACGAAGTACATCAAACGTCTAACGAGCAAACTCCCTCCCGGCTCAAAATTACCCCCTCTCTCAACGGCTGCAGAGCTCATCCTCGGCGCCATTGCCGGTGCCTTGGCACAACTTTTCACCATTCCCGTCGCTGTCATCGCCACCCGCCAGCAAGTTGGTCGTCCAGAGAAGACCAAAGACGCAAATGGAAATGGAAATGGAAATGGTTCCGATTCTGAGATTGACGACTCCTTCATCGGTGTCGCGCGTGAGATCGTCGATGAAGAAGGTATCACCGGCCTGTGGCTCGGTCTCAAGCCGGGACTGGTACTGACTGTAAACCCTGCTATCACATACGGCGCCTTCGAGCGGGTAAAGAGCCTAGTGCTCATTGCCCAGGGTGCGACATCGACGAAAATCGGCCCGTGGCTATCATTTATCATCGGAGCTCTGAGCAAAACTCTCGCTACTATCGTAAGCTGCCCGGTTCAGCCTTACCCGTGCCCGAGCTCATGCGCTTCGAAATATAGGTCACATACCCTTATATCATGGCGAAAGTGCGAATCCAGGCTCGCAGCGCCGATGTTGAAGAAGCGATCATGCTCCACGACGAGATCCCTAAATCCCATGAATTCCACCACAAGCACTTCAAGCACGTTGGAGCTTTGGATATCCTCGCCCGCGTGTGGAGAAAGGAAGGCTTCACTGGCTGGTACCAAGTACGTATTTTAGTTTCTTTACTCCTTTTACTTCTCTCCGCCAGTGTTACCCATTCTAACCCGACGTCTTCTTCTAGGGAATGGAGGCCCAAATCACCAAGGCAGTCATCTCACAAGCGCTGCTGTTTGTGTCAAAAGAGCAATTCGAGCACTGGGCTCTTGCTATCATGATTTTCGCCGCTCGCTTTTCGGCGGGCCGATAGGAAGCATTCACTGTGGTTTAGATATACCAGTACAGTTATTTGTAATCAAAACGTATACATTGTAGATTTTCTCCTGCCATCTTTCATATCCTACCATTCTAGTAGCGTACATTTCCCGCATCTTATTAACGACAGAATATAACTTGGTTTACTTACTGATTATGCTGCCGGGTGTACTCGCGTTACAGACTGTTACAGAATGAGTTCTAAAATTAGATTCCATGTGCATGTGCTATATTTAGAATACGGTAATTGGGGTGGCGTATGTTACCAAGTGCGCACGAAAAGTGGGACCGCGCGACTAGTGACTCAATTACTTCTGGATGTGTATTCTCTGTCGCCATTGCCATAAGTATATGCAGACTCCAAATGACCCAGCTTATTTGGCATTGTCAAATCTGACATTTTGTGTGAGGAGGACACCGGTCGGGATTTGACATGTTCTCTACGAATTGACGTTGAGCTGGAAGAGATCGATCAAAAGAATCATCGTACTAGTCACCAGGTTAGTCTATCACACGCTCAAATTCTGAAGTGAGGCACGACGGAGGTGAAGTTAGAATTGAAGCTAAGCATATTCCGGAGAAAAATCAGAGAAAATCACCCGTTTCCCAGGATGCCAGTGATTATCGATGAACTACCTACATCACCAGTGAATACATAGCCTTACAAGGTATGTACAGCCTTGAAAACATTTGTTCTTGGCCGTTCTAACGCGGCAGTGATGCAACAACGATGGGAGCATGAGCGACCACGCCTACATGACAACGGCACCACTCTTAAAACATTGAAATCAACAAGTCGATTATATCCGTTCGAGTCCCACCATCCTCTTCAATGATGCTACCAAATAAGCCCTGGATTGCTATTCTGGTTATTCATGCCTATGGTCCGTCGCTGCATTTCTCGGTATCCCGAAAAACATTTCTTTCTGACGCCGACCATTTCTGCTCTTACTTTCATAGCCAATGCCCAAGTGACACTACATGCACTTGAGAACCCAGGTATCCTTGTAGTTCCACCAATGCTTGCTGTTCCCTCGTCTACCGTAGGGGTAGTGTATTCAACGTCTATCAAAGCGGTTGGCACTGGGACAGATGGGTTCACCACGTACGAGGAAATACACATACCAGTGACGACGGCACCCACACCTACTTCGACTTCTAGTGGAGGATTTAATCTTGGAGGAATAAATGCGACTGAAGTAGGCGAGTAAATTTTGATTCTGAAGGTCACTGAACTGGTCCTCTAACATCTGTTGACTTTAGATACCTTCGCAGAAGCGGCGTCTGCATATAAGACACAGGCGTCGTACAGCTCAGCCGGCTTGGAATATCATGAGAGCCTGTCTTGCGATTCCCTCGTGGACGATTCAGCAAACTGCGTAGACATTTTCGAGCTCGGTGGACCCACCGCGACCTCTACCTTCACGGTGACATTTTCTGCGAGCTTCAAGCCTATTTTTACACTTCCGCCCGCGTCAACCACAACTTCCGCCGAGTCAAATGCTATATCTATTGGGGTGGCGACAAGTGTATCGGTCCAGCTATCACTTGTGGGAGCTATATTACTGCTGTTAGGCTTTTTATAAATACCGTGTACGATAACGAGATGGTGTTTGCTTCGTGACAGAATGGGCCTGAAGTTGAAAAATATGCTCGAATAAACATAATCTGAAGTCTCTCCTTTAACAATTCTTTTAACAATGTCTACAGTCTGTAACCCCACAACAGCCTAAGCTCAATGGAATAATGATTTTACTTCAATTGCGAATAAACATGTTAGAACTATTCAAAGTATTTCCTGATTCCTATATTGACCCACTGTCTCAAGTTTCAACTCTCAAGGGCAAAAGGTGACAGTCCAAGTCTTGTCACCAGCTGAGCATCCTCTCACAGGAGAATCATTGCCACATCCACTCAAATCCTGAAATTTGAATCATCAGTTAACGTAGAAATAACCTCAAATTACAGAGACATACTCCAGGTGGATAAGCTTGCGTGCAGCCGCAGTTGACGTTCGTGCACGTAACGGTGTCGCATCCGCTAACTTGGATTTGGATGGACTGAGTGAAGCCTTGGATGTTGGAGATATCATATGCCTATTGTTATTCATATGGTTAATAAACACTAGTTGAATAGAATTAGATGGTTACTACTAACCTGAGGAGTGAACTGGCTTCCAGTGTCCAAGTTATATTCCGTCACGGTGCAACCTTCGCCACTACCGCCACAATTTCCATTTTGGTTAAAGATGCGTCCATTCCACTACAGTACATTCGCTCCTTGTAAATCGGTGAACCAAAACGATTGCAAGCTCGGATTCTTACCTGGCGGTTAATGAGCATCGCCTGCGACTGTCCGGGACCCAAGGTGTTAGGCTGCGGGCCAGTGTACGAGATTGCAGGGTTGGGCTATTGGTTCCGTAAATTTCAGTGCCTATTTCTCCATACCACAGGATGGTGTACTTACAACTCCTCCAGATCCAGGGGTGCTGCAGCGAGGTGAGTATCCGCAGTTGGTGTTGGCGATGACGGGCCTGACGTTGGAGCCGCAGTTGTTCCTGAAGATGACTGGATGAAGATTAGGACAAGGATCAACAGCTTGTTTGAAGTACTGGAAAGTTCCGAAAAAGGCGAACTTACAGGTGTGATCGGCGGCGACGTAGGAGGCGACGCTCAAGATCGAGAGTGCAAACGTAAGAGTGCTCTGGAATAACATGATTTCGATTCGTCGACTTGTAGGAGGCGAAAAAGTGTTGGTGAATCCCCATTCTTCAACGCCCGTATTTATGCAATTCTACCATACTCCCCTCCAGGCTCCGTTAGATATCGGAGGATATCTCATGATATCATACCTCCATGAAACCCGCATTGGTCTCTAAAAAGGGCGGTCTAATAGTCATTGTTTTGAGCGACAGTAGACCAAACGTGCAATGGAGCTGGCGTACATCAGATCTTCATCAACTCGACGGCATGCATATGGAGGCATATGGAGGGACGCCGGTAGGCTGCAGGAGGCAATATGCTCTGGCGGCTAGTAGTTTACCGCCGGCAATGGAAGTTACTCTTATGTTCTTTGGTCTAGTTCTGACTTCTGGACTATTGGAGTAAAGACGTTTGGAATAGTTGAGCGAATTAGAAAGACGTCGTTGCTCGTTCGAGTTCGTCCGTGGCTTTTTGGGCTGCACACTAGCTCAAATTCGACGAGTAGACGTCCGATTTCCTACACTCATTTGCGGTCTCCAATGCCTACACAGGCCAGAAGGAATCAGATGACGGTGCTCCTCAGATTTTTATCCTGTTCTTACCAGTCTGGTCAACGCCGCGCGCTGGGTCTAGCGGGATATTCTTGGAACAGACGCCCATTTAGCGTCATCATACAGAACATAGTACTCGGCTTTAGCCACCGGACCAGACCAGTGCATTATGCGTCTCCACTTGGACAGCATTAGAGCCTTTGTCGAGAATAGACCAGGAATAAACAATACGACTGCACTGGCTGAACAATTGGGCCTTGACAAGATATTCCACCAAAGGCTAGATCTCCACTATTCCATTCTTCAACTGGATGCGAGAGGTAATGATCTACGACCATCGTAGGAACATCCTTCAGAAGAATCCTATGACTGAAAAAAGAATCGTTCCAAGCCCAAGGATCAGGCGAACAGTAAGGTCGGCGCGCCTAGCCAGGCTGATGACAGAGACATCATATGCTTGACCTATTGATTTTGATCTTGACTTTGATTTCGTGATGGCTAGAGCATTCATTCGACAACCTTCAATCCACTCCGGCGAGAATCGAAGACTTCTTGCTCTGAGCAGCGGGTCAGAATAAGACCACGACCTTGCCCAGACCGGAGAAGGTAGATCACAGAGTCCCCTTCAAGCCCCGAAGAACATCACGAGCCTACTGAGATGATATGTAACTCCCCGTTCCCCTCCTGCGTGTGTTGCCCGAACGGCCATGGCGGCGCGTTATCACTCGCCTCAACAGACCTCGCACTCGTGATCCCCAACACCTTGTACTGCGCACCCATCCCCTCCTTATCCACCAGTCTAAACGCCGCGCGCCACAGCGCCTCCCGCTGCTCCTGCGTCTTTGCATTTTGCATCAGACCCTGCAGGCGCATCGGCAGCCCCATCCCATGCAGGAAGGTGCGCTGGTCGAGCGGACCGTACGTGGCGACGAGCCCGACCATGGCTTCGGCGAGGTAAGCGAAGTCGACGTTGGCGGTGAGGTCGGTGTTGCCGGGCTCGTGGAATACGTCTACAATTTTGTGATTTTGGAATGCCTGCACAAGGTTTAAGGTTAGAGAGAATTCATTGGGATATGGTGAGTAGGAGCGAGCGTACCCGGAGGGAATTGTCGAATGCATGACTTGCGCCGTAGTCAATTATGAGCCCGGAGCCTCCGATGGAGGGGGACTCTTCGTCTGGCCTCCCGCTTGCGAGTAGTTTGCCTATTTTATGAGCTATCTTAAACGAGGCTGGGGATACCTCGAGGGTTGACCCTGCAGGGAGCTCCTTAAACCTCGTCGAAGAGAAGCCGAGGACGGTGGATATGGGAGAGGGCTGAGGGGCCAATACATAACGGAAAGAGGAAGTCGGCAGAGGCATCGAAGCTTCAACGGTCGTTTCCGCTTCTGCTTTCTCGTCGGCAGTTGAGGCGATCAGAACCTCGTGCCATGTATCGTTTTCTGCTTTCTGTTCAGAATGCTATCAAGTAAAGTTCGGTGGTGGAGTAGGTTTCGTACCTTCAGGATATATATGGGGAGTGCATCGAAGAACTCGTGTGCTACGAGCATAGTATATTCCGATGCGCTAGGAGATATTTCGTTTATTGAGTCATGCCAGTGTAGGTGGAAATTCGGGTTGGAGTATTTTAAATGTAATTTTTGGCTTGCTCGCATCGATAAACTTGTTTCAACAAGATGGACATTGACAGCCCTTTTGGGGAGGAATTGGAGGACTACCTGCAATAGCTGTCAGCATGCACGCCACATGAACACATAAAGAAAACTCACCCTCAGAATATCTCCCATAAGAGTCCCTTTCCCAGGTCCCAGCTCGATTATTCTCAACGGGTATTCTTTTCCAAGGGTATGATATTGTGAGATCAGCCATACTGCAATGAGCTATTCGGCAGAGTCAACATCCTCCACAAAAGCCACGAAGCAAACTTCTGCCATACCTCGCCGAACATTTGGGTAATTTCAGGACTCGTGATAAAGTCTCCTTGTGCTCCAAATACACTATTTTCAGGGTTCATGTAATATCCACGCGTCGGATGTGAGAGGCATTGCTGCATGTACGTCGCAAAGGAAAGCGGACCTGCAAGCTGGTGCGTTCGTGAATCATACCGGCGGACCAGAAACAGTCAGAAACAATACCTTGATCCGGTCAAGCAGATACTGTTCTACGACCGTCTTCTTCGGCGATACCGCATTGTGATTTAGACGACACGGAGTCTGCGTACGCAGAGCCTTCGACCGCAGAGATGGTGCGATACGCCAACACGGCCGAGTCAGAAGAGACATCTAGGAGAGATGATAAGATGATAAGCGTTCTGACAGCAAAGGTTGACTCGGACTCACTCGTTGCTCACTCGACTCACAGAACAAGGATGACGGTAGAGGGCGCGCCGGAACCGCAAAACCATCAACGCGACCGAGTGTGATTCTGTGACACTGACAAGCGTGACTCACTGCCCAAAAAAACTTGTAAGGGTCGAATTATCTAATCGTATATAAGTTAGTTATCTTTCTCGGCACTACACCATCAATCAATCTCTCCTCAACTTCCTCCCTCCAAAAGACGTCTAAAAGACCTCAAAGCTCCTTTTTACTCTACAAAAATGGCTACCCGTGAGTTTTCAAATCGCAGCGGACCGTTCTCCCATTTTTACACCAATTACCAGGTCTTCAATTCGAGAATCACAGCGACATCGGCGTCTTCGCCAAACTGACAAACAGCTACTGCCTGGCTGCAATCCAAGGCAGCACCAACTTCTACTCGGCATTCGAGAGCGAGCTCGGAGACGTCATCCCCATCGTGCACACCAGCATTGGCGGCACGCGGATAATTGGCCGACTGACTGCAGGTGCGCACTCCCTCGAAAATTTAACCCCGTTTCCAATCCATCTCGTCTGACCCATTCCCCGTTCGCCGCCCTCAGGAAACCGACATGGCCTCCTCGTACCGTCAACAACCACCGATCAGGAGCTCCAGCACCTGCGCAACTCCCTCCCCGATGCCGTAGCCATCCAGCGCGTGGAAGAGCGTCTGTCGGCTCTCGGAAACGTCATCGCATGCAACGACTACGTCGCCCTCGTGCATCCCGACGTCGATCGCGAGACGGAAGAGATCATCGCGGATGTGCTCAAGGTCGAAGTTTTCCGACAAACCATCGCCGATAACGTGCTGGTGGGCAGCTATTGTGCGATCACCAACCAGGGCGGCCTTGTACACCCCCTCACCAGCGTGCAGGATCAGGATGAGCTGAGTAGCTTGCTGCAAATACCCCTCGTGGTGCGCTCCTACCCTTTTCCTTGAAATATTCGAATCATCTCAATTTTTTGCGTTCTATTAGGCTGGTACCGTGAATCGTGGTTCAGATGTGATTGGAGCAGGCTTGATCGTGAACGATTGGTGTGCATTCACCGGTCTAGAGACGACAGCGACAGAAATCAGCGTAATCGAGGCAGCTTTCAGTGCGTCATCCCTACTCTCTTTCATTCGTCCTCTCCCTAACCATTTCCATTCCAGAGCTACAAGGACAAGACTCAACAGCAGTCATCGGCGAGATGCGCGATTCCCTAATCGACAACTGGGCATAAAATATCCTGTTTCTTTTCCATGTCTATCCCGATTTTTTTTCCATTGGTTCTCATACTACGCGCACTTTTTTTGGCGGGCCGTTTGTACACACACAATGTATTCTTAAGACACAGAGACAGACTCACGAGATATCCTTGACGACGGCGCATATGCATGCAGGATTTTTGACGGACCTTTGCAATGGATACCCCGAATATCTCAAGCCCACAAAGCGCATTTCAATAGAGCATACCCTAATCAAAGGAGAAAGGAATTACGGTGTCATACAAAAGTATAATACAGAGAAATCATCACCAAAAATCCCAAAAACGTCCATCTGATACTCATGCAGTCGATGTACGAGCAACGTTAGCCGGAGGAGCCCCCGCAGGCAACGGCGTCCGCGTCCAATCAGGCAAGATATTCCGAGGCGACCGTATCCTCGAATCCGGCGTAACATCCATCTCCTCGTCCTCCGCATTCAGATCCTCGTCCCATTTCTCGCGAGCCACCTCTACACCTCCGGTTTTCAGAGACCTGTGTAAACGCGTATGTTCGTCTCCAAACCACAAACATTGCTGAAGAAATAAATAAACGTACCCAGCTAACGAACCCCCAACCCATGCCAAACACGCAGGCGCAAACGCCGGGGCCTTCCCCGCGTTCGCAGCAGCCCTTTCCGACATCACAGGCGGCGGCGAGGGGTTGTTCAGGATAGCAAAGTAGGGTAGTAGTGGGCGTAGAGGCCCGTATTTATCGTATGCCGGTGGATTGGGTCTGTCAGGGCGCGTTTGGTGTCGCGTGGGCGGTGGGGCGACTGCACGTATGATCTCAGCATGCAGACGTGGGATGAACCCTGGTAGCATCGCTGTTCCGCCTGAGACGAGGATGGAGGAGGCCATTGTTTTGCGTAGATCGCGCGGGACCTGATAAATAATCAATGAGGTGTTAGGGACAAGATGTCGTCGAAATACCTTTAAGAGCGCGTCCAGAATGGTCTCTGCCAGACTACTCTCATCAACATCTCCACTTTCAAAGAGCAGCTCCGCCGCCCGCTCCCTGATCCACCCCGGAATGATCAGAGTTCCCCGCCCTGTGCCAGTCTGCTGCGATGGCGGGGGCAGCACCCGCATCTGGATATCCGTAGCCGTCGAATGCCTCTGGTACATCGACGCCAGCGCCTGCAGATGATTCTCCGGTGGGTTCTCCGTACGCGTACCTCTGGGATCTGACACAATCCCATACTCCGAGTCCTGCGAGCCCGACGCGGTGCCATGTGAGATATCCGAGCCTGTAAGCGACGCCTCGCTGGGCGGGAAGTCCATCTCTGAGCCCTCGAAGTCTTCCTGCGTAGGCGTCGCCATCCGTTCTGGGTCCTGCGCGGCCACAGTCCCAGACCCGAGCGATTCCCCGACGAAGCAGCAGCGCGTTTTTATATCTTCGACGACGGCGTCGGTGAGCACTTCTTGCGGGACGCGCGTGGAGCGGTTGGCTGCGGGGACGCTGATGGCGGCGCTGAGTGAGGATGGGGGTGGCAGGTACGTAGCGAACATGAGCAGGAGAGCGCGGATGTGGGATGTTAGTTGGGCGCCGGCGATGGGTGTTGTTTGGATTTGGGGGAACATGGGTCTTGCGGCGAATATCTGTTCAGTAGTCAGAATTTGCTGGGAGTACGAAAGGAAGATACGGACTGGCAATGCCACTGATTCTAAATGACCGCAGTCTATCACCAGGCCTGTTATTCGTCCAACTGCGAGTAGAGATAATAGATGACTGCATGCAAAAGATACTGAAGGAACCTATGCTTGCTGATAAGTACCCAACTACGAGAGAAATGGAAAAGTTCGCACCTGATTCTCAAACAGAATCCGCGCTATTGTCTCTTTGATATAAAGAGGCAGCAAAGGATGCTCAACCAATATCACCTTGCGCGCCTTAGGATCTGCCAATAACGAGCTTCACAAATCCATCAACGATTAACACTCCACCTCTAAAAGACGACTCACTCACTCATGGAACACCGAGCGCAAACACGTCTGCAGCCGCGCCTCAAGCAGCTTCTCCTCCTCCGCCCTCTCCGCAGTGTCCCTCGCGCGCATGAGCCTCCAAAATGGGGCGGCGTTGGCGCCACCTCCACCGTAGAATACGTCGCGCGGCCGCCCCTCGCCACTGAAGCCCACTTTCCATATCCGCGATCCGGGGTCGATTACAACGCGGTCTTCTACACCGTAGAGCGAGTGCCGTCGGGTGGTGGCGTAGTGCGGCGAGGCGTGCAAGATACCTGGTGCGTGTGTGGCGGCGACGCGCGAAGTTGCGGGTGTCGTGGGGGCGAAGGTGGTCTTGTGTCGTGGTGTAGTGGGTGAAGTGGACATATTGTGTTACGGTGTTCAGCTGAGAGACATGCCCGACGATGGTGGTTGTGGATTAGGAAAGCGCTGTGCGCCATTGGCGTCGTCACTGAGCTAAACAAAGCCAAATCACCTTGAACTTTCAGATTCTTTTGCCCGACTCTGGAATTCTGAATCTGCGAACTCGGAGTATACCAATAATTCGAACCTGGTTTTCCAAGAGCCGGAGGCTTAGAAGATAATTTCCTACTCGACGAAAAACCGTCCCAGCTTTTGCGTAAAATAAAGCAATAATTATTTTTTAACGGCGCAGCGCGACTTGAACGCATCTTTGCTTTCGTGAAGAACAAAATGGCTGCGGATTGATTAAATAGGCGAAGAAACAAGAACATCATTGTCAACAACTATCTTAACCTAACTGATTCACTACTTTAAAATCTAAGGTAATATCTCGGTTTGACGAAAGAATTGGCAAATGCTTCTGGGCCAGTGCGCTAAGTGTGCTGGTAAGGGTAGTATCTGTGGTTCGCCACGTTGCTTCAATTTCTATTGAAATGGTCTTCAAAGACGACCACCTAGGATCATTGAGGGCATCATCAAAAACACTCCATTCATCTCCGATGAAAAATTCGCTGCGCAGAAAATATGCCAAGGATACGTAGATGTCAATTTGTTCCAAGGGATGCTGATTTTCGCGCATCTTTTTGAGTTCGTAAGGGAGACCAGCGAGTACATTTCCTACATTCCAACTCCCCGAGTTGATAACGTGGTATAGGCCAATTCTTCTAAGTGATTTAAGGTGGGAGACCATCTCAGATAACCCCGATACATCGTACAATGGCGGCGAATTGGCTATACAAAAAAATAAGTAACTTCATGACTTCATATTAGGATAATACCTGTGCGGAGGTTAATGGAGACAAGTTTGTCCGTCCTTTTTAGGATCTGCCGAGCGATATTCACATTGTCATGCCGATAAAATGAAACGGAATATCTCTTGAGGTTTCCAAAATCGAAAAGCGGTTGTCCGTTTGGCCACGCTGGTGTTGCAACCATATCTGCGATGAAGGGCCCCCTGACCATGCACAATTCATGCAGCATGATGGAACGAGATGGCAATGTCGAAGACAAATTTTGCGTCGTCTGTCCATGCTCCTCAAGGTGAAGGCAACGCAAGTTTGCGCAGCGCGCCAGTTCTAGCATGGGAAAGTAATTGATGCCCGATAGTTGAACTCGCTCAATTGTCGGAAGATCGAGCAGGTGAAGTAAAGAGTCTTGAAGATGGTGCGGGAAGTTGTTCCAAATAATTTCCTTCGACTGTACGCCTGTCTGTGCGTTCTGAGGTTGGAGTACCAAGTCTTGTATATGAGTGAATTTCTTGAGCAGTCCCGAAAGTTCCTCTACGTTTTCCCAGGCGGCAGGAAATGCCAGAATCAACTTGCGGACGTAGTTGATGATGTCCGGTGAAGTGCTCAGCAGTTTTCGGAACTGAGTACTTGTAGGTAACGTAGGCAGTAAATCCCAGTGTCGACAATCAAGAGCGACGCAGGCGAAGATGTGTTTCCTGCAGAAATGGACGAATGATCGGCAGACTAGAGAGCATGCCTTGACAGAGGTGTGCTCCTCGTCATCGATGTCAGCTAGGCAATCAATAATGGTTACAGTTATGTCGAGAGGAATGGCCTGTTTCGTGGCCATAAGAATCGATGTGAATGGTAGGTTGGATGAAGATTGGTGTGAAATCGATTATTCAGAGTCCGACGTCTGCAGGGTCGGTTGATTCGGCGCACGATGCAAGCACGATGTCGAGGCTACCTATATCATGTGAAGAAATACACATACAACTTCACGAACAAACGCGATGAAAATACATCGACAAGGCATCGATTGCAAGCTATTATGTCGCATGAGAAGTAGGCACCTTGACATCATTCATAAAACGGTGGAAGGTAATATGATTCTTAGACGAAAGGATCGGAAGCCAGGGTATCCATCCGAAGCCCTGGGTTCCATCTCGAGCTCTCGCCGTTGTTATCCTGAGCGTAAATGTCTTCATATAAGACCAGCCGGAACCATCGAGCGCCTCGTCGAGCTTGTCCCATTTGTCGCTACGAGCGAGAGCCGTGTCAAACAGAACGAAAATGTGGATCTCAAGCTCTTCCACAACATTGGCCTGTTCACGCATGAGTTTGAGTTCCTGGGGAAGATCGCTAAGGGGATCTGCGTTCCGGTTATAGATGTTTCGGCGGAGAGTAAATTTTCTTAGTGATTTAGGTGAACGGAAAACAGCTTCAGAAAAGCAAGAAAGCTGATAGAGGGGGCTGACTAGAGGGGAAAACAGCGTAAGTAACGGTCCCGTGAAGCAATGTTAATATAAAAATATCGATACCTTGCAGATTGAGAGTGGTGAGTTGAGTGGTCCTGTTCAAGATCTGGCAGATTATCTCTACGTCTTCCGTGCTGAAACACCTTGCAAAATACTTTGTGAGATTTTGCAAGTCGAAAACAGATTGTCCGTTCAGTCTTTTCAGCGTCAATATTTTGCTTGTAGCCTTGGAACTGTCGATACCCATCGAATATTCGTCAAGTTCAATTGAATGAGTGCATGTTGTAGATATATGATCGACGTCAAGTGCTGCCAGATTTGCAACATGGAGATGTCGCAACGTTGGGGAGCAATGTGCCAATTTTGAGATGGGGAAGCCCGTCAGACACGATATGCGAAGAGATTTGATAGTAGGGAGTTGAAAAATGTCAAACAGAGTATCTTGAAGACAGCGGGAGCCATTGTTCCAATTAAACATCATTTGAGTAGGCGAGTAGATCGTCAGGTCTTGTAGTTGATTGAACTTCTTGAGCATGTCCGAAAGTTCCTTATACTTCTCAGAGCTATCGTGTCTGCTAACGGATATACCAAAATTCAGCTGGCGAACGTATCCGGCGATCTCTGGTATAGACTTCAGCAGCTTTTGTAGTTGGTGCAGCGAGTGTTTGTGGCGCTGCCAACTTGTTGTCATGTAGGAGTGATTAGCATCGAGTGCTATGGAGGCGAAGATGTGTTTTCGACAAAGATAAAGAATATATCGGCATGTCAGGGCGCATGCCCAGAGAGACGAATGGTTTGGATCGTCGATGGTCGCAAGGGTGTTGATGATGAGTTCGATGATGTCCAGAGGAAGGATTGATTGCCCAGACATATAGGCTAGTAAATGTGATACGGAAAGATAACGAGAGGGTGTGGTGTAGTTTTTGCCGCGTACTGAATCCTTAATGTAATGCCGGAGCGCTCAAGATGCGCCCAAGAAGGTTCAAGTTGAGTTTGAGTTGTAGAATCAATGTAGAAATTTAAACCCGCGCCAACCCGCGCCGTTGGCGGTGACCGGTGACCGATCACAGGCCGGGCCGCATAAGTATGCCGTTCAACTTCCGATTCTGTACCACAAACTCCCAATTGACTCTAACGCCAAACTATACCCCACACGCCATCGATAATAAAGCTACTGCTAGATGTCTTTATACCCTTATGCGAGCTCCTCAAAGAACAATGCTGCACAACCTGTTGGAATAACTGAGTTCGAGATCTTAAAGGCATCCCACAAGTACGCTAACCACCAGGTCTTCGAAGCCTCTGAGAACACTAATCGTGTATTCGATCTCTACCAGATTTCTTAGAGAAGAAGATGAGCAGCCTTCAACATGGGACGAAAAGCTGGCTGGGAAATACTATTCCAATCTCTATCGTGAATTCGCGGTGTGCGATCTGAAGCACTACAAATCGGGAAACGTACGTTCGCCTACCTCTCTTCTGTACCTCATACACTGACTCGGATACTTTTGGTATTAGTTCTCTTTAAGATGGCGCACTGAAGACGAAGTAATCTCAGGATCCGGGGAGACGACATGCGGGAACACGCGCTGCGAGCACCACTTCTCGCCCCGATTTCCAGACGACGAAAGCAGCAAGGTTCCACTCACGACTTTGGAGCTCCCCTTCGCGTATGTAGAACACGGCGAAAGTAAATCCGCGCTCGTCAAAGTCGTGCTATGCCGGCGGTGCGTCAAGAAACTGATGTGGAAGCGGACAATGGAGAAGGAGAAAGAGAAAGAGAGGGCTGCTGCTGCTCAACCTGAAGATCCGACGGAAGACAGAGGTGCTGTTGGAGCAATCAAGATCGAGAGTGACACGGAGGAGAACGCTCTGGAAAGTCATCGACGGAAAAAGCGTGCAAGAGAGGAAGAGGAGAAAGAAAAGTCGTCTCGAAGACGGCGAAGATCACGATCGAGATCGCCTCGACGCTCTCATGGGGAGAGCAGAAAATCAAAACACAAATCTCCATAGTTCGCATCGACGAACATACCTTTACTAATTCACGGTACGTCTGCGGGCTAACTGGTACCGCTGAATCGTCACAAGCTTCGTTTGAGCAATTACAGGTAACAGACAAAACGGCCAGTTAATACAGAGCTCAGAGGCATTTTCCGATATCAGTTCAGCTTCTTGGAGATCCTAAGACCTCACATCGCCGGTATCATTGTGAAGCAATACGAGATATCTTCGCAAGGTTGAAACCTGATAAACATAGAATGCATTGTACATGTCTTCGACGACTCAACGGAGAGAACAAACAGAAATTTGATAATAAAAAGAGACGGCTTTTCTTTGAGCAACAGAAATTCTGCTTCAAGCTCTAGTTCTTTGAAAACCGCGTCGAATCACCACAAATAATCCTGAATGATATTTGATGATACATGAACGTCTGAACAATACTCAAATAAGCAATTTGGTCCGAACTCTGGTGGCAGCGATCGCCCTTGCAGCGATCGATCATCTTCTTCCGACCTACCATTCACATCGATTCCCATGGCCACGAAACAGGCTATTCCTCTCGACATAATTGAAACCGTTATCGATTGCCTAGCTGGCGTCGATGACCAGAAACACACCTCCGTCAAGGCTTGCTCTCTAGCCTGCCGATCATTCGTCCATTTCTGCAGAAAGCACATCTTCGCCTACGTCACTCTCGGCAGTCAAAGCTATGCTTTAACGCCTACTTCCCCTACGAGCTCGCAGTTCCGGAAACTGCTGAGCACCTCACCCGAAATCGTCAATTACGTCCGCAAGTTGGCTGTGGCACTTCCTACTGACCTGAAGAAGATGGATGATATCGATCTGGTGGAACTTTCGGGGCTGCTCAAGAGATTCACTCGTATACAGGACTTGGCACTCCAATCTCAATTCGAAAATATCTTGCCAAATGTAGTAGGAAAGGATTGGAACAACCTCCCGCACCATCTTCAAGACTCTGTGCTCCACCTACTCGATCTTCCGACAATCGAGCGAGTCCAGCTTTCGTGTGTCGAGTGCTTTCCCATGCTAGAACTGGCGCGCTGCGCAAACTTGCGTTACTTTCACCTTGACGAGCAAGGACGGACGTCGGACAATTTGATTTCAGCATTGCCACCTCGTTCCATAATGCTGCACGAATTGTATTTGTGCAGGGGACGCTCCGTCAGAGACATGATTTTAACCCCAGCGTGGCCAGATGGGCAACCTCTTTTCGACCTTAGCAACCTCAAGAAGTATTCGGCTTCATGGTATTGGCGTGACGATGTGAATGTAGCTCGGAAGATCTTGAAAATGACGGACAAGCTTGTCTCCATTGACCTGTCATTGGGTACATTTCAGGTCAATATATGCAATGTGAAATTGCTTATTTCCTTTGTATAGCTAACTCGCAATCGTTGGATGTGTCGGGTTTATCTGCAATGGTCTCCCACCTTAAATCGCTTAGAAGGATCTGTCTGCGACACATGGTTAACTCAGGCATTCATAATACGAAGAAAATATTCGCTGGTCTTCCTAACGAACTCAGAAATATGCGGCAAAATCACCATGCTCTGGAGCAAATTGATATCCATGTTACTTGGAAAAACTTTCTGGACTGGGACCTTTTTACTGAAGATGAATGGAGCATTCTTGATGATGTCCTCAATAATCCTAGGTGGTCGTCCTTGAAGACTGTTTCGATAGAAATTAAAGGGAAGTGGTTAAACACAGATGCTACCCTTACCAACGTACTTCGCACAATGCCCAAGTTACATTTGCCAATTCTTTCGTCGAACCAGGATATTAACTTCGACTTTATATTAGTGAATCGGTTAGATAAAGACAATGTACTTATGACGATGCACTAAGCTCTAACTTTCACGGCCCTTTTTTTTTCTTTACTTGAATAATACTTATATAAGTGACTTTGAAGTGACTGGTCAGGTTAAAGTGAATGCTCTTGCTAATTATGCCGATCATCTTCATCCGATATACGATTTACATCAATTCTTATAGCCACGATACCAAGAAGGCGCCCCAGAATCCAGATTCAAATTTTAATTAGCATTTTCGTCGCGCGTCGCGCCATGCGTCACGTGATGTACAAGTACGCCCACCGCAACAAATATTGCTGACTAAGACATACTTTCTGTTCATCGACCACCATGACGAGCAGCGTCCTTATCCAGTCCTTCGCGCCGTTCCCCACTTTCTCTGTCTCAGCACCACAATCAGCTCAAATAAATGACTTATTCTCGCTCATTCATGCTCGATATCCTTCATTCCCGCTTTCCCTTGCCAATTCGCTCGTGTTCTCAACTCACGGGGGCTACGTCCCATCGCTCACCGACGAGGTCGCCTCCCTTAAATCTAATGACAGCCTTGTGACGCTACGTCTCACCCCACGACTTCTGGGTGGAAAGGGAGGGTTTGGGAGTCAACTGAGGGCAGCTGGTGGGCGTATGAGCAGTCAGAAGACGAGCAACAATGACTCATGTCGGGATCTCAGTGGAAGAAGACTGAGCACTATCAAGGAGGCCAAGAAGTACGTCGTTATATCTAGCCTTCTGAACTCTTTTTTTGATCCTTTGCTCTCAGATTGGCAGACTATATTGAACACGAACCCGCTCGCGTTGCCGCCAAAGCGGAAGCCGAGAGACTCAAGCTTGAAAACTTGGAGCGCAAGTTGGGCATAACGCCCTCTTCGTCCTCATCGAAGAACTCCGAAACGACTGCTGAGGTGCTCTCCGGAAAGAAGCATCGCTTCGACGACACTGAATACCTGGAGAAGAGTCATGAGCTGAAGGAGGGCGTAAAGAACGCCGTGTCCGCAGCCTTGCTGAAGAAGAAGAAGAAAGCCAAAGTGGTGGCCGAAGGTGGTCCTAATGATAAGGAAGGTTCCCCGAAGGAAGTGAAGGAGGTCAAGGATGCTGTGAAGGCGAAGAGCAGGGCTGTAGAGGAAGAGAAGGCCTCCATAGCCATTCCAGTGGTACTTGCAGTGCCTTTGGACGCTGTTGGCGCGTAGTGTGGATTCTGGTTGCGGTTTTGGACGGTCTCAACTTGTATATTTCTTGCCATTATTATGATAAACTCATCCCATGTTTCTTTAGCATTAATCATTGTTGGCCTACCTTGTTTATCCGGCAGTCAAGTTCCTTGAATTTTAACAGTCGAACGTTTGAACAATTGGAACCTGGAAGGGTGCGCTTCGAAATCGAGTCCAACTCTCCGTGACATGCCCATGTGCTCCGTTCGCTTAAGGTAACAATGCACGCTCGAAGTACTCTTGGCCCTTGTGCACCTGTAACACCCGGTTGTTTGGCCATATTAGGCGGGATGGGTTTGTTCCCGCCTAATTAGATCAAAGTAGTGATGCCCGGAGCTGAGCTGAAGGTGACCTCAAGGTGAGCGGAGTTTCAAATTTGTTACCTTGAGGTCACCTTCAGCTCACCTTGGCTTGGTAACTTGGTAGCTCGGTCCTATATATAGAAGTCTTTCAACGCCCCATGCCGCAAGTGCCGATAAGACGAGAAAGTAATCGTGAGGACTGAGGTTACGGGTAGAGGCGAAATAAAGCCAAAATCTACATGTACCATGTAAGTATTCAGAAGCATGTTCAAAAAACTTATCAATATCAATTCAGGCCATGCTTGAACTTGAGTTTATGGCGATCAGTCCCAACAGGCTCAACCCATCTCGCACATTGAACAAATAGAGTTGCATCAATGGGTCAGCGCATCCCCGGCAAGAGAGCGCGCTATTTAAATTCTGTTTAAATTTATACTCTGCAGCCTGGGCATTGAACGTTGAACCTGCTCGAGTGGCCCAGAAGACAGGATCACAGTGGGTGAGAAGTGGACGGTGCGAGAGGCGCGGCGTCCTGACTCCTTGAACGCTGAGGGACGCGACAATTAATATTGTGCGCACTCAAATGCAAATGCGCCAACACATTTCAGCCTCGAACCTTTTGCGCATCCGTAACTGTGCAGATCTCATTAATGTCAGTCTTTCCCGGAAGCCCACTCCTGATAAAGTGCAGCACATAAAGAAGTAAAGTAGTATTTATTTGATTGTACTACTTGTCCCTGACTCGGAGTCCTAATCGCACTTACTGGCGGACTCTGAAAGCTGTCCTGATCAAGAAAGCAGACGTTGACGACAGGGTCCGAGGTACCTTGAGAAGAGCTGACCTCAAGCTGCCAAATTAGGAAGTGTGTCAAGCTGAGGTGCAACTCAGCTCAAGCTCAGCTCAGCTCCGGGCATCACTAGATCAAAGACGTGTTTTCACCAGCTTAGGGCAATAACGACCAATAGCTCGTGGACTTGCTCTAAGTCAATAATGCTCCCAGACCCCTCTCTCGGTAACCACAGGGCGGGACCATTCCCACAGTCCGTCCCGTTGCCCTTTCCGGTATCCCGCTGTGGGCGCATTGCCTATTTGGGATACAATCAGTGCTACTTGATCATCCCGCCCTCCGGGGTGGTAGGGCACGAACCGAGCTCTAGCACAGTCAGTTGTTCCTCCCCCCTTTCGCAAATTGGTACCCATATAGATATATTGTATAGTAGTATGTATGTACAATTATAATTGAGGTATATATAGCATTAACCTTCCAAAAAGCCGTCTCTTATAGAGGGGGAGGGGGAGAGCTGCCAGGGATAGGCCCAAAACACACAAAAGAGCTTACAACAGTAAGAGAGGAACTTGATTTATGATAGTATATGAGCTAGTATACCAACCTATAGCCTCCCAAATAGAGAAACAAGTGACCCTTGGGGTGATCTATAGGGAGGGTGTGATAGGGCATGAAATCAACATGTTCTAGGGTTCTCAGTAGCTGTATAGTCATTATACTATGTGTAATATACCTATTTAATACCTAATATGCAGTCAGAAGTGCTCTAAGTACAGTATATCTTCCCTAAAGCAGTCAAATGCCTGGAGACATATAGGCAGGTATCTCAACATTGGAGAGGGCTATCTCCTTAATCTCTTCTGATTAGAGATCTCCCAGCTTGTATCTACCCATCCATGCTTGTTAAAGTAGAGTAGGATGCCCTGAATGTATAGATATGCACACCTGAGCTGCCTGTACATGGTACCCCTGGATTCTATGGCCTGCAATTTTTTCTGTGCATAGATATAAGGTAGGAAAGCTATTATATAGTATATACAATGATTCTACAGCATTTAAACTATACTATGCACCATTAAATGAAGTAGGAGGAGGTTAATAAGGTCAAACATGCATCAAACACGTATTCTGCTCGTGAAATTTTAAGGAAGCGGTCGAAATTCACGCGCTTCGGAGGATACGTAGTACTCATTAATACCTACAGAATGAGATAGGCCGGAAAGAATTTGAATAGGAACTCAGGGAGATATGTTTGAAACAGTGGTCAGAACATCGGACGAGATCAGGGCCACCAGAGTCATGGTTATACGCCTATATTTGGATCCCATTAGAATGATGTCTATTAGAATGTTTCAAACATATCTCCCTGAGTTCCTATTCAAATTCCATATCCTCAACCTCGTCGTCAAAAGCATCCTTCGTCAATTTGATGTACCGAAAGCGAGGCAGGGGCAAGAACTTGACGAAACGTTGAATTTGCTACTGAATCTTGCAGGGGATATCAACCGAGAAGAAGCCGAATATCAAGTCGCACTGGATAGTGATGAGGACGATGAAGAGGAGGACGACAATGTCCAGGGGTGGATTAATGAGCGCGACATGATGTCGGTCGATGAGGAGAAAGAGTTGGATGATGCACTTCAACCTGTTCGCCTTGTGCTAACCAAGGTATGTTTTTCACGCTTACTTCAGCTGTCACCTCAGGTCACATCATCACTTTCCCATAGCTTCGAAAGGCTGCGTATGCTATCAAGAACTCATCCACTCTTATCCTTCCCCAATGGTTTCTGACTCTCGAAGAACTCGATCTTGATGAACAAATGATGCCGCGAGATGTGACGACACGCTGGAACTCCACCTACGACATGCTCGATTTCGCATGTGAATTTCGTACCGCGTTTGATGCAATAACAGCTAATCGTGCAATGAAGCTTCGCAAGTACGAACTGAAGGAAGATGAATGGAAAATAGTAGAGGATCTTTGTGATATACTCGCTGTACGTTCCCTTTTTGTGTGCTTTCAGGATATATTTGACCTTTTACTTTAGATTTTCAAGGATGCGACACTGTTCTTCTCCCGAGACGGCGCCAGCATTGCGACGGTCATACCTGCGATGGATCATCTCGATTCGCACCTTGCAACAGCGGCCGATAACTCCAAGTACTCAATTGCTCTCAAGGCTGCTCTTGCCATGGGGAAGAAGACGCTCAATAGCTATTATGACAAGACAGATCATTCTGAGGTCTATAGGATTGCTATGGGTATGTTTTCTCTCTCATTTGACTTCCAATTTATTCCTTATGTGCATTCTTCTTTATTAGTTCTCCACCCTCGCCACAAATTACAGTACTTCGAGGATGTCGGTTGGGAGCAAGAGTGGATTGCAGCTGCCAGAGACATAGCACGGACAGAATTTGAACGTTCTTATGGTTCGCTTGACGTTGAAGAGGTTTATGTTCCCCGAATGGTATGAGTTTATGCTTCCTCTAAGTTAGACAGTTGTACTGATAGCTGGCCTGGGATTGTGTCATGATTTAGACAAAAAAGACTGCGTCGAAGAACATTTTCGACAGTCTCCCATCTCTGAATGCCCCTCAACCTTCGGCACTACATGACGAGCTCGACCGCTACCTTAGCACAGATCCAGAGGATGTCCAAGATCCCCTCCTTTGGTGGTACGAGCACAAGCATGTCTACCCGAAGCTTCACCGAATGGCCCTCGACTACCTCACCATCCCACGTACGTTAGAAATTGCTTTATTCTTAGCTGAGTGTTTCTAATTGAACCCATCTAGCTACGTCTGTGGCCGTCGAGCGCGTATTCAGCCAAGGCCAGCTCGTCCTCTCTCATGTCCGTAATCGGCTCTCCGTCCAATCGACCCGGGCCCTGATGTGTTTAGGCATATGGAGTCTGATGGGGTATGTTAACGATGGTGATGTAAAGGCTGTAACTACACTTCCAGAGGTGAATGGAAAGGAAGAAAACCTTGCTAAGGACTGGGATGCTATGTAGTACCTATGTAGTTGATTTTGCTAGGCAATCAATGGTCAAACCCACCCTATTCACCCGTGCAGGTTTTTCTACGTGTAACCCCAGACCCCAACCCCAGAAAAACCGTGCCCGTCCTTACGGGCACGGTTTTTCTGGGGTACGGGCACCGGTAGCCCAAAAAAACCCCAGGGTTACCCGTGGTATTCCCTAGCCTTGTTCTTATCCTTGAATTTAGAGACGAAAGGTGGTATCGATTCCTGGGGAGCGTCAATCGTGCAGTGTAAGAGATCTTGGCCCGAAGATGTGTAGAGCGACGAGGCGAGCAAGTTCCCTGAGTTGTGGAGCAGGCATAACAGTGATTCAATGACGATGCCTATCAGTAATATCATATACAAATTGATCTAACGTGAGAGAAAGCAAGGTCAACTCACGCGTCCAGCGTTTCTCATGGAAACCATCTTGCCTCAACCCGTCCTGCGACTCATTGATATGGTGACTTTTGTGGATAAAGATGATAAGAAGCGGAGACATAGTTTTGCAGAAGCTGCACTAGCGTAGCAACTTGGAATGATGGGTCTCCTTCAGAATCAATAAAGTCGCAAGCAAAGAACAGACTGCGTGCGAAACTGTGTATTGGTCCCCGTCGTCGACAATGGTCCCGTCGAAGTCTGAATAGTGAGCATCGGTTCCGGTGGCGTTAGAGATGCCGTGCCAAACATCTGGGTATTCAGCTGCACCAGAAAGATAATGAGCATAATGGGAAGGGGTGTACGTTGCGAAAGTGAAAGGAGAGTCGTAGGCCGATGGACCGATCTGTGTATGAAGATGAATCTGTCCTGAATCTGTCGATAGACAGGCCGGGATTTCTGAGTTTGAATCCCTGTAGCGCGCATTTCCCACGGGAAATTGGCAGAGGGCGCCGAACATAGTACAGTGATTTGCATGAATAATTGCCGCATCATTTTGTGAATTTTGCAGAGTTTCCAGGCACAATTTGATCCCACGGTCTTGATGTGACGCAGTCACTTGAATGCCGAATTAGCCGTTGCTCAATTTGGATAGCCGTCTGTGGAGCGCAGACTGCACACCTCAAAATATCAATTATTTGAAACAACAGAAGTTACTATTTACCCATCCATGAAGGCATAACCACAGTTTAGAATCCATCCCTCAGCCATCTCCGGTGTCAGTGAGTCAGCTGCTTGGTGAATCAACCATGGGCGGCATTGTGGATTCACAGCCTGTGCTTCATGTCGTCGTAACCAAGCTTTGAGAGAGTGAAATGACTGCTCTATTGGATTGAAATTGGGGGAGTAGGGTGGTAGATAAATGAGCTTAGCACCTATGTCCAAAGTAAGAAAGAGTGCAGTTCAAAATAGAAAAACACCTACCACACTCATTGATAATCAGTTGTCAAACTTCTTCATCGTGATGGATCGCACAGTTATCAAGTATCACGACACTCCGTGGACCTGGGTATGGATTCAACTTAGGGGCCTAGATAGAGGGGGTATGAATCAGTAGAACACAATCATTGCAAATTTGGATAAACTTACAACTTGTTCTTCAAGAAAAGTCATGAATTTCTCCTTATTGACTGAACCTTCAAAGATATCGAGAGCAATATACCCGTCACACATGAAGGCAGGAAGGACAGAGTATCGCTGCCCTCGAATAAATATCTCCCTTCGAACACAAGCCCGCCCAACTTCCGTCCATCCTCTAGTTCATTGATTAGTGCGGTCATCGACGCTCGACTCATCGAGCCAAACACAGTATTCCGCCGGAATGTCGCCATAAGCTGCCTGCCAGGTTGCTCGAAGAAGTTCATTTCGTTCTACTGCTTCTGAAGTAACTTGTTTGTTTGAGATAGCGAGGTGTTGCAGAGTGCGTGAGATCGTAGCCAGAGAGACGTCTACATTCCGATATTCGAGCAAAGCCGCCTGAATTTCGTCGAGGTAGAGAACAGACCGTGCCTGGAGAATTGATCTGATGAAGTTGGTGTCGCCAATATCCAGTATCCGTGGTCCAGAGTGAGTTTGCGCAAAAGGATTTGATACAACGCCGTAGTCGCATTCATAACGAAAGGATGTTCCGAACAGTACGTTCGCAGCAGCCAGCAAGCTCTGCAATCTTGGTAGGGCTGCCAACCGTCCCGGGTACGGGCACGGCCGGCCAAAAGACGGTAGTCAGACGGCTCAGTGATGGGGCCTGCCGTGCCGGCAGCTTTGTATCCTCACATCCTGGCGGGTCGGGTACGGTAAGAAAACAGCCGTATACGGGGGATGCACGGCAGACACGGTTATTTATTTACATTAACTCATTTAACAATACTATCAGACTTTCAAACTACAGACTAGGACTGACGAACACGAAGGTTTTGCTTGAGGATCATCAAAATTCGGATCGTCTCCGGCTTGAGGCTGGCGCGGCGAAGAGATATAGTATCTCGACCACCTGAAAACAATCGCTCAACGGCAACAGCAGACACTAAGAACAATTAACAAGACAAGCAAAGTAGATTAGAAGGAGCCATACCAGGTATTCCCAATATATCTCGCGCTAAGAGATAAAGTCGAGGAAAACGGCGACGCTGTGAATGCCACCACTGCATCGGATTGCACGAGTAGAACTCTTGAGGAGGGAGACGAAGATATTCGTCGAGCTCGTTTAATGAGTGTTGCCGTGGTAATCGTCGAAAACGTGCTGTGAAGTCAAAAGTGGGGATCTGCGGCTGGCGAGATGGAATAGGCAAGGAATCTGATGGCGATGCAGCACTACCACTAAACTCTGAGTTTGCGTAGTTAGTATTAAAGTGGACAAACGGGGCTGCTTTTGAGCGCTCAAGGGCTTCTGTGAGATCCGCATCATTGGCATAGTCAGCTTCTAGTTCTGCATAAGTGATGCGTGGATCAAGAACTATAATAAGGAGTGAGCTTGTTAGGCATCAAAAAGCAAATAGAAAAGACGTACTCGCAGCCCATGTATAGTATGGGGATTCATCAAACTTCGTGAAATAGTCGCTGAGTTTGCGATGAGCCTTCAAGATGCCGGACTTGATCAAAGGTGTGACATTGTTCGGAAGACTGGTCAAGATATTTTTCAGTTGATCTTGAAGGCCTCGGAAGATGGCGTGTGTCATTGAGATCATTGGAATGCTGGTAGATGACATCTGCATCGTGGCTGAGCGGAAGAGTTGCAGCCAGCTTGAAAGAAGCTTGATATTCTTCCAGTCGGTATCAGAGAGATCATATTCGCCTAGCAGTCAATAGTTCGTGGTGATAACGTGCTTGATACATGCTTGATACATAATGGCACAGTCTGGGAAAGGAATTAGTAGTGAGCATATATACAATGAATAAGCCCTTACCAAGCATATTGTGTGTTGAGCCCCAACGAGTTCGGACATCGAGCTTTGGCATTTTGGGAATGTGCGGCTTGCCATTCGCGTTGACTTTGGGGTGGACAAGAATGACAGCTCGAGCCCACATTTTTTGTCGCTGAGGGCTTGCCCGTATTGCACGAATAGTATTACGGAGCTATAACATGATTAGATAAACAATATTTGCATTGGAGAATGTACTCACACGTCCTATGGCTGACATATTGACATCCGATGCAACTGAATCTTCTGCTTGATCACCTCCTGCCACAGTTTCTGAATTGTCGTCATCGGAAAGTGCTGTATTAATGGCATCTTGATAATTGGAAAGTGCATCCCGCGCATCAGCAGACGAGATTGCCTTCAACTCTTGGAGCAGCTATATTTGCATAGGATAATGTGATATTAGGATACAACATTAGAATGAATAAGGTGTAACATACCAGAATAGCTGCGAGGTGGATTGTATGTGGCATACAACGTCCACGCGCATCACGAGCTGAGAATGTGATACCTGCTTCGCGGCAACGGCTCTCAATGGTGTAAATCATCGTGTCCAGCCATGAGTGCTATATTTCTATATCAAATTGGGTAGTTACCCAAGTACTCGCATACGTCCTCACCGGTAGTTGCCCAGAGGGTGTTTCTCTGCTATTTTGCAGGTATTGCCGGGTCCGCCGGGGGAGAAAATTTGATGGTAGGTGAGCGGATGATGCTCTACCTGCCGGGTGCCGGGAGATGGGGCGGGTGGTGTAGCGCGCTGTGGGGGGCAGCAGCGGGGGGCGGGGGTCGAGGATGCAGCCTAACATTGCAAACAATGCAGGAAATGGCGCTCGGGGGCTCGCGCTCGCTGTAGCGCGCGGCGGGCGGCGTTTTCGAGCGGGAAAAAGTGGGGATGGGGTGAGGGAATATTTTATGATTTATTGGCACCATTTTCGCGGCGGGGGTGGGGCGGCGGGATGGATGCAGCGGGATGCATTCGGATGACGCTTATTATTAGAATCATCAATTTTGTGCGCTTTCGGTTCGATTTTCCTCATTATTATGTGCATATATGTATTCTACAGTCTATTTCTATGAGATACACTAAGAAAAAGTGAAGGAAATGTCAGGAATGGGTGGATGCACGAGCGAGCGAGCGTTTGGATGACGCTCGGGCATGCTGCCATTTTGGGAAATACTTACCTGTTTCGGTCGCATTTTTGTACTTGACTAAAACCCTTGCCAGGGGCCTGGTAATGGGAATATATATCATTTATTACTAAAAGCTACCTAATTAACATGTATAGAGAGATCAACTGGAGAGAGGACAATGGTGGTGCCGCACTCCCCACCCCGGCTGTCTGCCCTTGCCTGCCTTCGCCTCCGTCTCTTCGCCTCCTCTTCTCGCCGCTCTGTGACCTCCCCACCTCGCCGTCTCGTTGCTGTCACCCGCCGTCGCGCTCCTGCATCTCGTCGTCTCTCCGTTTCGCCATCTCCTCACTGGTTGTCTACGCCTTCTCCATGTCCTCGCCTGTTTTCCGTCTCGCCGTCTCGCTGTCAAGTCGCCGCCTCACTGTCTTACCCTTCCTCTCCGTCGCTTCTCCACAGCATGGCTCTCCCGCAGTGAACTCACGGTCTCGCTGTCTGCCTGATGTCTCGCCTTGTCGTTACCAGCTGGCTCCGCCTCCTCAGTTCCTCGCCCCTTCCCCACCTGCGTCTCGCGTAGCACCCACCCGGGAGAGAGTAAGGTTGGTCTAGGGAGGTGTCGAGGACGTACGGCTAAGGCGTTTCACCTCGGTCGTACCCGCTCGCACCGTCCCCGCGACCCTTCTTTCCCCTCTCTCCCCGCCGCTGTCCTTCTACCTCCCAGCCTCGGCCATAGCCTCCCCCCATGCCTCGCCTCGTTCTCCACCTCCGCCTTCGCTTCCCGCGCTCGCTCTGCCCCGCCGGTTTGCGCGCCTTGCTCTTGCGTTCCGCCGCCGCCAGTTCGGTATGTGCACGCTTGTGTGGGTGAGTGTTCAAAAGGCGGCCCACATCCCTCATTGGAGGGGAGGGGCCTAATGTGGCGGGAGGAGGTGGGTGGATGTGGGAAGATGGCGATGGGAGATGGCGGTGGCGGATGGAAGGCGATGGTGGGAGACGCGATGGGTAGAAAGCAAAATCAACCAGATCGATGGTTGATTTCACTTTCAATCGGAGTTTGAAATTTGCTCTCTGATCGTCGACGTCGACGTCGACGATGAGCGGCTATTACAAGTTAGTAAATTACTATGTACTGAAGTAGATACATATTATAAATAGTATATTCTTCAATATCTAAGGTTTACACTGGAGTTTGACGACGTTATATATGATTCAAGCACGGCCGTGGTGATTTTCGGCTTCACCGCAAAAAAGCATCATTCAAAGATCAATTTCTAGAGATGCACACCACTTAGATATCTATCTGAAAATTATATATATAGCTAATAGACAGTATTACTAACAGTTCTACCATTTAAATTTGGGGAGAAAGAATTTTATTGGCCTGGTACATACATTGCAGTAAAGATAGGTCAAATACGTGTTATAATTTCAGAACTTGTGTTCACTCGTTGTAAGTTTGTATCGTAAAAAGAAATTGTAGACTAGAACATGGCCTCAAAAAATAATAAAATAAGAATATACTACTACTATTCCTTATCGCAGATGTTATTTCTCTTATCGGCTGGAAATCAGCCTCGATCTCGACGTCGAGCACAACGAGCTCAAAATTGATGTGCCCGGGCCGTATCCGCCAGCCAATCGCGTGCGTCGCGGAAATCGCCGAGACGCGAGATCAACCCCATGTTCAACGTGGTTGATCTTGCTCTTGACCACCACCGCGCCGTCTCTCTGCACCCCATCGCCCGCCGCGTGCTCCTCCCCTCGCCTGAGGGATGTAGCCGGCCATCTGACGACACCCAACTGGGTGCCCCTCCCTTCTAATGAAGGATGTGGGCCTGCTTGCTGGCAACACTTGGCTCTGGCAACCAGCCCTCCCTTTCATCTCGGTCGCGCGTCATGCCTCTCCCCTCCGACAAGGGATGTAGGCATGAGCCTTGGTCTGTGGATTCCCCGCCCCTCCTCTCCGTCATCTCCATCCACGATCTCCCTTTGACAAGGGATGCGGGTGGGCTTTCTGCGCCAGAAACATCGGCGTCATTCGCCCTTGCCCACCACGTCCCATCCCGTCCGCTCCCTGCCCTCCAATGAGGCGTGTGGGCGGTCCTTGACATTCAACACAAGGCACACGACAAACGGATGCCCACGCACAAAGAGCCTGAGGGAGGACCAAAGGCACAGCTCGTGAGAAAACGAGGGGGCGGGAGCGAGGCTAGAGGATATGCAGGCGGTGACACGGACACGGCGAATAGACGGAGACGCGCAGCAGATGCAGCAAACAGACAACGACGAAGGGAGATGGGCGGGCAAACGACGAGACGGGCGAAGCGAGGCGGGGAGACGACAACCAAAGGAGCCCACGAGACGGACCTACAGCGAGACAACAAGGAAGGAAGGCGAAGAGGATGGGAGGAGAGACGATCAGGAAGATGACGAGGCAGGGCGACGACAAGAAGAGGAGACGGAGAGATGACGAAAGACGGAGGCGGTGAGGCGGCGAGGCAGCGAGACACCGAAATGACGAGACACGGAGGCAGGGAGGCGGCGACGAAACGGAGAGGCGAAGGCGACGAGACGGAGAGGCGATGGCGACGAGACGGGGAGACAGCGAGGCGGCGAGGAGGTCAGGAGACAGCGAGATAGCACGACAGCGCGGGGAGACGACAGGGAAAGGTGGCGAGGAGATAAGGAAGTAGGGAGACAGCAAGGGGCAACGGAAGCGAGGGGGCAGTCGCCTGTGGAACGGGGGTGAGCGCGACCATCCCGCGCGCTCACCGCCACCATCGCCCACTCCCCGTCTCCTTTTCCGTATTTAAAATTGTATATGTACACTAGGTAGTATGTTATTAATAAACTTTGTATTTGTTCAACACCCCGCCCCCGAAGATTTTATGTAAAGTACAGAATACGACCGAAAGAGGTAAGTATTTCCCAAAACGGCAACATGCCCGAGCGTCATCCAAACGCTCGCTCACGCATCCACCCATTTGGAACCGTTTTTCTCATTTTTTCTAAGTGTATCATGTAGAAATAGAGTAATAGAATATATTTATGCATTGAAAACAAGAAAAAGCGCCCCAAAAGCGCACATTTTTAACAATTCTATGAATAGAGCGTCATCCGAATGCATCCCGCTGCATCCATCCCGCCGCCACCATCCCGCCCCGCGAAAATGGTGCCAATAAATCATAAAATATTCCCTCACCCCATCCCCGCTTTTTCCCTGCTCGAAAACGCCGGCCGCCGCGCGCTACAGCGAGCGCGAGCCCCCAAGCGCCATTTCCTGCATTGTTTGTCAATGTTAGGCTGCATCCTCGACCCCCGCCCCCCGCTCGCTGCCCCCCACAGCGCGCTACACCACCCGCCCCATCTCCCGGCACCCACGGCAGGGTAGAGCATCATCCCGCTCACCTAGCCATCAAATTTTCTCCCCCGGCGGACCCGGCAATACCTGCAAAATAGCAGAGAAACACCCCTTGGGTAACTACCGGTGAGGACGTATGCGAGTACTTGGGTAACTACCCACCTTTCATGTATGAATATAGCTGCTACAGGTGTCGTGTCGTTATTTGTAGCATTATCCATAACAAAGGCAATAATCTAGTTCAGCGGCGTGAGTCATGCAAATGAGGAGTAAGCAAAAAAAATGTAAATTACCTTATCCATGATTTTGTAGAGTTCTAAAGTACCCCATACAATTTCTGCCATATTTTCCCCACTGTGCTCACCGATGAGCTCCTTGAAGTCGATCACAAGCTCTTCTAGATATAGCGTGAGGTCATGAAGATAAATAAACAAACAGATATTACACACCATGTTGACCCTCATTGTTAACGTAGTGCGCAATGATGGCGAGAAATGCATACTGGTTAGGTGATGTCCATGCATCCAAAGTTATGGAGATCTTTGACTCGAGATCCTGATAAAATATTCAGCAACAGAAAGGAATGAAGGGAACATGAAAACAGACCTTGAACATTGCTTGGATCGATGCAATCGTGTCCTCTCCGAGCTTTATGACGCGTTTGCGAATAGTTGTCCGACCAGGAATAGATAGCGGCTTTTGAGCGGGGGAGTAAACATAGTCGAGGAGCTTGCGAAAGGCTGGGTGGTTAGTGATCCGCACGGGTATACCGCAGTTTAAATTTTCGTAACCCTTACCCTCACCCGTTTGTACCCTCACCCTCAAAGCAAGTGTCCTACGGGTGAGGGTTTTCACCAGGGTTAGAGGGGTTACCGCGGTTCCATCCACGGGTTGCGGCTTTCAGACGGGTTGGGTTGCAAATACACAGCATTACATACAATATATACGCTATCTACGTGCATTTGTCCCAACCAACCTCCATTGCAATATCAGCATCACCGTCGAGGTCTTTGAGCTGAGATATAGCCATGACATTGTCATCATTGACCAAACCCATCTTGCTCCATGTCTGGAGGCACATGAGCGAGCGGGTTGTTTCTGGGAGAAGGCGGTTACGGAGATGAGAAAGTAGAATTCGACCCCGACTGAATACACGTTCAACGTCGACTGAAGTAGCTACAAAACTAATTAGTAAGATATTCTAATTAATGCATATAATGAGCATACCTGGAATTGACAAGTAATCGAGAGCCATCCTCGAGAGGCGCGGATAGATGTGCCGTTTCTCAGTCCACCACATGAGTGGATCACTGACTGTCTTGACAACATCCTCGGAAAGATAGCGTGAGAGCTCATCCTCAAGGTCGGGCTTGAATATCGCAGTGGCCTCCAGGTTATCAAAGATGTTTGCACTTGAGGATGCCGGCTACAGGCAGTCAGATATCAGAGAACTTGAAAGCAGGAAGTCATGGAGAGGCAGACGCACCTGTTCTTCTGGACTGATATCATCCTCATTGGCTACTTTGCGGCCTGCGTACGTGCGATCAAACTCATCGCGGACAATTTTCTCAGCCGCTTTGATCCAGGCAGTCTCCCACTTCGCCTTGACAAAATATTCGAGTTTATGGCGTGGATGCAGAACTTGATAATTGAAAAGAGTAGTTAATAAGGTGACATGTAGAGTACATGAAGCAAAGGACAATAACATACCCATTGCGATACGGTAAACCTCAGAATGGTCCGTCATATCATAATACCGATTAAGAGTCTTCTTCGCGAGGTTGATAGCCGCCCGAATTGACGGTTGAAGTCCTTGAGAATTGAAAGTGTAGGTAGCGAGCTTCTCGTCAATGTGGTCCATTGCCGGAATGACGGTAGCGAGGTTTGGGGTTGCGCGCGAGAAGAATGTAGTTGCGTCTTTGAAGATCTATGCATATAATTCTTAGCAAGTGCAAAATGTACCATATTAGCAACACACCTTTAGAACATCAATGAGCTGTTTGACCGTCTTCCACTCCACCTCTGAGAGCTCATATTGCCTTAAACCTAGCGTCTTGTCTGCGGCCAGCGTATCAATTGCCTTGCGATACTCATACGCAAATTCTAGCATGTCGTACGTAGAGTTCCATCGGGTTGAGACGTCACAGGGCATGATTCGTTCGGCGAGGCAGAGTGCTTCGAGCAGGTGGATCCATTGAGGGAGAAGGATAGTCGACGAGTGAATGACCGTAAAGGCGAACTTGCGTAGCTAGATACGTGTGAGTACATGTGAGCGTCGTTTAGCCTGTGTGTGAGAGATAGAAGCACTGACCTTGACAAGTACTAGACGTACAGGCAGCACACTTGCATCGAGTGCAGCACGTTCTTCTACTCCCATTGCCTGTCTTTCGTCGATCCATCCCTCAGCGCTGTTTGCGATTGCCGTAAATTGCTCCTCTTCATTCAAGTCCATCGCATCGAGGGGTGGTAGTTCAGTGCGTGTTGCCAATTCTTCCAGATCAATATCAACTGCCAGGTTTCGCAGAAGTTTTTCGGCCTCATCAAGGTCAGCGTTATTTGCGCGCGGGACATCGAAGACACGAATGGCGGTTTTTGCGACAAGGTTTATGATATGCGTGAAGCAGCGGGTAAGGTTGGATTGACCAGGAAAGTTGGGGAGCAGGTCTGTGAGTTCATCCACCATCCGCCCATTGTTTGACGCATTGTCGCAGGTTATGCTTAGGATCTGTTTCAAATAGGTTAATACTATTTGTTTTTTGCAAGATGATAGTGACGTACCTTATCAGAAATCCCGAACTCATCCAAAATCTGCGCAAATGCCAATGCAAGGTTCAGGCCAGAATGGGATCGAGCAACTTCGATTATATCGAGCAGAAAGGCAATTGGTTTCCCCTCCTGTTCAAAGTGAACAGTGACAGCGACATATGCCCTGTGATTTGGGGATGTCCACGCATCTGTGGCAAAGCTAAGTGCGCCTGGATACTCCTTAAGCATTTTGGCGATCCGCTTACGTGTTCGACTGAACACTAGCTTCACATCGCGCGCGACAGTGCTAGGAGACGGAATGTAGTATCCAGGACGGCCTGTCTTCATTAACGAAAGGAATCCGCGATCTTTGACAATCTCGAATGGCCTCATGCTCTCAGCAACCCAACGAACAATTTCGGCCCTGTAAACACGGTAAGTATTTTATTTTTTCAGTATACAGTGACGCGCTCACTTGGTCTCTTTTTTAGTATGCTGCATATGGGAGTATGTGACTGCCCCCTTGCCGTTACGTTTGAATTTTGCAGTGAGCACCTCCGGATGAAGTTGTCCACCCGCCTGACGAATTGTTTCCCTCACAGTCCCTTTCTCTGCGCGACTCGCAGCCGCAACTACCTCGTCACCCCAGCACTTCAAAGCATGAGTTTTGAGGTTGCTGGTGGACTTTGCATCGGAGGTGTCGAGGTATCGCCGAACGTGACGCGTACGGCGTTTACAGTACGTTGCTGCACACACAAATGTGTGGCATTCCCGGCCATCGACAAGTTCAATCAAGGGATCGGGCTTGAAGAAGGCGTAAATATACGATGTCCACTCTTTCTTCAATGTCTCTGAGACACAATGTTAGTCGCTCTATTATGGGTGTGAGCGAAAAAAAACTCACCTAATCTTGCCTCCGCCCTTAGTTCAGCACTGTCCTCTGACTCCGACTCCTCTTTTTCCGAGTCGTCTAGGTTAATCACCTCCTTTTGACGAGATGTTCTGCTGCCAACGGGCCTGGTACCAGCAGATTGGCGCGTGTCTTCCATAATGAAATCCCCATCACCATCCAAAGATTCACCGACAGATTGGTGACCTTCATCGGGAATTTCAATGACACTTGCGCGTGGATGATGCCTCGGTGCAGGAGGATCTGGAGGAGGGCTCGAAATTTCGTGGCTGCTGGACTGGTCGGGTGCAGTTTTTGTTTTTTTCGATCGACTAGTGGCGTCGACGAATTTGTGTTTAGTTGATTTTATAAATGTTGAGACGGGCGCGGACAGTTTGCGTTGCGTCGTTTTGATGATACGGCCGGATGTTGATTTACGGCCTTCGTCTTCAGGCTCTGGGCTAGTAGACGGGGCCATGGTGCAGTGTAGGTTAGATTTTTGCACTTCTGGTCGACACTGCACTCAGTTTTTTTGTGATCGATCAATGTTTCTATTTGATGTTACTACTATACAAAGACAATGATTTCTGAGATGAATATGCGAGATGAATATGCAAGGTAAGTAAGATGGAGTATGAGGTAGAATAAGTACAAGATCCAGATTCCAGAACAGCATACCAGGTGGATACAAGTCTTCCCCATCCTCAGAGCGCCGCGCCGCCGCTGCATTAGGCCACATATTTCCCCTCACTTCATCATCCTTCCCCGTGAATTGCCTTCTCGCCATTGAACATTGTCTCCACCCTTCTTCCATACAGTCCTGATCCCAGGCGTCGAGTGGTGCCTACCACTTAATATGAAATTAACACGGCAACGTTCAGCACACTTGTTGTGATAATTGCCGTCGTTTTTATGAAATGACAGCAAGACGGCAACTCCGAGAGGAATGAAATCCTATCTACTTAGTCAATTTCATTCATTTTCTGTACGCTTTCATAAAATTAGTACGCCCTCATTACTCGCCGTCTATGATTTCATATGCGCTTTCATTACCTCCCATCTATACTATCATTCAGGCCATTAGCAATTTCATTAGTTATCGTGCATTGATTTCAATATTACTCCTGGGCGCTTTCATTACATGTCATGTTTGCCGTCATTCCTCCCAGCGTCCAGTTTCATTTCTATCTGTTGCTATATTCATTACCTGCCACGTGCGCTTTCAATACACGTCGTGTGCGCTATATTTCCCCCCCCCCTCCAATTTCAATATCCATCGCGTGCGCTTTCAATACACGTCGTGCGGGCTATCATTCCCCGTCACGTTTCATTTCTTCTGTCCGTTGGCGAATTCAATACTGCTCATGCGCGCTGTCATTCTCTCCCGCCTGCGATTTCAATATCCATCGCGTACGCTTTCAATACCCATCGTGCTCGCTATCATTCCCCCTCACATTTAATTTCATTTCTATCCGTTGGCGAATTCAATACCTGTCGCATGCGCTTTCAATACACGTCGTGTGCGCTATCATTCCCTCCCGCCTCCAATTTCAATATCCATCGTGTGCGCTTTCAATACACGTCGTGCGCGCTATCATTCCCCCTCACATTTAATTTCATTTCTATCCGTTGCTATATTCATTACCTGCCACGTGCGCTTTCAATACACGTCGTGTGCGCTATCATTCCCTCCCGCCTCCAATTTCAATATCCATCGTGTGCGCTTTCAATACACGTCGTGCGGGCTATCATTCCCCCTCACGTCCAATTTCATTTCTGTCCGTTGGCGAATTCAATACTGCTCATGCGCGCTGTCATTCTCTCCCGCCTGCGATTTCAATATCCATCGCGTACGCTTTCAATACCCATCGTGCTCGCTATCATTCCCCCTCACATTTAATTTCATTTCTATCCGTTGGCGAATTCAATACCTGTCGCATGCGCTTTCAATACTGCTCGTGCGCGCTATCATTTCCCCCCATCCCTGATTTCATTCCCTCCCGCCTACAATTTCAATACCCATCGCGTGCGCTTTCAATACACGTCGTGCGCGCTATCATTCCCCCTCACATTTAATTTCATTTCTATCTGTTGCTATATTCATTACCTGTCGCATGCGCTTTCAATACTGCTCGTGCGCGCTATCATTTCCCCCCATCCCTGATTTCATTCCCTCCCGCCTACAATTTCAATACCCATCGCATGCGCTTTCAACACACGTCGCGCACACTGTCAATTCCTCCCGCCCTTGGTTTCATTTCTGTCCGTTGGCGAATTCAATATTTGTCGTGTCCGCTTTCAATACTGCTCGTGCGCACTATCATTCCCTCCCGCCTCCAATTTCAATATCCATCGCATGCGCTTTCAATACACATCGTGCGCACTGTCATTCCCTCCCACCTCCAATTTCAATACAAGTCATACAGCATTTCATATTTCACTGGCAAATCAGACTTTGAATAATTTGAACCAACTCTGTTATATCTAATCAATGACCATCTAATCTAGTCCAAGTCCAACGTTACATCATCACAATCCAAATCCAAATCACCTTCCACATCTTCAGATGGCATTCCCATTTCTTTGCTGTACTCAGACCCCCACTCTGGACTGATTCCCTTCTCTTTAAGGTGCGGTAACCAAGCTAATGCGCAATGTTTGGCCATCTCCGTGCAAATCATTGCTTGCTTATAAGCATAGCCTCGAAGCCCGCTTGAAGTGGCAGCATCACAGTCTCCACGCCGTACAGCTTGTTTACGCCACCAATCAGCCTTCCATTGTTGATATGCTAATGTACGTCGCATCTCCTCTTGAACGATCTCGAGCTCCTCCTTCCACCGCATCATCCGTGCACGTGCTTTTGCCCATTCCACGCGCATGCTGTCGTTGAATTCGTCTTCAGCGATTTCGGAGTCGTTCAGATTGACGTGTGGCATAAGCCATATCCACGATGGCTCGTAGCGGCTATTAGTCGTCGAAAGATCACCCGGGTCCCGCCCTGGACCAGTGATATCACCATCCTTTAGCTCCTTGAGATGAACTTGCCACGAGCCACCAGGATCGAGTGTGTTCAAAGCAGAATAAGACACACGGTATTTTTGCGCTGCTCGCTGAGTTTTTGCCTCGAAACTTTTGTAGAGAGTAATCATACGTGTATTTGGTTTATTTCCGGTGCCCGACACATTGAGTCGCTTGAAATTCCACAGTCCTTGTATTATACGACGTTGTCGACGAATGTAAGTGAGCGCATCATTTGCTAATGGTTCGCGTAGACGTCGTTCAAGGTTACATAGGGTGCGGAGCTCAGGAAGATTGCGGAGGTGCAGGGGAAGCGATGACGGTAGGTACAGGAGAATGGTTTCAGGACAAGACAATGACGTGTTGGACTCCGTTGCCACATCTTGACCATTGTCCAAGTTAGGGAGCGAACTTGGGAGAATTGACGTAACCTGGGGCATGTAGACATGTTGAATTTTGCGCCAATGCTGAATGCAACGTAGTAGCGTAGTTCGCTTTTCCTGGAGATTGGCAAGTTCCTTGCTAGTCTTCGCTTCCTTAGATTCACAATGAAGAAGATATCTAGTTAAAGGTCTTAAATGAGCAAGTGACAGGCATAATCTTTTGGACATGGGACTTACTGACTATCCTCGAGTTCAAACCCGGTCACCAAAAAGGAAGACATGCTGATATGATGCTGCGAGAAATGTCCGAGCGCTGCCTGCGCCACTTCTTCAGTTGCTAGCTGTAGTCGAACATCCTGAAGCGTTGTTTCTATAGATGGCTTCGATGTTAGCACCGGTTACAAAAATTATGAAGCATACAAGCAAAGAAACGCACCACAAAGAGGTTCTGCGTAAGGATTGGGGGCCTTTGGGTTTGCATTCCACGCCACAATCATCTCCTCCCATTTACGAATAGTTTCGGCTGAAAATGTGGCGGATAGTTGATTAAAAACGCTCTTTTGCACGTCATTCATCTTGTGCGCGTCACGAAAACGTTTGAGAAACAACGTTCCTGTATTGAAAGATTAGTAATTAGAAATTGAATAATAATTGCATACGTACGAAAACCGACTGTCTTTCTGAAATTCCAACCGTTCCAGTGGTCGTTGAGGGTTTCACGACGTGCTGCTGGACCCATTTCTCTGATGCTAGGTGCCAAGGGGTTTGCACCTGCCCATACAGTCTCCACGTCTTCGCCAACGGTGCGCCCAGCCCCTTCCATGTAACTCAGGTTGAAATTGTTCCGGCACGAGTCTCCGTGGCCGTTGATATGCCATCCCGGAATTGCCACGTCAAATTTGGTTGAAGCTGGGATGTGCATTGATTCAGGAAATTCCGCCATGCATTTTCGGAAGTTTCTTGACCACTGACAGCCGATATCGTACGTGAGGATGATTCGAGGGAGCGTCACGCCAACCAATGCTGCAAAAATAACGAAATCCATGTTACAGTACCTATGAATAAGTGCATCAGTCAAGTGTGAGGGAGATCAGAGATTCGAGAGTAGTATCGTACCTCTCGCCTTTCTGAAGATCGCCAGCTCCATTCTTGCGCACCATGCAGTGTCGAGAGCAGATTGCCACCGCATGCCCAGACGATGCATAACCAGTTGAGGATCGAGTACCGGCGCGAACAAGAGCATCGTGCTCTGATTTACAAGTATTTATCTACATTTATAGAGTTTGTCAGAACGATATTCTCGATTCTGTGACATGATGTCGTACCTCTATTTGATCAACGTAGTTAGAAATATGGGCTTGATACTCTTCATGGTGCACATAAGCACCCCATCCTGGTGTGAGATCGACATCCTTCAGCCCACGTTCCTTTCCCTTCAGCTTGAAATTCGCGTCAACAGCAATGTACAGAAGGTATAGATATCTGAGGAAGAAATCAGAAAGAAATCAGGGAAAGAAAATAACAGGCTTACAATAATGATCCCGCTTGCTCCCAACCAGTCGGTAGATTTTGATTGGGGTGCGGGCATGCTGGACATTCGACTGTGAGCTCTCCCTTTGCTGTGGCTGCGATACCAGCTGGGTCATGAGCGCGACCGGCCCGTTTGAGGGCCATAAGGTTCTTCCACATCCGAAACACTCGATGAAATTCAGAATAGCGGTCCTGTCCAAGAACAAGGTTATTACAATTGTGCGAGTCAGAAATCAAGCAACACTTACTATTGGTTTTAAGATCTTTGCATTGTCAAAACGTTGCATCAGGGTATTATAGAAGTCGTATAAGTTTGTCTTCCCTTGTAAGGTAAGCTCGTGAAATGTTTCAAGACAGTCGAAAGTAAAAACAGTTTGTGGCCGTGAAGTAGTGGCTGGAAACCATCGTTCGTGTAGAAGTTGAGTCCATGTCGGCAGGGGCTCCGTTTGGCAGTTACAATAGTCGATGGTAACAAAGCGCGGTCCAGATACGTCAAAGACACAGAAACCGATGGGACCAGGAAGAGGGGAAGGGCAAGCACCACCACAATGACCAAGTTGGTATCGAAAACCTAGCTGCTGGAGACTAGCGGGCTCAAAGAATTCACCGTTCCACCGCTGATAAACCAGGTCAGATGACAGTCAGCTGACCACAACGCGGTTCGTGAACTGACCTCGATGCGATGTAAAGGAAGATCCTGATGAGCGGAGATAGCGCAATTGGTGCATTTTAAATTTCCCCTTCTCGCGCAGTCCTTACACTTTATAACACCGTCACGAATACCACATTTTGGACAGGTTTTTGTGGCAAGAAAGTCCCCAAGACCATCATGACGAATGACTTCATCCAAGAATGAAGCTCGAAACGAAAGCCATTCGGTGAGTTGATCCTCAATTTCCAAGCAAGTTTTAATCAGATTTATTCCTAGAATAAATGAAAGCTCACCATGTTCGTCGTATGGCGTTGCCTCTTTGCTTTTGTTCCAGAATGATCCTCTTCAATATTGTGACTCGAAGTCCCACCACTTGTGATGTCCGCATCAAAGGCCGATGCCTCATCGAGAAATGCCTCATCATGCAGTTGCATAGGTGACTCATCTTGATGATTCAGGCTTGGAGTAGGTTCTTGGGATTCAGATAAAGTGGTAGGTAAGAGCTGGTTTTCAGGTATCAAGCGCCCACTTGTATTGTTCACTGAGTTGACGGTAACATGTAGATTCCCTGTTGGTGCTACCAATGGCATTTGCTCCGTAGATGAGACTAAACGAAACCTTCCACGTCGTCGATTTCGTTTGGGGCCTGGCTCTGCCGAGGAAACATCGCTGGAGCGCTTTGACATAAATGTGGTGAGCAAGTTGTGATGAATATGGTTGAAGTTGATTTCGCGTCACTTGGTGATAGTGACAGTGTTCATTCGCTCATATTTACTTCCTCGTTATAGATTCTTTTCTTCGAATATCTTGCAAGTTTCATATGTACGCCTTATATCATTGGAAAGGTTACTGATTTTTAGTTCATTGTAATTTTAGGAAACAAGTTATGCGAGAAATTCACATCTGTCCGATACGAGTGCACGCCGTTGTATAATTTCTTTTGGATCTCTCTCTGTTATGACTTACATTAGACCATTCAATGGCAATCAATATACCCTCTTAATACCATCTATACGGATATGAAGTGGGGATCTCAAAATGAGTATGACTTGTAATTATGGCCAAGTCGGCTTCAAATCACATCTATCACTTGTTCAAAATTTCATTACTAAGTAATCCTCCGATTTCATTGTTCAAGTATTAAGCAAACAACGATTTATTCAACGGGAAGTAAAACTAATTCAAAAGATGTCGACAAGAGTAGATAAGAGTAGATATGCGCAACTACTGAATAGCGGCATCAAGAGGACCAAAGATATCATCGTCGCCCGGGTTTCTGATTATCTCGATCTCGTTAGACTGTTTCGCGTCGAAATAGACCTCATACGCCTGCTTATAGGTCGGGTATCCATGGTATTTGGCATAAGGAACGCCATCGGTCAGAACTCTAACGCGATCCCTGCATAATAAATGATCAGACTCATATTAACTATTGATCTTGATGTCGGGCTTACCAGCAATTGTAGTAGATTCCAGCGCATCTTCCCTTCGTCACAGCGTAGTACCGAAACTTCTGCATATGATGGGTTAGCTTGACCCTACGAAGCGCCGCGGCTGGGATGACAGATAGTTGTTGGGGGAGCAGCTGATAATGCTGGCGGACTGGTCCAGATTGCTGAGGCTGCTAAACAGAACACACTTTCTGAGGATCACGCAACACGACAAATAACAGTGAATCACTTACATGAACATTCGAAGGCGGAGAGTTGACGCTGGCATGAGAAACCGGGCCCATATTGAGAGAGCGATCAGTGTCCGATGGAGTAGCCTATTCAGAAATGTAGTCAGAGTGAAAGGACAGAGCAGGACACCACTTACACGGACATCCGAAGGCGGAGAGTTTATGCTGGCAGTAGAGACAGATTCCTTTTCGTGAGACTGTTCAGCAGACAGAGATCTAGGCTGTTTCAAGAATAAGAGAAGGAACACATCGAAATCTGAAGTCACCTACATCACTGTCAGTACCAAGATGCTGCGCACGAAACATTCTGAGAAGTTCGCGTTCGCTCTCCGCCAATTCCTCCGGCTTAATCCACCTGACAAACTTGACTTCATCGGACGAGTCGCTTGCATAGTTTGTGTCGGCGTCACGCGACGTGTTGTTGCGGGCAGTCGGCTCAGGGGTATGCTGTTGACTAGCGACATTCTGAACCCGGTCATGCTGAGCGCGACCAGAGGGCGTTTTCGGGGGCGCCTTCGAAGGGGGCTTCCCATGCGACTTCTTTGACGTTTCGGGAGGTGGAATGGGCAGTTGCATATTGTCTCCTTTGCGTCAGTAGTAAGAGAAAATTATCCTTCATAGTTGTACACACTCACCCAGAGCTAAATCGTGCAGTCGTGGTGGTGGTAAACAAAGAGGATTCGAACGTCGTGGTTATGACTAAGGAGTGCGACTGTTCGGAGCTTGGGTCAAAAAGATCGGTCGACATTAGTGAAATTTACATAAAATCATCCCCTCAGGAGGGCCGAGGCTACCAGAAAGCCACGTAGCTGGATCAAGAATTCCTGCTGAACATACCCGCCTAACGTCAGGAATTTCCTGCTGAACGTACACGCCTAACACTATCAACTCATCTATGTCTCGCAAAACATGGGCCACACCAGCGCAGCTCGCCTGGTTGCTGGAGCGCTTTACGAAATTCTTGGAGCTGGCGGCAGTGAAAAACAAGAAATCAATGAGGTCCTTTTACGACACTGCCATAAAGGACTTCTGCGAGTTATGGCCAATGCCCCTAGTTACACAAGCAGAGATCGCAGCTGCAGAAGACGCTGAGACTGCAAGGAAAGTCAAGCAGGAGGCTTATAACACAGTACGTCACATCTCATACCCATGGTTCCGAAGGCTAATCTGTCGTTTGAAGCGCGTCGAAGTGTGGTTCAACAACCATAAGCGTAGTCTTACTGGAAAAAAGGGGTCTACTAAGATCCTTGATCTCAAAGGAAAGCCGAAGCTGCTTCAGCCCTGGCAGGCTTACTCAACCTTGAAGTACGACGAATGGAAGCCTGACATAGACCTGGCTTGGGAGGCATACAAGGCAGACTGGACCAAGGAACATCCGGGAGAGGACCCAAAGAAGACACGCTTGACGGTTATGGCAGAATTCCTGCAGGAGAAGTTAGAGAATGAGACCCCCGAGATGAAGGAGGAAGTAGAGAAGCACCGTTACAACGTGAAGTCTGAACGACAGACCCCAGCACCAAATACCAATGATGAGGCTATGAATGAAAAGATAACGAAGTAAGTGTTTGCGGTGCTAACTGCCAGGACCTCGACTCACAATACTTCACAGTGCAATTGATGCCCTGCCGCGTACATTGACAAATGTTGGATATTCGATCTTGAATCAGACCGGATGGAATGTCAGCATCATCGTCGGCGGACCTGCACCTAACAGTGATCGGCTGATGAGCTATGCGTAAGATTAATGCTGGCCTCATTACGACATCGTACATGAACTCACCATGTTTCCATTAGTGTTCACGTTGGAATGACAGAAGACGGGAAAAGATTCAATCAGTTTCTTGGAAACATGGGCTACAAGGAGCATATCCTGGAGCCGTTTGATGATTTCTTGAACAATTGCTTCAGTGAGTAGACGAGTCACATTATCCTTCGCAAATCACTCATATCTCAACAGAGAAGACCCAAGGCTCTGTCTCCCAGGCCCTAGACGCTAAGCCCGAAGACCTCATTCCAGACTACGACCCTCACAAGGACGACGCCAACTCGAACATAAGGAAAGGAAGCAACGGTGACAGTGAAGACACCGATGACAAAGATGCCAATGGAGGGGATGAGAAGGATGAGAATGTCAATGAAAGAGATGCCTGCGGTGAAGGTAGCCAAGCAGAGGAACACGGCGAAGGAAATGAGGGCGATGTTCCTGCCCAAAAGGTCCAGAATCCTAAGAAAAGTGAATATGAACTTATGCGAGAGAAGAATATGGAAGAACTCCGTGTAGAACTCGAAAAGGTGAAAGCTGCTTACCCCGTCGAACCCATCACTCCCAAGCCGCCGAAAGAACCCAAGGAGAAAAGAAAGAGCGAAAACAAGAAAGCGAGCGAAGGTAGCAGGAGAGAGTCGACCAGATTGAAAGGGTATGTTGTACCTCATGTGACACGGTTGATTGCGTTGGATTGACGGCGCCTCTCTCACAGTCTATCAGCTGTTGTCAGCGCTCAACAGAATGATAAGCCTTCTGATGTCTTATCGGCCGGAGTTGAGAATGGGTCTCCAGCGACTACGGGTATGATCTACTTTCAAAACCTCAGTACGATAACCTGCTAACGAGATTCTGATCTCTGCAGGAAATAATGCAGTAGAACCGGCCAGTGAAAACACGATGCCAGATGAGGACGGTGGTTCAGCTGCCCCGGCGGCCCAAGAAAAAACCACGCCGCATCAAACCATCGACTCCACTACCGGTGTCGTTGACAAGGACGTGACAATGAAGGACGTAAATGCTCCGCCTGCCCACGCTGAGTGTCAAGATGATCAATTACCGGCCTGGCTGAACCGCATGTTTGATTACTTGCGCAAGGTCTCGGAGGACGAGAAATGGCAGAAACTTCTCTCAGAATTCATATTGTTCGAGAAATCCGGGCCACCTGCTGGGGTAATATACTTATCATCTATATTTGAGCGACGTGCTTATGTATCATTTACTCTATCAGAAACTGCCTACAAAATTCCGCCCCAATGAACTCGCGGTCTGGATCAAGAGCAAGAAAAAAGATGCCATACCCTCCCTTTCCCTCGGTCCCTACGCTGATACATTCAGAAAATGGTGGACAGCGATGCAGCCTGCATGGAGGGTCCAGGAAGATGGCGTGCTTTTACAGGATGTACAAGAAGACGAAACGTGGCAGGTGTTGCGAAAGGGCGGAACCGCCGGAATCTACATCGTTGTTGTCGGACTTTCATGGTGGCTCAGTTCGTCCGGTGATGGTGACGTCGACGGCTCAATGGAGGCCTGGGAAGTGGTCGATGATGTGTCCTGGGTCCTGCAGCAGATGAGCAACACCGCCGACATTCAAATTAGCGCACCACACGAATCGGCCAAGCGTGCCCATGACCCAAATGAAGTGGAACAGGGTCGGAAGCCAAAGAGGTATGAATCTGATAATTTCTTCCTTTACCAAAACATGTTGTATTCATTTTTTTTTGTTTGGCAGCCAACGCCAAACCTAGTAATACATGTAGATAGTTTTAATGTGGTTCGCTATAGATCAGATGAGTATTATAAATAGACTATTCTAATATGATATCGCGCACGACAAAGATTGAAAGCGCACGACAGGTATTGAAATTGGATGCGGGAGAGGGAATGATAGTGCGCACGGCACCTTTTGAAAGCGCACGCGATGGATATTGTAATTGGAGGCGGGAGGGAATGATAGCGCACACGACGTGTATTGAAAGCGCACGTGGCAGGTAATGAATATAGCAACGGATAGAAATGAAATTAAATGTGAGGGGGAATGATAGCGCGCACGACGTGTATTGAAAGCGCACGCGATGGGTATTGAAATTGTAGGCGGGAGGGAATGAAATCAGGGATGGGGGGAAATGATAGCGCGCACGAGCAGTATTGAAAGCGCATGCGACAGGTAATGAATATAGCAACAGATAGAAATGAAATTAAATGTGAGGGGGAATGATAGCGAGCACGATGGGTATTGAAAGCGTACGCGATGGATATTGAAATCGCAGGCGGGAGAGAATGACAGCGCGCATGAGCAGTATTGAATTCGCCAACGGACAGAAATGAAATTGGACGTGACGGGGAATGATAGCCCGCACGACGTGTATTGAAAGCGCACGCGATGGATATTGAAATTGGAGGCGGGAGGGAATGATAGCGCACACGACGTGTATTGAAAGCGCACGTGGCAGGTAATGAATATAGCAACAGATAGAAATGAAACTGGACGCTGGGAGGAATGACGGCAAACATGACATGTAATGAAAGCGCCCAGGAGTAATATTGAAATCAATGCACGATAACTAATGAAATTGCTAATGGCCTGAATGATAGTATAGATGGGAGGTAATGAAAGCGCATATGAAATCATAGACGGCGAGTAATGAGGGCGTACTAATTTTATGAAAGCGTACAGAAAATGAATGAAATTGACTAAGTAGATAGGATTTCATTCCTCTCGGAGTTGCCGTCTTGCTGTCATTTCATAAAAACGACGGCAATTATCACAACGAGTGTGCTGAACGTTGCCGTGTTAATTTCATATTAAGTGGTAGGTACTAGTGAGGCGTCTTGCGTCTCCACGCCGCAGAGGACTGCAAATGCAGTCGTCTTTGGACGTATAGACGGTAAACGGGGCCGCAAGGCCAGTCGTTGTTGTGTCGACTCCCGCATCATCGCCGTTGTTGTCGTGGGGACGAGGCGGTGCGCCGTACCGCCCCGCAGATGTTCGGTACACTGGAGGAGAAGGGGAAGGGAGCGGGCACTCGCGGCGGCGTCGCTGTCGTGACGTGGCAGCGAGACAATGCCACAGAGGAAGTGGATCCATCGTGGAGAGGCATAGGGTAAGGGCGAAGGGTACATGGAGGGAGGATAGGGAGTCGGTGGTGCTAGGGAGTGTAGAGGGGCGCTGTGGGAGAGGGTAAGCGTCAGCGGGGAAGAGGGTTGTGCGGATGACGCACCTGTTGGCTCTCCCATTTCCTGGGTCTGCCCTACATTTCCTCTGCCCCTCCGTCCTTCGTTGTCGCGTGCAAGTAACCCACATCCCTGTCGAAAGGGGAGGGGTGAGCGGGCGTGATGGTGGTGTGGCAGTGGGATATCAACCGCGCAACAGCGGTTGATGGACGTGTCGGTAAATGCCGAATTATGCCGAGACACGCCGAGATGCGTCAAATCTCAAAGAATGTGACATTTACAAGAATTGTGTTGCTTATGCAAGTAAAATATTAGTATGAAATTACTTAAATAAACACCCCTAAGCCACCAACAACCCGTCAACGGGTACGGTTTTTGGAAGGGTTGAAAATGTCCAACCCTCACCCTCACCCAGCATACCCTCGGCATCAACCCGGCGCGGGTTGCCGAACCCGTGCGGATCACTATGGGTGGTCGACCTGATCAAATGGTTGGTCACAGGCGACAACCCATTCAGCAAGGATGTTCTCGAATTCAGCCGCATCCCAAGCAACCTATAAGACTATTAGAAGACACCCCTAGGCCTGTATTGATAAGTAAGAACTCACTGCAATTTGTTTTTCAAAAGCCGCCTGGATGCTTGTTGACGATGATGAGATCTTCAGTGACTTGAGGTGTGCATTAATGTCAGCCTCCAAAATATCTTTGTCGGCCATTGCGATCTTCACTTCGAATGGGGTGGGAAGGGAGTCACGTTCCTGGAAAGACGTGTAAAGCTGATACATGGCTGGAAACTTGGACGCGAGGTGACCGATCATATCTGAATAGACAGACGTTAGATACAGTGATTAAGAATGATAAAAACTTACTCTTTAAACTATACTTCATAGCCTTCGAGAGCTTGAAAGTCTGTCGCGATCCATGCCAGCATTTGTAATATTTTGCATTAGGCGAGACGCTTCTGTCGTGGTCGGTATTCCGAAGTTCGTAGAATAGATATATGTAGTTCTTCTTGCCGTCCATCTGAGTTATCGAGGGATTAGAAAACTGAAAGGCAGTATTTATTGATTACTTGCCGACAGTGCTAGGGTGCTCAGTGAAGGGGTCTTGCCTAATGATGACAAAGCTTCAGTTGCTTGAAGAGTGGGGGCATTGGGTGTGGTTTGAGTGCTCAATGATTCCTCTGTGCGAGACCTCTTTGTGTTTGATGTAGTATCTGATGTCCTTGACATTGTCTTCGCTTTGCGTTTCTTGGTGCGAGACTTGGTAGTACCAGCCGAAGTAAGTGGGACAGTCTTTGATGGAAGTGCGGTAGCAATCTGGTCATGCTGATCAGCAATAAACACCAAAATCATACAAAAAACAACTCACCTCCGAATTCTGGAGAACCCTCTCTTCTTCCACGTAAATCTCGACGTCCGAACCTGAATCCGAATCCGCCGAGCTATCTTCTCCATCTTCAAAATCACTGTCATCGGGGTCAGTCTTGACGTCTACGGCTGGTTGGCGTGCAGACTTGTTGTGTTGGGTATGACGAGGTTGATTAGTGCATTTTGGGATCGGCTGGCCATCATCGTCGAGCTTCTCTGCTTGGAGCCCTGCCTGTAGGCGTGTCGTATCCTTCTTGTGAAAACCCCTTCCTGATAGGACATGCAAAGTATTTAGAACAAGCAAATTACAGAAAGGAATACTCACCTTCTTGAACTGGAACAGGAATATGTGAAGAGGGGATTGTACCTGGGGGCAGAACACGAGGAAGGGGTTGAAGATCGTCTGGATCATGGTGGAAATCTATTTCCCAAGCATCTAAGAGCCTGCCATCTGGGCCAATAGCACACTGATCAGCAATAGATGGAGCTTCCATAGCAATAGCAACAGGGAAGGGGGAGAAGAGAGACGGTGTAGAGCTCTTACTTTGGGCAAAGTTCAGGAATCCAACACCCAGATTTTATCGTCTGGGACTCTCTTGTTGCAGATTTTGGTCAAGGGAGATGTATGATTGCACAGCTACATAACTACAAGGTGAGCACAATAACAGGGAAGAGGGACAATGTTGAGCGCAGAACATGAACGCCTTAACATTCGAACGTTGGATGCGAGTCGCGAAATCTGACACGTCAGCCAATCAGAATTTGGAAGTCCGCCATTCTGATTGCCGGATGCGGCGAAACTTGGCGAAAATATGTATAGAGATTGGTTGATTTTGTTCAGACAAAACATTAATATTTTCACTCATGGACATGTACAAAATCGTCAGGCAACACCAGTCGAACAACCGTGTACGGCCGTTGACGGCCGTCCTTACATGGTCAAGGGCGGGTGGCAAGCCGTGTATGTTTGGCTCGGCTGCCCCCATACACAAGGCCACAACGGGTCGGCACCCGCCCCCGTGCGACGGTAGCTGTCTCCCGTCTACATACGGTAATGGGTGGCAGCCCTAAATCTCAGTCGTGCTCTTTCCCATTTCGTTCTTCCATACCACGACTCGCTCGCGCATTTGCTTGGGCATGTGAGGTCCTTTCGGAGCCATAGGTCGGGCATCGATTGCGAGAGTGTGGAGGTAATCATCGACGTGGTTGCCAGACTGCCAAACAGATTTGGAAGGACCCTTGTCACATCAAGACCGTGGGTAGTGTTTGAAGGTCCGGTTACAAGACCGGAAAAAGACCGGGACTTAACCGGACCGTAACCGCCTTGGACCGAAAATATTGAAGACCGATCAAGACCGTAACCGTGGTCCGGTCTACGGTCCATTGTCAGTTCAAAATATTCAAGACCGGGCAAAGACCGGTCGAGACTGGTCAAGACCAGTCTTTTTACTATTAAAAGTATGTAATTTAACTAGTATCTAAACACTAACTTGTATTGACTTTCTACTACAATATTTACCGTAAACGTGTTTAAATTGTGTTCGACGACAATTTAAATCGTGGGAATCTGAGTTTGAATTCACATTCAACGTCAAACTTTCGCGTTTAACGTTGTATATTCACCCTCCCCATGCGCCCCTCCCCTTTTGACAGGGATGTGGGCATGATACAACCCGCAGATGATGGACACAGGGGAGGAAGTTGTAAAGGGCAGACCCTTGGAGTGGGAGAGCCGCCAGGTGCGTCACTCGCACCACCCAAAGTCCTCCGCTAACCCTTACATCTCCCCACAGCATGCATCCGCCCGACTGCCACCTCCTGGGCTCGATGTCGCCCTCTCCACCTTTTGTTCACTCCTCGTCCTCGCCCTATACCTCCCTCTTCCCCCCTGCAGTGGACTCACAACGTGCCGCACGCCATGTCATTGCCACGTCACTACGACAACGCCGCCGCGCAGAGCCCGCGACCTCCCACCACCACTGCCCCTTTGTTGTATCGCTCTTGTTACATATGCAGCAATGACATTTCACACTGCCTCCGCTGCAGCCCACCCTACACGCTCTTGTGTATGCCATCCGCCTGCACTGTGCCGCGTCGTTTCCACGTCATGACAAAATGCCGCCGCCTGCGCCTCCCTTGTGGGTGCATTTGCAACGCTCGCCTTGGGAAGAACCTCACCATTGCCAACCAGAGGGCATGGGGGCGTCGAACAGTCAGCGCCAATGTCTGCACATTTCCGCAGCTGCTGTCTGCTCCAATTCTGTGCTCTCCCCATCCCAGCTCTCTGTTTGACCATGATGTGACAACACCGCATGCGATGTGGCAAGGAAGGACACGGTTCTCGCAGGCTCACAACGACGGCGTATGTCGCCAATATTGCTGTCCCATGCTCCCTGCTCACCCTCACTGTCCCACACGTCGACCGCATCAAATACCCTGCTGCTGTCGACTGCTGTTCATAAATTCATGCACTCCGGACATTCATTTGTGTCCCCAACCCATTCCCACATCACTCCTTGCCGTCTATATGCACAATGGAACTGCAGTATTGCAGTTCCCGCGACGTCGAGATGCTAAGTCATTGATATCATCCCCCCTGTATGCTGTCTAACTGACTATGGACTGGTCCTAACCAGTCCTCAACCAGTCTCAACCGAAGTCAGCCCAAGACCGGTTCAGACTGGTTTTGGCCAGTTAACAGACCATGAAAAGACCGGTCCAAGGCTGATAACCAGTCTTGGTGCGGTCTTGTTGCGGTCTGTTAACCGATGAGACCGGTCTCGGTCTCGGTCCAAGGCCTCTGAGGGAAAAAGACCAGACCGGACCAGACCTTCAAACACTAACCGTGGGACCAAACTGTGCCTGGAAACTCTGCGAAATTCACAAAACGATGCGGCAATTATTCATGCAAATCACTGTAACCCTAAATCTGACCGCCCCTAATTGAGTGACATTCTCTTTGTCGCACTTCCACCACAGAATCAACGCCAGTGCCTGCTGCTGAACTCTCCTCCTAGATATCTTGCAGAACAAAGTGACCGCTTAGCTATTTGAAAAATATTTGTCTTTCAAATTTCTCTTGAGTTATCAAAATACGGGCGCCATAAGCCATTAAGCTCAGCCTCAAGGCAGCTAATTGACGTAAAATGCACGTAACACATTCAATGCTCAAGTTATTCCTTCAAAAATTTGCATCTACTTTCTAGAGCTATTTGCCTTTTCGACTCACTTATTTTATGCGATACTTTTCTGATGGGACCTCTTCAGAAAGGGGGATAATCGCGCAGTAACGGCGTGTGACGGAATCACATTGTTCAATTAGGGGAGGTCAAATTCACAGAAATCTACCGTGTTTGGAGTTTGCCCGTGGGAAATGCGCGCTACAGGGATTCAGACTCAGAAATCCCGGTCTCTCTATAGCTATCGACAGATGTAATCTTCATAGAGAGAACGGCTTCTGGTCTAGAAGAGTCGACTGTTGGACTTGTAGAAGTTCTGATTGTCACGTGAAAGTGCTTACTCTTGTCAAATGTATTCAAAATTGATTTATTTATGTAACTTGTAATCTACTTTGATCATCTTTGCACTCGGTGAGTACTTTACATGTTCCTCTGATAACCTATGTCAGGTACTATGAAATTCTTTTAGGGGGCGGTGGCTATGAGAGAACTTGGAATGAACGAGGTGGAAAACTTGTGGAAAACAGGGTATGTTTCCTGAGCTTTCATCAAACATTCAAAATATCCAGAGGTTGCAATATCTCACACAATAGTTATCAGTGGTTGAAATGGAAGAAGTCTGCACTTGATTTCCCAACCCATCCACCAACGCCGGACGATTGCACGCTTTCATCAGGGAAGCCTTGTTCAGCGTGCGTGGAACTGGGAGCATTGGATGCACAAGACGACTCGTTCTATCGGAATGAAGATACTGCAAGGGAACGACGCTTACTAGTTCAAAGGATCATCGATCATCGATCAACCACCGTCACGATCCTTTTGCGTATAATTTGCCCTTCGAACTTGTGGCGAAAATTTTTACCGTCTATTATGAAGGCAGTGGATATGCAGAGACAATCCAAGCATCCTCGTTGAATGTACGGCGACTCCTTTGCGCCTAACAGCCGTGTGCACCAGATGGCGCGACATAGCCTTCAATATTCCTTCCTTGTGGGCATCTCTTTTGCTATCATACTCTCCGATTTGGTATGTACACCCATCCAGATTTCGTGGGGCAGTGGTTAGGTTGCGCAGGTACGCGACCTTTATCCATTTGTATATCATTGACGGAGTGCCATGGCTGCACGAAACGTTCAAAACCACTATTCAACAGCATTCGAAGCTACTCCGATCGATGGAAATCCATGAATGTATTCACGCCGTCAAAACTCTGCAAAACCCTCCTAGGAATGCTGAGTGGTGCCTACCACTTTTAATGAAAAAAACGCGGCAACTGCCAGCACGCACTCGTGTTATTTGCCGTCTCAAATTTGAAATGAAACAGCCGTACCAATTTATGAAATTGCACACGGCAAAATTATCATTTATTGCCGCGGAATTTTCAATTCTATCAGGCGCAATTTTCATTAGGTGCCACATGTGCTATCATTAAATGCCATGCACAATTTCAATACTTGCCATATGTGTTATCATTGGGTGCCGCATATAATATCATTCAGCGCCACATGCAATATCATTAGGTGCTGTGTGCAATATCATTAATTGCTGTGCATAATATTATTCAGCGCCATGTGCAATATCATTAGGTGCCATGTGCAATATCATTAGGTGCTGTGTGCAATATCATTAGGTGCCGTGTACAATATCATTCAGTGCCGCATATAATATTATTCAGCTCCGTGTGTGATATCATTATGTGCCATATATAATTTCATTCAGCGCCGTGTACGATATTATTCAGCGCTGTGTACAATATCATTAGGTGCTGTGTATGATATCATTCAGTGCCACATGCAATATCATTAGGCGCTGTGTGCGATATCATTATGTGCCGTATATAATATCATTCAGTGCTGTGTACAATATCATTCAGCGCCGTGTACAATATCATTCAATGCCACGTGCAATATCATTAGGCACTGTGTGCAATATCATTATGTGCCATATATAATTTTATTCAGCGCCGTGTACGATATCGTTAGGCGCTGTGTACGATATCATTCCGTGCCACGTGCAATATCATTAGGCGCCATGTACAATATCATTATGTGCTGCATATAATATCATTGGGTGCCATGTGCGATATTATTTCTGCTGCAGGTATATCACATGAGAATATACCACATGACCAGGGGGTGTGACCTGCTAAAAATAGCCAATATCTATTATTGGTGTGGGGTGCATATGGCTGGCTGTCCTGCATTCCCTGTGCAAATATAGAACTATTATATATCAGCAGAAGCGTATTTTTGAGCTGAATCCATCTGTAAAGGTTTCATGGCTCTAGCATCACTGGCTGCTGAGATAATAGCAAAATACTGTGTTCTTTAAATAGAAATAGCGTAAATCATGAATTTCTCAGCGCCCAGGCAGTATTTTCCCACGATCTAAATTGAAACCTGTACTTCAAATTTATATCTATAAGATCAAATTAGAATTATGCTTATCGGATTACTAATGCGTATGCAATACCCTTATCAAAATCTAAATTGATTAGGCTCTAGCGCCTGCAATAATTGGAATATTGAAATAATCTAAATTGGCCCTTTTTAAGCTCATGTTACTCTTTTAGATCCCAAGTAACTAATTGAACTCAGAACTTTACCTAATCTCATCCCGCAAGAAATGTCGCAATATCTACGCTGCTCTACGATGAGATGATACATGAAATTTTGATGTGCTGTCAATGTAGGTATCCATAAAAGGTTATTTAGAATCCATATTTTTAGTTTGCGGGTATTACCATACCTCCAATATAGCTAACTCAGAATCACCTCTCTGAGCAGGTGTTCAAAGTACCTATATGCATACCTAACCACTTTGCTCAATTCTGTAAGGTGCCAACCTTAGAAAACTTGAGGATACTGTAATATGAGCATTACTTTATTGATATTTTATTCCTGGGCTCTTTGATTCATACACCTATCACATAACAGAGAAAGTGGGTAAGTATGCATATAGGTACTTTGAACACCTGCTCAGAGAGGTGATTCTGAGTTAGCTATATTTGAGGTATGGTAATAACCCGCAAACTAAAAATATGGATTCTAAATAACCTTTTATGGATACCTACATTGACAGCACATCAAAATTTCATGTACATCAATCGGTAGAGCAGCGTAGATATTGCGACATTTCTTGCGGGATGAGATTAGGTAAAGTTCTGAGTTCAATTAGTTACTTGGGATCTAAAAGAGTAACATGAGCTTAAAAAGGGCCAATTTAGATTATTTCAATATTCCAATTATTGCAGGCGCTAGAGCCTAATCAATTTAGATTTTGATAAGGGTATTGCATAGCATTAGTAATCCGATAAGCATAATTCTAATTTGATCTTATAGATATGAATTTGAAGTACAGGTTTCAATTTAGATCGTGGGAAAATACTGCCTGGGCGCTGAGAAATTCATGATTTACGCTATTTCTATTTAAAGAACACAGTATTTTGCTATTATCTCAGCAGCCAGTGATGCTAGAGCCATGAAACCTTTACAGATGGATTCAGCTCAAAAATACGCTTCTGCTGATATATAATAGTTCTATATTTGCACAGGGAATGCAGGACAGCCAGCCATATGCACCCCACACCAATAATAGATATTGGCTATTTTTAGCAGGTCACACCCCTGGTCATGTGGTATATGCTCATGTGATATACCTGCAGCAGAAATAATATCGCACATGGCACCTAATGATATCATACACAGCACCTAATGATATTGCACATGGCGCCTAATGATATCGCACGTGGCACTGAATGATATCGTACACAGCGCCTAATGATATCGTACACGGCGCTGAATGAAATTATATATGGCACATAATGATATCGCACACGGCGCCTAATGATATTGCATGGCATTGAATGATATCATACACGCGCTGAATGATATTGTACACAGCGCTGAATGATATTATACGGCGCTAATGAATTATTATGGCACTAATGATATCACACAGCTAATGATATTATATGCGCACTGAATGATATCGTACACGGCGCTAATGATATTGCACATGGCGCTGAATGATATTATATGCGGCACTAATGATATTGCACGGCGCCTAATGATATTGACATGGCACTAATGATATTGTACACGGCACTGAATGATATTGTACACGGCGCCTAATGATATTGCATGTGGCGCTGAATGATATTATACGGCACTGATATATGGCAAGTATTGAAATTGCGCATGGCATTTAATGATAGAACATGCGGCACCTAATGAAAATTGCGCCTGATAGAATTGAAAATTCCGCGGCAATAAATGATAATTTTGCCGTGTGCGATTTCATAAATTGGTACGGCTGTTTCATTTCAAATTTGAGACGGCAAATAACACGAGTGCGTGCTGGCAGTTGCCGCGTTTTTTTCATTAAAAGTGGTAGGCACTAGTGGAATGCTGCCTATCGATGCACCGCTCCTCGAAAGCCTACATCTTGATAAAGTTGCAGATGGAACCTATTCTAATGCCGCTCTTATTGTTACCTTGAACGCTCCGCGGTTATCCACATTGTCCATGTGGCGTCTTTGGCTTAAGCTCGAGTGCGCAAACCTGACTTCAAACTACGGCTAGTGTCGACGAAATTCTCAACATCTTATTAAATGCTACAAACTTAATTGAGTGCGAATTCGTAGATATATGTGACAATTCGTACATACACCCCCTTCCTGGCGCTATTACACACCCCTCACTCCGATAGCTGAAGCTCTTCCCAGAGGCATACATGGAACAGGACTTAATATGCACCCTCTTCGAACGACTCACACTTCCAGGATTACAAAAACTTGTATATGACTTCAAACAATCTGTGATCCCACTCGATGCTGACATCTTTTCAAGCTTTTTAGCGCGATCCGGCAATGCTGTCACCTATTTATGCTTGGAGAATATTGACTTCGAGTGTATCCCAAATTCTCTCATCATCACCGCGCTCGAACTCCTCCCCTCGCTCACCGAGTTGCACCTGCAGTGTGGGGAAGCACCCCCGCGGATGTGGTTAACCCTGCCTAAATCACTCTTCTCCTACATGGCATTGACTGTGGTCTGGTACAAGGAAAAGGAAACATTCCTCCCCAATCTCCACACGCTCGTATATCATGGGGTGAAACCCAATCCTGGTGCATGGCGAGCCTTGGAAATTGATATAAACAATCTCGCTATTGCTTTAGGGGGACCCTGCGACCCCTTCTGAGGCCAAGAAGCATCATCCTAATTATGTCCCGAGGCCGCTGCGCACAGTACAATTCACAGTGGTCAATACTCTGCCTGATGTTACAGTTGGAGTGCTCAAGGCCCGGGCGTTCTCTAGAGAGTTATTTCTTACCCTACTTCAGGTAAAGGGTATGGGTGTAGATCTAAGGATTATGGAGGAGGCTTGGGGGGAGAGTGGGTACAGTCGAGAAATGGATCTGCTCGTGCAATTCGAGCTGACTCGGACTTTTGCTGATTTGGATAATTTTCCAGCACATTGGTTTGGTGCTAGTAACTCAGATTAATGTATCAAATGCTATAGTAGACACTGGTGTATCTTTTTATATGTGTAGATCTTCAAGAGATATGAATTGACGTTGGTGGCAAGTTGGTGGTTGATTGGCAGTTGTCCGGCAATTTCCGATGACAATGCGCGGTTGCCCGAGCGCTTGAGCCAGGCTTGAGCTGAACCGTGAATGTGAACTTTCATCATCTATCTTTGCTGACGCGCCGCAATGTCAGAACTTGGAGATGAAAAGGTACAAAATAGGCCGCCTGTATGTATTCCTTTTCTTTCTCACAGTCTATTACGACTTACAGAGCAACATAAGGGGCCCATGTCAATGAGGAAGAGACCTATTTACCTACCTCATCCATGCCAGCTAGCATCCGGAAATCTCTGTGGAGCGTGTACAGCGCTCCAAACATTTGACGCGGAGGTCTTTTTATCATGGAATTGGATAAAGGAGCGTCAATTAGTGCTGAGAAGAGTCAACGGCTGTCACGACCCTCTGACTTACTATCTCCCATTCGAACTCATCTCTCAAATCTTCGAAATTTATCATGACAATACCGGATATCCCGATTCAGTCCTATCGCGCGCCATTCCTATCCCTCGTACAACATCTCCTCTTTGTCTCGCGGCCGTATGTACGACGTGGCGAGACATAGCTTTCGATATACCTTCATTGTGGTCCTCCTTGCGCATCTCGTACTCCCCTTCTGACTCGTGGTTCGTCCACAGAGATATGGTAGAGCAGTGGCTAGACCGCAGTAAAGCGAAGCCTCTGTCTATTCGGATTGTGCTGCCCAAAAAGGAGGAGAATGCAAAGGAGTCAAGCCAACCGCTCAAAGAGACCATGTTCGACACGCTCCGGCACCATGCTGATCATTGGAAGCTGTTGAACCTCCTCATGACGACTGAGCTCAGCAGAAAGCTCTTAAGCGCGACAAAGCTCGTACACACGCCGCTTCTTGCGCCGCTTCTTGAAACCCTCCAGCTCGAAATTGCGGATGAAAACTTTGAAATGCCGAACATAGTTTGTCTGGACGCTCCACATCTGAAGAAACTCCAGACATGGCGCATCTGCCTGCCGACGCTCAAAATTGAGTGGGACAATCTAACCTCTGTTCGAGTGGTCATGCCCAGTATTGATGAGGTCTTTACTATCCTTGCGCGTTCTCCGCACCTGGTCGAATACGATCTCGAAGATATCTATGACAATTCTTCAGAGTATCTGATCCCTGACCATATCACGCATCCTTCACTCTTCTCACTGAAGATTTTCCCTAAAGACCTCGCAGGCCCAGACGACATCGACACCATGTTCGAGCGCCTGACTTTCCCAATGTTAAAATGCCTCACTTACAATTTCGAATCATCGGTATGGCTTAACATGAAATTTTTTTCTGGATTCCTCACACGCACTACCGGAACAATGATGTACCTTTCCTTAAAAGCACTCGACTTTGATTGCATCTCGCAATCCTCCGTTATCACAGTACTGGCACTCCTGCCATCTCTCACCAAACTATACCTGGAATGCTGGAAATCTGAGACCCCATGCATTGAATTACTGGAGTCCTTCTGCACCCGTTTAGCGGGTGTCCAATCGAACGATAGATTTCTCCCAAATCTTCAAATACTCTCGTATAGAGGGTTGAAGCATAATGTGGGTTCGTGGAAAGGATTGAAATATGCCTTGAAGCACCTGGCTAGTGCTTTCGAGAACCCTTCTCCGCTCTCCGATGTCGATGAAAAGATGCACCACTACACTCCAAGACCCCTTCACACAGTTCACTTCACCTTGATTAATAGGTCCCCGAGCAAAGATGTCGTGTCTGTTCCAGAGGACGTCTTCACTTCACTCTCTAGAATAAAGAAACAAGGGGCTTGTTTGATGATGAAAGAAGAAATGTGGAATCAAGATGGGACGAAGGACGAATTGGATTTAATCCTGCATTTCTTGGAAAGGTTCACTCTGAGTTCGACAATGATTTTGTGTACTGGTTTGAAAAATGTTCAATATACTCTTTCATATTCTCAATTGAACAGAATTATAAGCAGTGTGTGCAGTTGTGTTGCAGCAGTATGGGCATCGTGCCCGGGTGAGAGAAATTGCCTTTTTAAAATTTGCGCTATTTTCTTCCTCCAGAGCGGGCATTTGGGAACTCCTGCAGAGAGACAGGGTTGGGCAAGTATGACTGAGGATTTGCATATCTGAGTTTCATTGCTGTCTGGATACTTGCTGCGCTCAGGACATTCTAAGTGTGTTGGATCCGAATTCCCTAACGTCACAAGTAGATGTAAAAGACTTGTATAGAGGTAGTTATAAGGTCGGAAGGAAAGCTTTGGGCGACTCCTGTTGTGAATCTCTGACAATTCAAGCCAAGGGAACAAATTTTTTCGGCCGAGTGCTGTACAAGCTAATGGCGAGACGAGCAAAAGAATTCGAAGCAGTGCAATTTTAGACTACGTCTTGCAAGCCGTTCCCGCATTGCAGCAAGAGTTGAGGGAGCAACAAGAGTAATCGAGCATCTACTGCACCAAACCCACTTAATGGCGAGCGCTCATGCAGCTCAAGCAGAAACTTAAGCTAGATCTGGACAACAACATGCTGAGCAAGAGGAGGTGAGGTCTCAATCAACAGGTTTATTTGATATGCTACTCCAATACATTTAATCACGCTTCACATGGCCTGATTCCGTTCCTCGCGCTGACGCCCTCATGGGTGATGCATCCGCAGAAGTGGCTGAAAAGAAAAGTCCTCAGGTCAGCCGGTGGCAGGTCAAAATTAAATAAAACCGACGTACTTTCCACTGTAAACAGCGCGATCCCAGTTGTGACTGTTGAGGATGCAACGGTACATGGGCTTGGGGCAGTTGGTGAAGGGAACATTCATCAAAGTTGGAGAAGTATGCGGGATTACTGTGGATGTATATAATCAGTTGTGGCTCAACGTTTCAAGACCAACGGCACGTACCTCAATGCAGCCCAGACATCAGGGTAGTGTCGTCCATCTAAGAACGTCGTCTGTTAGCGTCAAATGGAGAAGGAAGTGCTATCATGAAATACTCACTGCAAGTGCACGAGTTACCGTTTCTACATTCCAACTCCACCTGGTCCAAAGGCGCCACCGAAGCGAAGAACAGGGGAGCAGCGAGGATGAAAAAAAGGACGGAAGCAGTCTTCATGATGATTATATAGGCGTAGAAGATGTTAAGATCTGTTGAGGTTATGAGAAGACGATGAAAATTGTGAGGGAGTTTGTGTAGTTGACTCGAGTTGGTTCCAGGGCGCCAGGCAAGGAATTCGAGAGAGGGATGGTAGGGTTTTATACCTGTCATGTCCCTGTGCGGTTCGGGTCGTGTTAATATGGCCAGTTGGAGCATGCCCTGCTCTGTCTCCACTAATAAAAATTGTGTTTTAGCATAGAAGCTCTGGTAAGCGGACACGAAGGAGTCATAGCACTGACTAATCCAAGCTGAAGAAGGCGGTGTGGAAGCCGCCTGTACATTCGTAAGCTCTTTAATTTCGCTATTTTGATATGTAATTTCGATCCACTTGAATAAATAGAACCGCAGCGCCGGCTGGACGGCCTTATGGTGCGTACTGGATATATGTAGCCTGACTTCCACATCGCACAAAATTTTCGGTACATCAGCCGTTAGAGGACACTGCGTGACGGGGATCAAGAACTAATCAGATAACAGGCGAATGGCTTGCGAGTGCCCAGGTAGCGCAACCATGGACTTTGCGCCGGGGGAACAAAGACGGCGAACTAAAAATAGAGACTTGAGCGCTTAGTAGTCCGGTGATCATAAGTCAGATATATGGACAATTGTCATCAAATCGAACAATAGATCAACAATAGATCGCTCACACACGGCCTCGTAACACGAGTGTAATTAGAATCTTTCGTCCCCTTTCTTCCCTTTTGCCAATAATAAGTCTGAATCGTGTCGACCCTCTGAGTCGCTGCGCCCAGGCTCCCGGTTTTGTTCCTTGAATGTATTTGGTTGAGTGGGGAGTGGCTGCGCCCGGCGTTACGAAGCCTGTCTTTTTGTATGCTTTGTGATTTTCTTCATGGGTATGTGTAATGCATATTTTTGTCTGAAAAATCCACTAAGAAAGTGTTGTGTCCGACAACAGAAACCTTGCTTGGAGGAACAAAGAGACTATTATTTCATAGATCAGTGGTGCGTGCAGTAGGCCCCTGCGATTATCGATATCTGACTCGGTCGTCCTCGCCTCTCAGATCGTCGCCTTTTTCCGTAGGCGCGGCTCCCACCCTCTCTCGCACTCTTCACCCAAGTCAGCTTGCCTGTCAATGCACCCTCTAGTTCTGGCTTCTATGGGAATTTCAATGTGTGAGTGTCTGACCAGGAGGGTGTTGTCAAGTTTCATAGGCATACACATGCACGGGCATGAATGAGTCGAAGTCATAACTTGTAGCGCCTCATTGGCGGCATCGCGTTGAGCTGACCAACTCGTTGAAGTGGCCGCTGAACTGGAAAGGTTTTTACATTTGTAGAATACTTTTCATAGATATTGAGCAAGTGATATAATTGAGCGAGGTGTATTCACGAGCTGAGCAAGCTGCAACACGCATCATGCGCGTGCGCACGCATTCATTGGCATATACTAAGTATAAGTACGAGTACTGTAACACGCTCCTACCTAACACGGCGAGATACCGGCGCCCGTGCTTAATTATAATTCAGATATACCTGGATCACGTAAGTTGACCGTCGTTTTCTCTGTCCTCACAAGCATCAGGAAAATCCATATTGGCCTAGGAGATACTTAGAAAACCCCTAGAGACTCTGAGAGACTCTGAGAGCACTATAGGGATCTTGAGACAGAAAGACTTCTAAAGCTATGTTACGATGCAACTCAAAGACCCAGGTTGCTCTGGGAGACACCAGGATTGCTCTTTGCTAGCTCTCAGGGCAGTATAGGTTTCTCTCTGACCCTCTCTGGATACTCTGGTTTTAGCTTCTTAGTTTGCTTAGTATATATCATAAGATAATTATTAAAAAATAAGTATTATTTCTCTAATATGCTGATTATACATATCAGTCTGAGGCCACTGTCTACACGAACTTGAAGCAACCAGCTGCCCTTCCCTCCTTGCACTTTCCCCTGCAATCTCTGTCAATTTAATTTTCTTTGCTTACATTGCCGACTTCGCAAAGATTTGAATAACAAATCTGAATAATGACGAGAGGTGGCGCAGCGCTGCTAAATAAAGGTCAGTCAATGTACAATTTGTCTATATGGAATAGGATTGACTTACTGATTTAGAATCTCTTTTTGTCAGAGATCACCTTCAGTATGTCGACCTTCACGTTGTCGATGAGTGAATCGCGTTGAATCGAGGCGAGGCGGTGTTGACAGTGGGGCCGCGCGTGCAGATTAGGAATTAGGATAAGGTCAGTTCTCTGTGCTTTATCAAATATGAATGATCAGCTTACCTTTACATCTAGTCATCTCATTCATCTCTGTAGGCGCGCAGCAAGGAGGACAGCTGGAGTGTGGGAGAAGGGATTGAACAGCGACGACGGCGCGACGTAGGCGGCGCAGCACTGCAAATCAGATGTCAGTCAATTGTGAATTTGTTTGTGAGATATAAAAGGTCAACTCACTGATTCTCTTTTTGTCAGAGCTCACCTTCAGCATGTCTCGACGACGAGCTGGAGGAGTTCACTCGAGACGGGGAGGCGGGGCGGCGGGGCATGATGATCACATCTACAATGCCGCGTCAACGCGCAGGGTGGTACTTATCATGAGAGTGTCGCTGGCATTACCTAGTAAACAAGATGAATAAGCTATTGGGAGGCCAGTGGGTCAGTGCAGTTGAACAACAAAGAAGATTAAGTTGTACCGTTGGGGATGACGATGACACGTCATCCCCTTGTTCTGTCCTCTGCGCACATTCGGGCCTGCTGAAGTTGGGGGGTGATTGGGGGAAGAGATAGCGCGGGCAGTCTGGTTGACAGTAGTACAAGGGCGGCCTTGTTACATGTGGTGCGAGCTCGCTGGGTGGATGGGGGAGTCGGTGTAATATGGCGTGTGAATTATGTTGCAAGCTGTTTTGACTTTGGTGCACCGGCGTACGGCCGGCCCGGGTTGAGCGAAACGAACTTCTAACATTTTTGACCTTGTCAATATCCAATGTCAACGCCCATTCCCTTGCCTGCTCAAGCGCTCAAGCGCTCATCGATCATTGCCTACCTCCCATTTGATTTTCCATTCTCAACTTGTACGTACCACCATCCTCCGGTAATAGGTCTCCAGCAAGCGCAAGCACTCGATAACGAAGGATGAAGGATTGGGGGGAGGAGACTCAGGGAAGACCCGAGGAGGCGGGAGATCCACCAGGTATGCCACAGCTGCCACCCCCACCCAGTGCACTCTGACTCGCAGTTTCACACCCCACAACTCACTACGCTGCAGGCGCTCCGTCCTTCTAAAGGCGCGGCCCCTGTTTAGTGTGCTCTCGCTGCCCGATCCAATTCCACTGCCTCCTCACTCACTCCACCTTACCCATCTACTCCCTCGTACACGCGATCATGCGCAGTGCAGCGTCCGCGTAAATACCTTGGACCAAATCTCCATTACAGCGCGCCCTTACCTTCGCGCTCTCATCACCCCGGACGACACATTGGTGCTTCACACATGATGCCCGTGCTCTGCAACGCCCTCAGTGGCCACCGTGACTCCGCCTGCACCATCTCCAGCTGGCCTCTTCGTCCGCCTGCTTCAAGTGCACAACGCCGCTCCAACAGCTTGATGACATTGACATCGACATTGTTTGCATCCCTCTCCCTCTGGCTCCGGCTCTGGCTTCGATTCCACGTCCGCATCCACCTCTGGTCTGTCGCCTCCACCCCTGCCACCCCCACCCCCAAGCACACAGAGTTTAACAGCAGCTCGCCAAGTTCCTGCGGGGAGTGGTACCTACCACTTTTTTTCATAAAAACACGGCAAGTCACAGCACGTCTTCAGATTATTTGCCGTCCGAATTAATGAAACGATCCTGCCGTGAAATTAATGATCACGCACACGGCGACTTTTTCATATTTTGCCATGTTGCGGGATCAATTCTACTCATGCTGGCAATTTCATATTCTGCCGTGTGTATTTTCATTTCCAATTTCATATCCTGCTGTGCACATTTTCATTTATTCTTGTAGGTGCGGGCTCAAATTCTGCCGTGAGCGTGATCATTATTTTTCGCAGGTGCGCTCATTTGTTGCCATGAGCGCGCTCATTATTTCTCGTGGGTGCACTCTTTCTCAATTCTATGTGTGATCAATAAGTGCCGTGTGTGTGATCATTTATTTCTGTGTGTGGGATCATTAGGCGCTGTATGCGCGATCATTTATTTCTATGTGCATGATCATTAAGTGCTGTATGCGTGATCATTAAGCGCCATGTGCGGGATCATATGCGGATCATTTATTTCTATGTGCGTGATCATTAAGGGCATGTGCAGGATCATATGTGCACTCATTAATTGCCACATGCGGGATCATATGTGCGCTCATTAATTGCCACATGCAGGATCATATGTGCAATCATTACTTGTTGTATGCGGGATCATTAAGCGCCTTAAGCGGGATCATATGTGGGATCATTAGGTGCTGTATGCGGGATCATTTATTTCTATGTGCGTGATCATTAAGCGCCATGTGCAGGATCATATACGCACTCATTAATTGCCACATGCAGGATCATATGTGCGATCATTAATTGCCACATGCAGGATCATATGTGCGATCATTACTTGTTGTATGCGGGATCATTAAGCACCTTAAGCGGGATCATATGCGGGATCATTACTTGTTGGATGCGGGATCATTAAGCGCCCTATGCGGGATTATATGCGGGATCATTACTTGTTGTATGCGGGATCATTAAGTGCCCTATGCGGGATTATATGCGGGATCATTACTTGTTGTATGCAGGATCATTACTTGTTGTATGCGGGATCATTAAGCGCCCTATGCGGGATTATATGCAGGATCATTACTTGTTGTATGCGGGATCATTAAGCGCCCTATGCGGGATTATATGCGGGATCATTACTTGTTGTATGCGGGATCATTAAGTGCCATGTGCGGGGTCATTATTTTCTGTATGCGTGATCATTAAGCGCCATGTACAGGATCATTAAGCGCTGTGTACAGGATCATTAAGCGCTGTGTGAGGGATCATATGCATGATCATTACTTGTTGTATGCGGGATCATTAAGCGCCATGTGCGGGATCATTAAGCGCTGTGTACAGGATCATTAAGCGCTGTGTGAGGGATCATATGCATGATCATTACTTGTTGTATGCGGGATCATTAAGCGCCATGTGCGGGATCATTAAGCGCCGTGTGCGGGATCATTTATTTCTGTGTGCGGGATCATTATTTGCTGTATGCATGATCATTAAATGCTGTGTGCGATATCATTTCTGTCCTGGATATATCACATGAGCTTATATCACATGACTAGGGGGGTGGGAACTGCTAAAAATAGCTAATATCTATTATTGGTATGGGGTGCATATGGGTTGCTGTCCTGCATCCGTTGGATAGATATAGGACTATTATATATCATTAGAAGCGTATTTTTGAGCTGAATCCATCTGTAAAGGTTTCATGGTTCCAGCATCACTGGCTGCTGAGATAATAGCAAAATACTGTGTTCTTTAAATAGAAATAGCGTAAATCATGAATTTCTCAGCGCCCAAACAGTATTTTCCCACGATCTAAATTGAAACCTGTACTTCAAATGCATATCTATAAGATCAAATTGAATCATGCTTATCGGATTGCTACTGCTTATGCAATACCCTTATCAAAATATAAATTGATTAGGCTCTAGCGCCTGCAATAATTGGAATATTGAAATAATCTAAATTGGCCCTTTTTAAGCTCATGTACTCTTTTAGATCCCCAAGTAACTAATTGAACTCAGAACTTTACCTAATCTCATCCCGCAAGAAATGTCGCAATATCTACGCTGCTCTACCGATTGATGTACATGAAATTTTGATGTGCTGTCAATGTAGGTATCCATAAAAGGTTATTTAGAATCCATATTTTTAGTTTGCAGGATATTACCATACCTCCAATATAGCTAACTCAGAATCACCTCTCTGAGCAGTTGTTCGAAGTACCTATATGCATACCTAACCACTTTGCTCAATTCTGTAAGGTGCCAACCTTAGACAACTTGAGGATATTGTAATCTGAGCTTTACTTTAATGATATTATATTCCTGGGCTCTTTGATTCATACACCTATCTCACATAACAGAGAAAGTGGGTAAGTATGCATATAGGTACTTCAAACTGCTCAGATAGGTGATTCTGAGTTAGCTATATTGGAGGTATGGTAATATCCTGCAAACTAAAAATATGGATTCTAAATAACCTTTTATGGATACCTACATTGACAGCACATCAAAATTTCATGTACATCAATCGGTAGAGCAGCGTAGATATTGCGACATTTCTTGCGGGATGAGATTAGGTAAAGTTCTGAGTTCAATTAGTTACTTGGGGATCTAAAAGAGTAGCATGAGCTTAAAAAGGGCCAATTTAGATTATTTCAATATTCCAATTATTGCAGGCGCTAGAGCCTAATCAATTTATATTTTGATAAGGGTATTGCATAAGCAGTAGCAATCCGATAAGCATATTCTAATTTGATCTTATAGATATGCATTTGAAGTACAGGTTTCAATTTAGATCGTGGGAAAATACTGTTTGGGCGCTGAGAAATTCATGATTTACGCTATTTCTATTTAAAGAACACAGTATTTTGCTATTATCTCAGCAGCCAGTGATGCTGGAACCATGAAACCTTTACAGATGGATTCAGCTCAAAAATACGCTTCTAATGATATATAATAGTCCTATATCTATCCAACGGATGCAGGACAGCAACCCATATGCACCCCATACCAATAATAGATATTAGCTATTTTTAGCAGTTCCCACCCCCTAGTCATGTGATATAAGCTCATGTGATATATCCAGGACAGAAATGATATCACACAGCATTTAATGATCATGCATACAGCAAATAATGATCCCGCACACAGAAATAAATGATCCCGCACACGGCGCTTAATGATCCCGCACATGGCGCTTAATGATCCCGCATACAACAAGTAATGATCATGCATATGATCCCTCACACAGCGCTTAATGATCCTGTACACAGCGCTTAATGATCCCGCACATGGCGCTTATGATCCTGCATACACAAGTAATCATTAATGATCCCTCACAGCGCTTATGATCCTGTACACAGCGCTTAATGATCCTGTACATGGCGCTTAATGATCACGCATACAGAAAATAATGACCCCGCACATGGCACTTAATGATCCCGCATACAACAAGTAATGATCCCGCATATAATCCCGCATAGGGCGCTTAATGATCCGCATACAACAAGTAATGATCGCATATAATCCCGCATAGGGCGCTTAATGATCCGCATACAACAAGTAATGATCCTGCATACAACAAGTAATGATCCGCATATAATCCCGCATAGGGCACTTAATGATCCCGCATACAACAAGTAATGATCCCGCATATAATCCCGCATAGGGCGCTTAATGATCCCGCATCCAACAAGTAATGATCCCGCATATGATCCCGCTTAAGGTGCTTAATGATCCCGCATACAACAAGTAATGATCGCACATATGATCCTGCATGTGGCAATTAATGATCGCACATATGATCCTGCATGTGGCAATTAATGAGTGCGTATATGATCCTGCACATGGCGCTTAATGATCACGCACATAGAAATAAATGATCCCGCATACAGCACCTAATGATCCCACATATGATCCCGCTTAAGGCGCTTAATGATCCCGCATACAACAAGTAATGATTGCACATATGATCCTGCATGTGGCAATTAATGAGTGCACATATGATCCCGCATGTGGCAATTAATGAGTGCACATATGATCCTGCACATGGCCCTTAATGATCACGCACATAGAAATAAATGATCCCGCATATGATCCCGCACATGGCGCTTAATGATCACGCATACAGCACTTAATGATCATGCACATAGAAATAAATGATCGCGCATACAGCGCCTAATGATCCCACACACAGAAATAAATGATCACACACACGGCACTTATTGATCGCACATAGAATTGAGAAAGAGTGCACCCACGAGAAATAAAGGAGCGCTCATGCAACAAATGAGCGCACTGCGAAAAATAATGATCACGACGCTCACGGCAGAATTTGAGCCCGCACCTACAAGAAAATAAATGAAAATGTGCACAGCAGGATATGAAATTGGAAATGAAAATACACACGGCAGAATATGAAATTGCCAGCATGAGTAGAATTGATCCCACATACATGGCAAAATATGAAAAAGTCGCCGTGTGCGTGATCATTAATTTCACGGCAGGATCGTTTCATTATATTCGGACGGCAAAAATCTGAAGACGTGCTGTGACTTGCCGTGTTTTTATGAAAAAAAGTGGTAGGCACTAGTGCTGCGGGCCGAGTTCCTGCGCCCTTCGCCGCTCGATACACACTTTCCGCCGCCGTTAGCACCGAGACAAATTGGAGTCTCAAACTACGCCCATCGCAGCCAACCCCGGACACACCACACTCTCGCCGCTGCACCGCGTCCATCTCACGGTTTACCCGTCGTCCCCTCTCGCTCTCGACGACGCGACGACGACGTTCACTCAAACATCCATCATAAGGACAATAGGATTTCATCCTGCGCAAGGTAAGTCAGCTCCATTGGATATTAGATGTAACTTACTGCATACCCTCTAGATAACATCTGATCAGTCCATGCAAGGACTCTCAACAGCGAAGACGTCCGTCCGCCATCACTCTGCGACGAGCATCACAACGACATCAGAGGGTACAGGACGGACTCAAGCCATCGCGATGTGCACACATCGACGCCGTGCACCGCATCTCGGGTGCAAACGACACGATGAGACGGCACCCGACGACATCAAGGATCCGCCCACAAGCTCCGGCTCACACACGACGCTCTCAATAGCAGAGAACGACGAAGATCAGATGACGACGGGGCAGCGCACGATGATGACAACACGAGGAGAGGCGAGGCGATGCAGACGGCGTGTGGGTACCGGCGCCGACTTTGATACTCGCATCCGCGGGAATCTCAGTCGGACGCCGCCTACTGTCTGCTGCATCTCGAACCGGCTCGTCGAACCGCACCACGAGGGCAGGCGACAAATGGGCAGCACTTCGTCTGCCTGCCTGGGAGCAGCGTTGGCCCCTTGCAATCGATATCGGGGCACTGCTGCGAGGGTGGAACGACGAGGCGGGTGTGCTAGAAAACGACGAAAGGTCAGTAAACATTTCCTTTGTCTTTTCAAGCATACGAGCTGACCGTTTCGACTTCAGGACATAAGCGACAGCGAAGAGGGCAGCAGCAATAGCACGCTGCAAAGACCAAGTACACCAAAGGTAAGTATTCATCATCTTATCCCATTCGTACGCATCAAACTTACCGGGTTTCCAGCACGATCGACACTTGGTTCCAAGCCGAAATCAATATGTGAGTCTCCCTTTATTGTCAGAGCTCATCTACGTGAGCGACGTCGGCCTCGATCTCGTGCATTCGACATCTCGGATGCATGCAAGGGGCGGGTGGCGGGTAGCGACGCTGCTAGGACAAAAGATACGGTCAGTATTTTCGTTGTCATTGCAGAAGACATGCTCACCCAGTCTGCTCCATAGCACCACTGCTGACATCCAAGGCTCCTTCCTAGATGCGCACGAAACGAGAGGCGCGGGGAGGATAAAGGTAAGTAATGATCAAATTCTTGGAGATTGATTGACTTGTTTTTTTTTGTCAGTGCTCATTTGCTTTGGTTGAAGATGGTGATGACAGCAGTGAGTAGAGACGAGAACGGTGAAGGCTGCGCTGGGAATGAGCACGGGACAACAGGGAGGGTAGGGGGGTATGAGGCATGGTACGACAGCAAGCGCAATGGGTGCAGGATGACGAAGGGAGTTGAACGAGATGCTGCGAGAGCGGCAGGAATGAGATAACAGTATTGCAGCGAGAGGATGTTGCATGCTGTCCTTTATCTTACCTTCTGTCCTAGCAGTATACACAATGATAATACGATCACTTCTTGAGATGAATGTCAACTTTTGAACTGAGAACAAAGTATTTATGGAACTTCATAGATACGCAATAGATACGTTAAAGAAATTGTGCTGTAGCAACACTTTCAACATTACAAAAAAGCAATAGAGAGATTCTCAGGTATTACATAGGTATATAGGTAGGATCCTTGAGCCTCCCAAAGTGACCTAGGTCTTCCGGGTGTCTCTGGGTGTCTTTAAATCGCCCATCATCCCGGATCACTCCCGAGACAAACGTGATTTTCCTGATGAGCTTTATGCCCATCGCTACGCGTCGGAGAGTCGCGCTTCGCGCTCCTCCCCTGCTTCGCTCTTGGGCAACAGCTTGCCGGGGCTGCGCCCTGGGCCCCTTTAGTCGCGCCTTGCGCCTCCGTATTAATTACTAAAAATAACTAAGCATTTACCTTGCATTTGACCCGAAACTTGAATAGTTTCAAATTCTCTGTCCTATAAGATAAATAAAACGCATGCAAGGAGCCCATCAGGAGTTTCACATTTTACTTTTTTCGACTTGTGCAAGTCGAAAAAGCGCCTAAAAGCCGAAAAGCTCCTTTTAGAAAAAGCTAGGTCCAAATCAGCAAAAAGTTACATAAATTTCCCTCCTTTTCCCCTAAAATGCGCTAAAAATACCCACAAATCGGGCCGCAGGGAATCTATTTTGGGACAACAGTCAGAACCTCGACAATTCGTGAATTTCTACATGTTATCGTATACTACCTATGTACGTAGAAATCCGCAATAATAAGATTAATTTTACATCAACTTTTGACAAGTCAAAAAGCGGGAAAAAGGTGACAAGCAAATTGCGATCTTGCTGATGCCGACGCTTCGTTCCTGTAATACAATATGAGAAATCTAGGTGCCTTCAGACGCCTTTTAAGGCACACGTATGTCTTGAATGTCTGTTACAATGCCTTTCTTGTAAAGATGTGGTAATATTTTAATGCTCTTAAGATTCGGGGATAATATTGGGATACATCTGCACTGCATCAACACTGCATTGACAATATTGAGATTCTTTTATAATTTAACGCTAAAATTCTCGTATTCTTCTCAATAGAATGGTAAGTACAACAGAAGTACCACATGTAGGCACTTTGGTGAATTAGGGCGCCATCGTTGCCCTCACAATGACGTGGTTGTCGTCGTTGTGGCAAAGCAATCACTGGCAAGAGTGAGGACAAGACTCAGTCACAAAATCGCCACGTTGATGAAGGCTGTCCACGAGAGGGAAATCACTTTCGGCGACTGGACTGCTTTGCTTGCGTACGCAATTCTAACATTGACCAACAATTTGAATTTGACTGGGCCTCGTGGATGGCAAACGTGCGAATGCACTTTGCAATATATGAGAGGGAGCAGAATTTTTCGGCCAAACGCTGTATACGATAACAGTCGTAATAGCCGTTGAGGCGAGCAAGAGGCGAGCAAAAAAAATTCGATCGCAAGTCTGAATCGTGCCCACATCACAACGATACAGCCGAAGGAGTAGCTAGAGCAGCCAGGCATCTGCACCAAACCCGACTAGTGCTCAAGCGACTCGGGCGAAAACTAAACAACATGCTGAGCACGAGTAGATGAGGTCTCAATCAACAGGTTTATTTGATATTCTACTCCAATACATTCAATGACACGCCACGAATCCGTTCTTAGAGTGGGCGCCCTCGTGTGTGATGCATCCGCAGAAGTGGCTGAAAAGAGAAGTCCGTCAATCAACCGCTGGCACGGCATAAATAAAGAAAAATCCGACGTACTTTCCACTGTAGACAGCGCGATCCAAGTGGTGGCTGCTGAGAACCCAGCGGTACATGGGCTTGGGGCAGTTATGGAAGGGGATTTGCTCGAAGTTAGAGAAGTAGGCGGGATTACTGTGTATGTATAACATTAGCTGTTGCTCAATAATAATTCAAGATGAATGGTACGAACCTCGACACACTCCAGACGTCAGGGTAGTGTCGTCCATCTAATACCGTCGTCCGTTAGCGTTGAATGGAGAGGGAAGTACTATCGTGAAATACTCACTGCAAGTGCACGAGTTACCGTTTCTACGCTCCAACTCCACCTGGTCCAAAGGCGCCGCCGAAGCGAAGAACAGGGGAACTGCGAGGAGGAAAGAAAGGACGGAGGCAGTCTTCATGATGATGATTATAAAAAGGCGTAGAAGATGTGATAAGGTCTGTTGAGGTTATGAGAGGACGATGGAGATCGTGAGGGAGTTCGTCACGTAGTTGACTCGAGTTGGTTCCAGGGCGCCAGGCAAGGAATTCGAGAGGGGGACAGTAGGTTTTTATACATGTCGAGCCCCTAGGCGGTCCGGGTCGCGTGCGATAATATGGCCTGTTGGGGCATGCCCTGCGCGTTATCGATAAAAATCATGAAAACATCAGAGAAATTTACATTTAGGCGGATAAGCGCTGCCAAGCGGACATAAAGGAGTCATAGTACTGATCAATCCGAGCTGAAGAAGGCAGCCTGGAAACCACGCATGCGTCGCATAGCCCTACGTTGATGCGTTTTATTGGTTGCTGTGATGCCGTCAAAAAAAAGTCTAACGTTTTATCTAATTTTGAAATAATTTCAATCAATTTGAACGAACGCAGCGGGCTGGACGGGCTTACATACTCAGAGTGGATAGACCTCCACCTCCACATGGCATAGAAAATGCGCCTGTAGAAGACATCAATGCATCAAGAGTGGAGAAGAACAACAGGCAAATGGTTCACGAGAACGCCCAGAGCAACAAATAAATTCGATTTGGTCAGTGCAACATTGAACGTCAACGTTTGAACGTTTGAACATTGACCATCATGCATCAGGAGTCGGAGGGACAAAAACTGCGAACTAAAAATAGGTCCTGAGGCCTGAGCGCTTAGCGCGGTGGCTATGTCAAAGGCAACCGCCGTCAGTACAACGCAATCGAACAAAAGATCAACAGATCGCTCACACACAGCCTTGAAAACGAGTTGGATTTAAATCATTTCGTCCCCTTTCTTCCCTTTCGCCACCAATCACTCTGAATCATGTCGGCCCTCAACTTCGTTTTCCCCCAATACACGGGCCGCAACAAGCATCTGCACGATGCAGCGCACGCGCCCACCCTGGAGATGGAGCAGAAAGTCTTCTCTATCCTCGACGCGTACCTCCAGCCCACATCCGACTTATCGGCTGCGGCAGCCGCAGGGCAGATCGACCAACTCTTCCCGACGAACTCGTTGAAAGGGCCAGCGTTGGAGACGGCCTTGACGCATTTCTGGGAGCTCCTCATCGTCTTCGTCGAGCAGATTCCCGACTGGGAACACCCTGCGCAGAAGAGAGTCATCGACCTGGTATCTGCCCTTCGCCAGCTTCCAGATCAGAGACCAGTAGACCTGTCCGGGTGCGATTGGAACTACGGCCAATTGACGCTTTGGACCGATGTCCCCGTACTCGATGGCGTGTTGGTTGACAATGTTGAGACTCATGGTGAGTGTTGACGATCTTGGTTTTGGTCGATGTGCTGATTTTTTTCATGTTTTTGATAGGCATCATCTTGCCCGACGATTCGGATGATGAGAAACGGTCTCGCGTCCGGAACCTCAACTTCCAGAGCTTCGCCGCGCAATTGACCGTGGAGGGCCTCTTCGACGTCTCGAGAGCCGCTGTCTATTCGCTCCGCAGCGTCCTCGAGGAAGATCCGGACGAGGGCTCCAATAAAGGGCAACATCTCGATGCTTTCATCCTCCCGGCGCATGTCTGGATAACTCTCGCTGCGAAGAAGATTTGGGGGCTTTGCAAGGTGAATGGCGAAGGCGCTCTTCGCAACGATATTCCAGGTGGGCCACACTGGACTGGAAAAGAGGGGTTCTCTGTCGAGCGCTGGCAGTTCTGGAAGCAGAGGTTGGATGAGGTGGCGGTGAATACAGAGGCGAGCGATGAAACGCGCGTCATTGCGAAGGCGATGAAGGAGAAGATGATTGCGGCAGAGGCTTGAAGTCTTGCATGAACACAAAGTAAACCTGTATGTATGTACTCAGTATGATGTGATGATTATGATTGGGGAGAACGAACCATTATTCTGAAGCTCTTCTAGTGCTGAAGCTTCAATCTTCAGCGCTCAGCGCTGAATTGTGAAGGCATTGCGGCGATTATAACTAGGTCCGGTGCTTGCCAAACAACACGAGGGTGTGTTTTCAGCATACTTGCATAGGCGATGGTAGAATCACATCCATTCCGTTGTTTTCCACCAATTCAGTGCGTCGTACATCCTCCCGTCGATGCCTAAGAAGGTGCCACTGTAAAGTAAATAGATGACAGATAGCATATCGGTGGGCCCGTTCGTTCTTCGTTCTTCGTCGCACGTTCACGCGAGATCCTCGCTCCGTATTCAATCTAATTAGCTCTTTGTCGCGTCGTGTGCTGCATAATCATTGGTATCTTTGAAAGGCGCCGAGTTCGCTGCGTCAAGCTTTCAAGGCTGGAAGGGGCCAGGGCTAATTATAAGGCCAATGAGAGTCTCTGGGAAATCGACCAAACATGTGACAAATGGTTTGCGTCTAGGTTCTGTTCGGATGTTCCTTGATTCCAGCCATGACTCCCCTTGTGCCTATCTACAGCTACTCGAAGATGAAAACAGCGGAATTTGAGATTCAATGGTCGATAAGCGCTCGTTCGATGCGACGTTTGCATCCGGATTGTTGGTCCCGTTCATGACCATGACGCGTAGGGTAAATTCGAGGCAATGTTAGCGTGCAAACTGTCCCTCTTCTCAGAATGTTGACCTTGCTTTGCTTTCCCATACTCATCTCCTCAATGACAGGTCAAATTCCCATTTAATGCATGCATGTCCGACTGATATACAATCTAGGTAGCCTGAATTTTAATTTGTCTCGTCAATTTAAGCCCATGTGCAATCATTTAACACCAAGGATCCCCTAGAGCAGGGTTACCGACGTATGCACACGGATCGCGGCGTTTCCTCTGCCTATGTGAGTAGTCTTTTACGTTGCTTGCCTTGTGCTCAGCATCATGACTCTAATGATGGCGTGTATGCTTTTGCAGGGCCCCTCATTTCCCCGTCTCGGTAAACGGAACGTTATTGTACCATATGGCGATTCTGTCCATCGTGTGCTGAGCGCTCAAACGTTCATACAGATGCGTCATGTGTGGTATCGGGCAGATGATTATTCATCAACGCGGTCGGTTCTGGGAACTCATGGATTTGTTCGGCTCTCTCTGTCTCCTGTGCACCTGCACCGGAAGCCACCGTACGTACCCAGCTTCTATTCCACAATGATGTCGAAGAACGCAGCACCCAGGGAATCTATATATTGTAAACGACGCATGCCCGTCGATGCGGTGCGACGTGCAGAATGATCCGGGGAACGACTGACGTGGCTCCCACTCTTTATCCGTCCACATACATATTTGATCATCTTTTCTGGGCGTAGAATGATCAATCCTCTGTCTGCTCTGGTACTCACCGACATTCGCCGTCGTCGGGACTGCGTGCCTCACTCATCTTTATAACTGCGATGGTTCCGACCATGTCTAGCCAAACAACTATGCCTACACCCTCATCAAATCAGGAGCTCCCTGGATATACCTCGAATCGCGAACCACAACCAGGCCATTCGACAACGGCCAGTCGAATTCCGAAGGAATTTCAATACAAGATCGAGAAGGGTGGAAAACCTATCGTTGTGTTGACTGTTTTGTCGGAGAAAGGACTTTCCAAGAACATTCCAACATATCTCGAAGGGACGACGATCAAAGGCAACCTCCGCCTCAGTCTAGGTCAGGGAGACTCGATACAGTCTATCATAGTCACAGTACGTCCCAATTTATTATTCAGATCTTTTCGTTTCATCATATCCACAGGTTCAAGGCCAATTCATCACCGGAGTGAATCCAGAAGACCAGCTTAATTTCATTGACATTTCGAAGACTTTGTGGTCACCATCCGACGGAGCCCCAAGAAACGCTACTATCGATCACGATAGCACATTATCGCCCAGGACCGAACAGCCCTCGGCGAAATTTACGGGAAAGCTACAAGGGGAATATTTGTGGCCATTCGCAATTGATCTTCCCAAAATGGTTAATCTTTCCTTAGACGGAAAAACTAATGGAAGGCAGGCGTTGGAACCATTTGCACCCCCTCAAACGTTTAACGAGCGAACTGTTCGAGCAGGTATACATTATGAGATATCTGTCCGGGTCGCTCGCGGTCGGTTCAAGACAGACCGTCGGTGAGTTTTTTTTTCTTTTTTTCCCTTTTCTCGCTATGTGATATTCATATTTGTTACTGTAGATTGTCAACACAGTTCGGATACATTCCGACGATAAAGCCACCTCCCTTCTTGCCGCTGAGGTGGCTTGCCTACCAAGAAGGGACGAAACTGATAGGCCCGCACGTCGATACCGACGGGTGGCATTCACAGGAGCCAGTACAGGTGCAAGGTCGCATCTTCGAAAATCGTCATGTCAAGGTCGCGTGCAAAGTAGGTCCATCGGATCAGATTCATCACAGGAAGCTGATAGTCTCAACTCTCCCAGCTTTATATCTCGAAACCTGTGCGTATTTATCCCGATGTTGGTGCAGAACATGTCTCTAACAGCACGCAGCTATCATATACGCGAGGCTCTGTCATTCCACTCTGTCTATATCTGGAAAGCGACGACACGGAAGCCTTGAACCTTCTGTCGTCTCCCAAGGGCATCGCCGTACATCTACGGCGGCACGTTAGCTACGGTCTGTTTGAAAAGAAGGCAAACACTAAATCCATTTCAAACCAAAGCGCCATCGAAGACTCTCTGCCCGCGGTCTGGTGGCCGTCAGCGTTGGGGTCAGAAGAAAACAGTCCCCCAACATCTGACCATAGCCGCTATGTGAATGGCGAACTGCACCTCAAGGTTGATTTGAAGCCGACTTCCAGTATGCCTCTATTACGCGTGGAGGTAAGATCGTTAATCGCTGAGCTCTTGTCCGTTCTTCTGACCAGGATTCTATCAGTATTTCGTTGTAGTGCTGCCCTTCAAAGCAACAGGGTTTGCTCACTGCGGAGAAGATGTCCTTTTGAAGCAGCCTGTAGACATCGCTACAATTTATGCTCCTGGTCCCCGTCCCGTGAAATTAGCACCCCCTGGATACGACCTTGAAACGCCACCTCCAAGCACGTTTACTTCAACGAAGAACAACTTCTTATAGTCATTGAAGTTGGAGTTTTTGTTGTATCGACGCGGAAGTCGAGGTACGATGTATCTTTCATGTGCCCCAATCTCAGCAACAACGTTTTTTGAAATTGCAATCACAGTATCTCTACCATATACGTGTTATATACCCTTCGTTTAACCGTCGATGAGACGTCCAGGTGTCTGCGAATGCAAGCTTTCAAACTATATAAAGCAAAACGTCGGAAGATTTCTGTGAACGCAGTGTTCTTGAAAATCAGCGACAGTGCGATTTCTTGTATCAATCCCTCCGAGCCCGACTGTTGGCGTCAAAGAACTGCACAGAAAAATGTAAGTGAACGGCACTCGAAGATCGCTTCCACTGTAGCATACTTATGAGTTATGATGTATTTCTCTGTGTTCTCGCAGATGTAAGCATATATTTCTGACAAGCCAACAACTCTGATGACACCACGGCTTCAAACCAATAATTACATCGGATCCCCTTTCTACAATGCTTTCATCAAGATGGCCTTCGCTGCCTGATCAATGTGACTCGGGCCTGTGTCAGGTACCGCTTTCAATGCAACCTACATAACGTATCAAACGGTAAGCATATCATAATCAAAGCATAAAAAACTGTCTGACCTTGAGCGCCAATTTCGCCTCGGGCCCCAAGAACGCCCCAGCGATGGTCCCAGCAACCTCCTTCGCATCCGCTATCCCCTGCATCAGCTGGCTCACCGCCTTCGTTATCGACGCGTTCCCGACCGCCGCCACCGCGTCGATGAACTTGTTCGCGACCAGCTGGATGGCAGGATTATCGCACGAGCAGAACCCGTTGATGCACGAGGTGGAGTGCATCGCGTTCGCGTTTTTGGGCGCGGGGCAGTGGCAGTCGGAGACGGCCTTGCATTGTTGGCGCGCCTCGTTGGCTGCCCGCGCTTGCGCTTCCGGATCGTCATTTGGGTCGTATTGGGGGACCGTAATAGTTGGTGGGGACTTTGGCGCCTTGGACTGCTTCTTGGGATGTGCGGGTTTGTTGGGTTTGTGTGGCGAGTGCTTTTCCTTTTTGGAGCCGTTTTTCTTCGGGTGAGATTTTTTGTCGTGCTGTCCGGGGTGACGAGGCTTTGGTATTCCTTTCCCTTTGTGGGCGACGGGATGGTGCGCATGTTTTGCAGGACGTGAGTGCTTTTCCTTGTTCTTGGGATGAGACTTGTTCTTGTGTGATGCGGGATGATGATGCTTCTGTTTGTCTTTATGGGCGACGGGGGGGTGCTTTTCAGGATGTGAGTGCTTTTTCTTGTCCTTGGGATGAGATTCGCTCTTGTGTGGCGCCGGATGTAGATGATGAAGCGTTGGTTTGTCTGAATCTTTATGGTCGTTGGGATGGTGGTGCTCTGAGGCGTGCTTCGCGGGAGCGTGCGGCTTAACGCCCCTGTCACCAATCTACAGGACAATCAGCCAAGGGGAGACACTGATAACTAGAGGAGACGAACCTCGGTATCCCTATTCTCCGCGATAGGAATTGACCCCACCAGCGATAGCGAGACGAGAGTCACCGCAAAAATGCTTCGAATATACATCTGAGGCTCGGAAAACGAGGTTATCAACGATCTTAAAGTGGTAGCCTAGTAGGAAACCAGTCCTAGGTAGTGCGATTGAGTTCAACGACCAGCGCTGCTTGGAGGAGGGTGGGTGCAATCTCGCCTATTATATAGGTAGGATGCGGGTGTCATTTTCACTGCCAGATGTGGTACCTTTCGAATCGCCCGTACAGCAAAGGCCAAACGTAAGTTATGTACGTGGGTTCCGTGTTGATAGTATGTATATCTGGGGTAAGTTTATGTTCTGGACTGCGAGCGTGGGGTACGTTGGTAACTTGAGGCATGCCTACGGGGTCTGCGGAGAGCAAGTATGTTTGATACTGCAGTCGCCGCCCGATCAAATGTTTGTAAGTAGCTGTAGGGTCTTGGAGGAGGCCGTTGGCGGTGCTGCAGCGGGTTCTGCATTAATGGCTTTGTACGATGCTTCATCCTAAATATAATAACGAGTCTACATCTTTCAGGCGTATTATCTACCCCCTTTACAAAAGGTAGAGGGAAATTTTGATGATGGTGTCCCGACCAGGCCGATCACTCGTTTTGAGCAACCGCTGGTCTTCATGCGCACTTCAAAAGTGCACAGAATAAATGAGCAACCACTGATTATAATCGACTCTAATACCGCACTGCACCCCACGCCCAGCGTTTTATCATATCAACTTTAAATAGAGTAGGCGCCGGCAGAATCCGATGGACACGATCCCTACAATAGCTTCGTCAAAATCCCCTTCGTCGCTTGATCTTAATATGACTCGGCCCAGTATCGGGGAACCCAAGCAACTCGACCTGGATGAACAGAATCATCGATCAGATCAGTAACCTGAACTAGTACCCAAAAGCCGTTGGCAAACCTTGAGCTTGAGCGCCAATATAGCCTCGGGGCCCAAGAAAGCCCCAACTATAGTGCTCGCCACTTGCGTCACATCCGCTAGCCCCTGCATCATCTGGCTCACCGCCCTGGTAATCGGGGCATTCCCCACCGCGTCCAAGTACTTGGTCGCAAATAAATTGACTGCGGGATTGTCGCACGAGCAAAAACCGTTGGCGCACGAAGTGGAGCGCACTATCCTCTTTGCGTTTGGGTGCTCGGGACAGTGGCAGTCCAAGGCGGCTTTGCATGTTTTGCGCTCTGCGTTGGCTTTGCGTGCCTCCAATTCTACGCTGTTGTGTCCGTTATATACATCAGAAAGTTCACAATTTACTTTTTTAGGGTTAGTCAAGCGGAAATAAACGTAAAAAAGCGTAAAACAAGCGAAAAAGCTCCGTTTGGAAAAAGCTACAGTTGAACTTCTCATAACCCATACCCATGGGGGTCCAACCCATACCCCTCCGTGGACCCCCATGGGTATGGGTTATCGGGGGTTATGGGCTAGCTGAGGCATGCTAAAAATAAACCTCAAAACCTGGTGAAATTTATGCATAGCACATAGGTGTATCAAAGGATGGTATTCGCAGAAATGTGAACCTAGCAGCAACCAGGTCAATATCTTCTGAAGAACTTCGTCCAACAAGCGTTAATACTTCTTGAGGTGAAGTACGGGCACATTATATAAGCAAAAAAGGTCCTAAATTGGAAATTATAAGTCAATTTATTGAATCATATGTCGTGTTTTGAGTCGCTGAGCATGAAATATAGGATATCTATTTGATTGATGCACCAAAAATGTATCTTTGGGCTTGAAAATAGTGATTCTTACCCTAATTTAGTGCGAAAAACCTATGGGTTTTTCTGCCAGAGGGGTATGGGGTATGGGTTATCGAAGGATTATCGATTATGGGTTATGGGTTGCAAATCCCCGCCTACCGAGTTGGTGGATTGATTTTGCTATGGGGTTCAAGGGGTTATGGGTTGTCACAAGTATGGGTTACGAGAAGTTCAACTGTAGGTACTAAATCCCAAAAAGCGACGACTACCTTCCCACTGTCCCCCTAAAATAGGCCAAAAATAGGGACAAACCGACGCGGCATCGCATCTATTTTTGGCCAACGCTCAAAACTCATTACTCCGTCATTTTATATGGATCAGGGCATAGTTTGAGCATTGTATAGACACCCTGTAGAAGTAGAAGCATTCAATATCCCTTCTTAAAAATTTTAACTTTTTCAAGTTGAAAAGCGGGAAAAAGCGGACAAGCAAACTGTGAACTTGCTGATTAGTAGAATGGGTTTCTTTACTTGGGTCTGTGGTGCGGCCTTCTTTGGAGGTGGATTATGCGGCACGGGTTTGTTTGGCTTGTGCGGTGAAGGCTTGTGAGGTGAAGGATTTTTTGGCGTGTTCTTCTTGGGCTTAGGCTTCTTGGGCGGGGCAGGGCAATTGAGCTTTCCCTTGTGAGCGACGGGATGTTGGGGTGCTGGTGCGTGTGTTGAGGGGGAGGGTTGCTTAACGCCAATGCGAAGGAACTGGATTCCTCTCACCGATTGGAATGGCTCCAATCAGGGATAGAGAGACGAGGCATACTGCAATAACACTTCGGATATATATTCTAAGGGCTTAATAAATGGAGGATATTAACAAGCTCTACTTCTGCAAGAAATCAGTCCTGTGTAGTGAGATGGGGATCAACGACCAGCGCTGCTCAAAAGTTGCGGGGGCTACTGTCTCTTTATATGTGAGCAGAGTATTGCTATTACTACCACTGATCAATACCACCTTATCTGATAGCAATCCCCCCTGGAGTAAGCGCGCGCTGGAGCAGTGAGTATGACTATTAAATTTAGGCACGTCTACGGGTTCGGCGGGAAGGATTACCTTGAAGGTCACTACTGCCCATCGTGGTCGACGCGTCCGCAGCTAGCCAAGTTTTTTCATCTATCATCTTGTTCAAGATCGCGATGTCACTTAGGGTGGTTTTTCTTGGCTTTTCCTTCTATCCATAACCCTATTTTTCACCGGTGGTAGCATATGCTGTTGGGGAGTGCTAGTGCAGTTAACGTGTAAACGTCCGCCTTCCAATATCATGTCCGACTGCCTAAAAGAACTGACGAGGTCCCTAACTAATCGTAGTTACTTATGTAGCGTAGCCTGTCAATTCTATTCCCATTCCCCATTCCAATTCCGAACTCATCGCGAAGCCAAAGAAGCTGTCGTGTGAGTCTTATCTCGGCCTTCGACAATCTTGTTGAGTAGGTCCAGGCTTTCTCGGTGTCCCAATGCCAAGAGACATTCCAAAAGCCATAATAATTGCACTAGCTAGAGGGTGAACTTAGACATCGCGCTCAAGATCTCAGAAAACATCTAGGGATCGACATTCGACGCTGTATTTTTTTTTGTTCCTCTCAACGTTGGCGCTGAGCCAAGGCCAGGGCGCGCCGTAATATTCGCGCAGCATCCAAGGTTCTCTTGGCGTTCGGCACCCTCCTTCCCGCCATAGTATCGCGCGGCATTTGTGCCCGAGACTTCGATGCCGAGCCGCAAGACATGTTTTATCGAACCCAAAGTCAACGTAGCATGTCCGTGAGTTCTTTCGTTTCGTTTCGTTTTGCCACCTGGTCGTTTGTACTATGGGCCTCCACACTTGTTATGCAGTGTCACCACGTTCTCTTATCACGTCTATTCTAACACTGTCTTTCACTATTTTCAATGTCCAAGCAGCCGCACCCCTCGATGTCAGAGTTCCTGACACACTGCCAGCAAGCGCGCTTGCTAATGTTGTCGAAGACCACTTCATTGGCGTCTCGTATGAGCTGAGCACTTTTGATACGCTATGTGAGTTCTTCTGCCTGATGGTTCTTTATCTGAGACTAATATGTTTTCTGCAGGGGGAAAGTCAGTAGACAAGCAACCTACTGCGATGGCGAACTACATGGGCAACCTAGCGGCTCGGATGTCGAAGCCTCTGAGGATCAGGATTGGTGGAAATGGAATGGACGGGTACGTGTTGCATCTTGTTTTGCCTGTATCTTGAGCCGAACAAGAGCTGTAGTTCAACTTATGTCGAGGACATGACCAGCGTCCTAGAGCAAGCGGAGGACGACCCATATTTCAACGATATCCCCGTGAATTTCGGTCCCGCTCTCTTCGACATACTCAACGGGATGGCCGACAAAGCTGGGGAGATGCAGTTCTTCATCGGCTTGAGCATGCGGACGCCCGAGAATTTTGCCAATGTACAAGCCCTTGGGTTGGCAGCACGCCAAAAGCTTGGCAAACGACTGGATTCTCTTTTCCTTGGGAATGAGCCTGATCTCTATGAGGGTCATGGCGAACGTGGCGCCTACAACATTACTGCTTATGTAGGTCCCTTGGAATTCAACAGACTTTCTTTTTCTAAAGGTTTTTTACATCAGGTGCCCGAAATTGGACTTGCGCTCGACGCATTGGAACAGGCAGGAGCGATCCTGAAAGACGAGAAGCTCGCTGGTGGACCTACCATTTGTTGCAGCTGGTTCGTTGAACAACATGACTCAGTTTGACTCCCAACTAAGACTCACTTTAGGGACCTCGAGGACGTTCTTCAAGCCGGATTCGACAAGTACCCATACAAATATTATTCGTATGTGATTATTTTCCTCATTCTCGTACACACTAGCTAAAACTTCGACAGTCTTCAACGATACCCAAAGAATGCCTGCGGTGGAGAGGACGCAGAAAACACAAACATTTCCTACTACGCCACACATTCTAATAGTGCGTCATTTTCTTGCTGAGCCAGTCGTTTGCCTAACTTGAATACTCTTAGTTGAAAATTATCTATCATGGCAAAACAAGGGCATCATTCACGCGCAAGAACTCGGTGTCCCCGTCGTTCTCTCCGAATATAATTCTGTTGCCTGTGGTGGTTCAAATATATCTTCGACTGTGCGTGAAACATTTTTGTTCCCGACTTTTTTTTCTAATGAAACACAGTTTGCTATGTCTCTGTGGGCGATCGATGTTGGCCTGAAGGCGGCTGCCATGAACTATAGCGCCGTGTTCCTCCATACCCGCGAATTTGGCGTCCAGTACAATATGTTCGACCCACCGACCGAAGATACATCTACAGATACTAATTGGCGCACCGGCTCTCCGTTCTATGGCGCTCTCTTCCTTTCCGAAACGACATACGAAGAGGGTACCATCATCTACGACCTTAATCTCAACAAGTCGGTCACGTCCCCCAACGCCACCGTCGCTGGCTATGCCCTCTACAGAGCGAACTCCACCCTCGGTAGCTTCGCGTTCATCAACTACGGCGACCAACCCCAGGTCTTCAACCTTCCCTCCGGGCTGAGCCAGCAGATCTCGTCCAAGGTCCTCGCCGCGCCGAGTCTCTACGAAAAGACTGATATATCGTGGGCGAATCAGACTGTCCATTCGAATGGAGTTTTGGAGGGCGATCTGGAGGTGCTTGAGATGACGTGCCCCGATGGATGCCAGATCACTCTTCCAGGCCCTTCTGCTGCTCTGGTCGTTCTCGACAACGGGGTGGTATACCGGGGAGTTGGCTCCTTCCTTTCTGGTGCTTCCTCTGTTTCATGGTCCCCGTTCTTATTATGGTCGCCGCTATTCCTCGGAGCTCTATCCTTATTGTTTTAACCCTATAGCTAATTATAATCCCGGTACATCGCTATCTCTAACCAAAACGGAATGGTTCTAAAGATACTAAAGTATACGCATGCAATTGCTCTGTTCTGCCTATGGAATAATGAAGTTTCGACATCAGCATCAGCAAGATCTCGGGGTCTCATTGACCTGTTTTTAGTGCCAAGCTGTGTGCTTGTCAGAACTGAAGGGCCTTTCCATATTATCCATGACGACTACAGCACCCATCAGATACGTTGATCAGGTGGCCCGCAGGTATACAACGGGCGCCAAAACTTCAAGCAAATGGCATGTTTACCAATCCAGTTGAATAGCGAGCTCGGGAATGAAGTTTCGTTGGGAGCTCATATCCACTGATTTGTGTTGCTACAACGTGAGTCGAGAGAATTTCATTCACTACTTTGTTGTATCAATGATCATTCGGCAAGGTAGTCTAGCTCTCATCTCTCGTTGGCGCTCACCTCTACTGTGAAACTTTCAAGTAAGGACGGATCGCAGTAGAGCACAGCTCGTTGTTTCATCTATGGTTTTCAAAATACTTTTCAAAATGCTTTAAAGGAGGTCCCAAGCGCTCGACGTTGCTACAAGTCTCATCAATTCACTCAGTTCTTCGATCCATTTCTTTCAGCCCGACGCCAGCTTTTCTGACAAAAAATGGCTCGTATTTTTGTCTACCTCCTTGCTGTTGTCCCACTCTTTTTCGCCATTCATCGCGTCCATGGTGGCAAGTACTCCATTTATTATTCGGAATAGTCACATCCTGACATTATCGCATCTAGTACCTTTTGAAGCACGTCAAATTGGGGATCTCGCATGTAACATTGCACGGGTGAAGACAGTCGCGGGTCTTACTGCTACAACGGATGCTGTCAATCAGATTGCTTCCGTTGCTGGGGAGTAGGTTAATATTTCTATCATCCTTTCGCGTTCTCTACATAGCAAGGTGTTATACAGTGATACAGATGTGACCACTGCCGTCAGCGCAGCTCAAAGTGGATTACAGAATGCAAACGCTGGCATCATCACTATTGCAGGTGCCCTGCTAAGCGGACAGGACGCCCCCGCTGATGCTAGAGATCAAGTCATTCAAAGCTTGCTTTCGGCGCAGACCGCTCTCACTAACATTCCTTCGTAAGTCGCATGCTTCTGTGGCGCATCGCAGCACCTCGTTATATTGACGCGTAAACTAGATCTGACTCGTCCGTCACATCTCTCGTGGAGACTGCCCAGGAGAAGCTGGCAGCAACAATCTCTGCAGCAAACGATGTCGTTTCTCATTGTGGTGGGTCTGATAGCAGCGCAGATCCTTCTACCTCCGTAGACGTTGCGATTGATGCTGTCGGTGCGTCGGATACCAAGACGCCAGAAGGCTCGGTGCCTAAGGCTGTAAGTGCATTGCGCGTTTGGTACAATACCTCATGATCTAAACCTTACTGTACTCTATAGATCCATGGCAAAAGTCTCTATCGTTTCGGGGCTATCGTGTACTAATTGTAGACGGATTTATGTAGTGATTATGCATTGGTCCACATTCTTATTGGCCATGAGCATGAACAATAAACTCAGAATTTTTCTGCTTAGAATTGACAGAGATGCTGTCCAGGCCTGGGACGAATGAAATTCGAGTGCCAGTAGGCTGCGGCGGCTGTTTGCAAAAAATAATTCACTGAAAATACTCTCATCCTTTGATTATCGTGAGTACCTCAAATTTATTGAACTGCTCTGCTCAGTACATATCAGCACATAAAAAGTCCACGCTACACAGTACGCCACAATGAAGATCAATCATTCATCCATTGGCAGCTACTGGCTCGGCCACGACAATGCTATAATTAACTGTCACTCATGCTATTTTTAGGAATTCAACGATATGTGAGTCGATCCTGAAGCAATTGGGGCCTACTCACTGCCACCGAAAGCAGGAACCATCGTGGAAATCCCTTGAATGGAAGGAGGTGCTTGTTTCTCTTGCTTTTTAAAGGACATTTATGTGATGATTTTACAATTCTTAGGACTATCGTGTCCTGAACCGAATTGGCAATATGTACATAAGTACACAGATCATGTCGACTTCCTGCCGGTTTCTCCGCGAATGACAATGTAATGACATGAGTTTGTGGATCGTTGCGTGCATCTCCTTCTAAAGCACTGCCTCGAGAACCAAGTGAACAGAAAATCCAATTCTACTGGATAATTGAATACGAATCATTCGTTGTCACCCCAACACTCTTCGAGATTATCTGATGCCGTTGAGAGGTGCGAAGGAGCAGGAATCGTAGCAAATTATAGTCTGGCACCTGGTGCTCTATGACTAACAGTATAAGAAGGAGGCCCAATGTGCCACAAGTCTCATCGCCCGCTGCGTCTTCTTTTCCTTCGACTTTCTTTGGACCTGGCGTCTTTTTGAGCTCCTTCCTCTTCGCTATACCTCGTTTTCACCCCAGTTCTTACTTCGCTCTCCAACAATGGCTCTTATTTTCTCTTACCTTTTGGCCATCGTTTCCGTTTTTGCTTCTGTTTATCAGACTCAGGCTGGTGAGTACGATGATCTTGAGGATATATGATATATCCTGATTCTTCCACATCTATAGTGCCAATTGAATCCCGTCAGCTCGGACCGTGTCTGGTCTTGCTGCGACGACTAAGGCCGTGAAGCAAATTGCCTCCGCTGCTGGAGGGTACGAAGAGATGCACTAGATCGATGCACAATTTATTGATTCCTTAACAGAGATGCGACCGTTTCATCGGCGGTCACTTCAGCGCAGAGCGGCTTGCAGGATGCCAGCTCTGGCATCAAGACTATTGCGGGCGCACTTCTCACCGGACAGGATGCTCCAGCCGATGCTCGGGACCAAGTTGCTCAAGGCCTGACTGCAGCACAGACCGCTCTCAGTGGAATTTCTTCGTAAGTCGAAAGGTCACCACATTTTGAACGGTCTCGCTGAAATTATGAAATTATATTGCAGGACTGACTCATCCGTCACGTCTCTCGTGGCAACTGCACAGACGAAGCTTGCAGGAACAATCTCCGCAGGAAACGATGTCGTTTCCCAATGCGGCGGCTCTGGCGGCGCTGCTACCGCTGCTACTTCGACCGCTGATGACAGTACTGAGGACACTGCTGCGCCTGCTGCGGCCGATACTGCTGCCAGCGCGGCGGCTACTGCAGACACCGCCGCACCAGCCGCAGCCGCCGACGCAGCCGCCGTTCCTGCAGCATCTTCTTCTAGATCTGTAAATTCATTTAATATTTGGCCCTTATGATTTCTTGAGCACTCACTGGTGTTTTACAGCCTTTCAAGAAGCTCTTCGGTCGACAGATCGGTAACTTGAGTTGCAATGTCGCACGCCTCCAAACCGTCACCAGATTGGCCGCCTCATCGCAAGCAGTTAATGAAATCAGCAGCGCCGCTTCCAGGTAAGTTAATCCAAGTGTCCTTTATCTCATAATTCTAAACGACAAATTCTACGTTTAAAGTGACGCCACAACGAAGAGCGCTGCGAGCACAGCCCAGACCGCGTTGAACAGCGCTAAGGCGGGCATTGCAAAAATCGCGTTGGCTATTGTCACTGGTCAGAAGGCACCTGCAGCTGCTCGCGATCAGGTTCAGCAAGGTTTGACAGATGCCCAGACCGCTCTTTCCGGAATCGCATCGTGAGTTACTCATATTTTAACCTCCCGCCGCGAAAGATTGTTCAAATCCTATGCTACTCTTTCAGCACCAGCGACACCGTCAAGTCTGCTGTTGCTAATGCACAAAGCGAGCTCGCGAGCACACAGACGGCCGGAAACGCCGTTGTAAGTAATTGCAAGTAAAGCGAAGTTCATGACCTTGGTTGTGAGCTCTTAGGAACTTTATACATAGTATGCGCAGTACAGTACGTACATACTGGGACATTTGTAATGTATACTAGGCTACGCGTGTAAACATATGGGGCACGCGTGCGTGCTGAAATCGGGAAGCTTTAGGTCCCATCTACTGAACCAGACGATAGCTAATGTGTAGCCTAAGTCAGATTTTGGCCGGGCCGAGATAAGATTCCAACTCCGTGACAATTGCAATTTCGCTGAATAGGCGCATTTTCCTCGCAACTTTTACATCTCTTCTTCTGCCCTACATCTGCGAGAGAATTCACCTCAGAATCAGCGGTTGCTCCAAAGATCTTATGTGCTGGTTCTATATCGCCTGATTGATTCGCTTGACGTCAAATCTAGTAATAATGAATAGGGTATTGTTGCATTTTCTTCCATATATTTTCCGAAGTTAAGGATGTTCAAACTTTTGGTCTAGCGTTCATCGTTCACGGGTTGCACTAACAGGTGCAGATGTAACTTCTATCCGACGGCTCGCAATCCAACCGTTACATGATGAATCCTTATTGGAGGTCATGTCAAGGTGAGCATGTGAATCTTGCGGGAGTTCTTCGCTGTTCGCTAGACTAATAGTTTGTTCACCGTCTGGATTAACAGAAAATTTTTGACCAGCTGTTCTTTTTTCATTGTCAGTTCGTCATCATAGCTTTCCATAGAGCTTCTTCTTGGCGCGTCATTTTCCGTTAATTTTATCGCTGGCTACTTGCAAGTTGCGACTGTCGAAAGTTTGTTTGGCTTGACAACACAAAGGGTATAAAGCTATAGACCACTGAAGCAAGAAAAACTAATCGACACGATGTTCAAAACCCTCTTGTCCCTCTCGGCTATATGTGCACTGGTCGTGTCTGTCCATGCACATGGATATGTACAAGATATCGTCTCTGGCTCAACTCACTACACTGGCTACCTTCCTTATCAAGACCCTTACTATAATCCAGTTCCCCAAAGGATCGTTCGTCCGGTTCCAGGAAATGGTATACATTTCAGCTAACTTTGCAGTCATTACCTCAATCTCATATCGTTTCAGGTCCTGTGACGGATCTCTCTCTCATCGAGTGAGCACTACATCGGGCCCGCAGCTACATGACGTCCTGACTATTGCCAATACAGTGTGCAATGCAATGGCTATACCGACGGAGGAGTTATCGGTTCCTCGCCCGCACCTATCTATGCCACAGTGGCTGCTGGATCCACGCTCGCTTTGAACTGGACGACATGGCCAGACAGTCACATGGTAAATATATTTTCTAAAACTATAACCATCTAAGATCTCATGCAATACTCTAGGGACCGATGATTACCTACCTTGCTCGCGCCCCAAGCGACATTACCAAATGGGTTCCTGGAACTTCGTACGCTATTATATCTCCTAATTTGAGACGATATTCCTAATATAGCACCTCAGGGCTGTTTGGTTCAAGGTGGCGCAGTCCGGAAAGGATTCCTCTGGTAAATGGGCCGCGACCGATGTCTTAACGGCCAACAATGGCATCTACACATTCACCATTCCCCCCAAGCTTAAGGCTGGCCAATATATTGTCCGCCATGAGATGTGGGTCCACCTTGTTTGGCGTCATTTTAGAGTTTACTGACACCGATTTGACATCAATAGAATTGCACTGCATGCAGGTACGGCAGATTCTTTATTCAATTCGAAGAGATAATCATTCTCACCCATTGATTAACCCCGAAGCATATACCTATCCTGGAGCGCAGGTCTACCCTAGTTGCATCCAAATTCAAGTCACCGGCTCTGGAACCGCTCTGCCTACGTCCTTCGTGTCTTTCCCAGGTGCCTATACCGCAAGTACTCCAGGCATCGTTTACGACGCCTACACCAGTAAGAATCCTCGTCTCTTATTAGCCCAATTCATACTGAATTAAACCCTTCTACCTGTAGATACAAGCGTAAGTTTAGGCATACATACTGCGTTTTATATAGTTTCTCACCTTCTGCTAGGCGTATCCCATCCCAGGTCCGGCGGTGTAAGGATCCTTCATTTGTTCCGTAAACTGTCCGCCAACTAACACCAATGCTTTACATAGCTGGACTGGTGGAAACTAGGCGTCGTGGCTGATTGAAATGGCGTGCGTCTTTTCTTGCAATAATTGCTTGAAATCACACACAAATGTTCATGCACCTCATTGAATGCCTGCAGGTTTAAATTTTGTTGTCAGATTGTTTCTAATTGTGAAATATATGTAGCATTATATCCAAGTACTCTATATTTGTGCGAATAGCCAATCTACAAGAGAACAGGGTATGCGAATGCTGATGGAAAGCTCTAGTACAATTGATGAAGTTCGAAGAAGGATGGTGGAGTGACGGTGTCGTATTAAGTCATGCAAGGTCATTCGCATCATGAAGGGATTTAGGGTAAAGTAGAGATTCAGAAGGGTGAGTATAATCGTTGAAAGGAAACAGGTGATGATGCGGATACTGGCCATTCGGCTACACAGTCAGCATCTTTAACGCTTTTGAGTTTCGTTAGTCCGTAGGGCATTTGCATTTCGTACAGATATTCTGGTCCGCCAGTATTTCAGGCTTGATTAGAGTGCTTTTCTTTGCGAAACGAGAGAAAATGCTTCTGCTAGGCGTTCGTTCTGAATCCGGCGCTTCTTCGGCGCTCGAGAGCAATGACTCTGGAGTGACAGGTTTGGGTTCTCGGTAGCCTACAACGCCGACCCCGCGGAAGAATACGATACCAAGACAGGTGGCTGCGAGAGTAATAGGTGAACCCGGATGTTGTAGACGAAGTGAGTGAGCTCACGTACCGATGATTCCAAAGGCAAAAGCTGTCCACTGAGCAGCGCGGTACATAACAATGACATCCTCCCCAGGGGCTAGGCGCTCACCGACGTTGTTATACACAACTGTGGATACCGTGACACCCAAAGCTGTACCCAACTATCAATCATATGCAAGAAGGAAGACGAAATCAGTAAGAATATCCGTCGTGAAATTCGCTACTACGCACCTGCGTCATGGTATTGAATAGAGCACCCGCGACACTCTGCTCATGTGGAAGGGCTACGCGTGCAACGAAAAGTGTGCCAGAAGAGAAAACAAAGTCGGCGCCCATGACGGAGAGCACAGCCGAAGTGAACCCATAAGCCCAGTATGTGGTGGCAGGATTGATCACCGCGAATAGCAGGCAAGCAAGAGATGTCGCTAGAGCACCAGTGGCTGTGTGAAAACGAATTCGGTGTGATCAGGAATCGGCCGAAGAAAAGAGAACGAGAAGGGAAGACCAACCAACTAGATATACGACAGGTATATGGGAAGCCATGAAGCCGACGAAGACGTTACAGGCCAATCCGGAAAAGAACATAGGCAAGAGGCGTACTACCGTCTGCATTGCGTTGTGCGCCTTGTAGTTTTGGTAATACAACTATCGTCGATACTTGTCAGTTGGACTCCAGGTTGGGAAAACGCACGGTGCGACGTACTTGTACCCAAAATGTCCACGCGAGGAATGCGCACCAATTTGTGAAGGCAATGCCCATCATCGCTGCAAAGCGCCCGTTCGCGCGAGTCCATATAGAGAGTTTCATTAGCGGTGGTGGTGTAAATATCGAATAGGGCGCTTCTGCATCGGCTTGTATCGTCTCTAGGTAGTGCTGCCAATAAAGAAACACTCCAATGAGAATGATACCGAGAATTAGAAGGACGATAATATCTGATCAACAAATCAGTCCAAAATGCTCAGAGAATTATCAATGAACCGTACATACAAGGAGTCGCCCATTTATCTGGCGCCAGTTCTCCTTGACTGAGGACAAAGACAACGAGAACCAAACCTGCAGTGACGAGGAATGCGCCGAACCAGTCAATTCGTTTGTCCACCTCTTCCGAAGGGACGTCACTGTCGATAGAAATGAGTCCACCGATAAAACACAGTACAATCAGGCCCGAGAGCAGATAGAACGAAGAGCGCCAAGTTTTGCTGTTAAGGAAGGAAACCATGAGATGATGAAAAAGAAGATAGAGTTCGGACATACGCAGTATACTCAGTGAGTACGCCTCCTATAGCCGTACCAAAGACGGCGCCGACAGGCGCACCAGCGGAAAAAGTGGCAAATGCGAGTGAACGTGCACGGGAAGGGGGGAACGAGTGCGCAAGAATTCCGAGCTATGGGGAGCTATAATTCAAAACTCGATACAGGTGAATTAGTATCAGGAAAGGAACGCACGGAGGCTGGGATTGTGGCGGCGGCGCCTATTCCTTGAATACCTCGTAGAATATCGAGAGTCATTACATCTATGAGGTAACTTTCAATGAGCCTCCACGATTCAAACAATCAGGCTCAGATAGCGGAATTACGCACTCGGAGCGAAGCCACAAGCAAGCGTAACCGCAGCGAGGAATATAGACCCAATGCAAAACACTAATTTTCGGCCATAAACGTCGGCCAGCCTTCCCATCACCAGGAAGAGGCAGCCCTTTGCAAATGAGGAACCCCGTCAAAATTGAGGCAGGATATAATCGTGGAAAGGACTCACCGAGCTCAGAGGATACGCAGATATGATCCATTGTAATTGCGATGCCTCGAGTGCCCACTCCTTCTCTATGGTTGGTACCGCTATCGACATCGACGTCGAATTGGCGGTCTATAGATCGTCATAAGATCGTCATAAGTGTCAACGAGGAAACACAAGGCGATATATAACATACATTGATGATCATGGACGACGTCACGGTCAACACGATAATGCAGGAGTTCAGGAATCCGCGTGAAGGTGATGAGATGGACTCCCCGACGGTGCTCACGCTCCTGCTCGCTGTCTCCTTCTCTGATGTTCCTAACTCGCTCTTCTGCTGGGAGAATTCAGAGTCGGTCGGCGTTATCGATTCACTCAGGAAGTTGCTCATCGCGAAAAGTTTGGTGGCGGTTATCTTGAAAGGAACGGTATTTGTCCTGCGGGTGAGAGAGGAAGGAAGAAAGCACTCTTGCTGATCCGAGGAGCGGTAGAATGCAAAAGAGTGTGTCGGCGTATGTCTTGTCAAAAGTCAACCGGAACCAGGGAGTGAAAGGGAGTGAACCAGGAGGCTGACAGCACTGAACGAAGGAGGGTCAAGTTATAACAGGTTCGAATGTTCCGCTGGCCCAGAATCGAACGCAGTCGCCTGCTAGAGCGGGAAAGGTGGTCAGCCTAAGTGACGACAGCGACAGTTCTAACTGCAGGATACACCGACGCACCGACGTATGATCCTCCACGGAAATGGTTGGAATGACTCCGACTTGTAGCTTGAACGTGCGCGACGATTTTTTGGGGAGACTTTCAGTCGTTGGTCTAGCTCTTTGGTTGATGGCCGGTCTCGAAATATAGTCCTAGCCAAGTAGGAGTCAGAGAGCCAAAGGCGAGTGTCGGACGAGGGTCTCGCATCCCCACGAAGTGCGATTATACGGCCAGACTCTTTGCTATCGCTAAAAAAAATCCAACAAAACACTGTGACTGATCTTCATCTTCCGCTGATTAGTATGATTACCTTCGAGAAAGATGACGAATGCAATCAGATAAGACGTTGGGGCAGGCAACCATTCCCCGATGTCCCGGATCTTGTTCGAAGGTCCGTCAAAAATGTTTTTAATGGGGTGAAGCTGCAACCCCATTATGTTCGCTATTATTGTTGCCATCGTCGAGCTCGGTTTTGCTAGGTTGGCGTCGCTAAACAAGCAACGGTGCCTACTTCGCTATACGTATATGTTAGATCATAGCAAACGACGCATCCTCGACGAAGTTGGATGGTTAGTAAGGTTTTGCGATCCCAGGAAGAGAAACAAGGAGAAAACCACAAACCTAAAGCGAGGGTCAAAAATAAAGAGCCCTTCTAATCGTCAATCCAATTTTGTTCTACTGGTCGGCGCGATGTCTCGCATTGCACTATTTTACTCGAATGCATCAAGGCCTTGAAGTCCTGCTGGTCGCCTCGAAGCTCGAATGACTGATGCTGACCATTGAATACGATTAAAAATATTAACACACGTTACCGGTATGTAATCTAAATTCTTTCTTCTAATTTGTTAGAGAGCGGCACCCATTTTCACGGAGTCTTTGTGCTCATCCACAAATGCCTCTGCAACGATGGTTTCTGGTGTTTTTGGTCCGTCATCGTCGCTCTTCCTAGCGCTGGCATCAACTTCATGCTTGTCACTAACTTCATTCGCACTGTCAAGTCCTTTCTCTTCGTCACTTCCGGTGGCAGCTCGTGATGTGCCCTGCGCCTTGTTGTGTACCCCTACAACACCCACACCTGGGAAGAAGATGAGACCAAGAATAGTCGCTGAAAATGAGGGCAGATAGATGAGCAAATTTCCAGAAATTTCAATTTGAATTGCTCACCAACAATACCAAACGCGAACGCTGCCCATTGAGCTGTGCGATATGTTACAACCGCGTCCGCTCCATGACTTATCTTCTGAGAACCAACTGAGTTGGACACCACCGTTGTCACCGTCACGCCAACTGCTGTCCCCAACTGCGCCACATACAAAGCCAGTGTTAGCAATAACACTAAAGAATAACGGTAGCAAGTCATTTACCTGAGTCATGGTACTAAAAAGACCCCCCGCCACGCTCTGCTCGTGTGGAAGTGCTATGCGTGAAACGAAGAGTGTTCCCGCAGCGAAAACAAAGTCGGCGCCCACGACCGCAAGGATAGATGCGGGGAAACCGAATGCCCAATACGTCGTTCTCGGATTAATTACTGCGAACAAGAGGCAGCCAAGAGCGGTGCAGAAGGCGCCGCTACCTTTTAAAAATAGCAAGCCTGAGGAAAGTTCAAGAGAATAAGATATCATCGTACGCACTGACAAGGACCACAACGGGAACACGGGCGGCCATGAAGCCCACGAAAATATTGCACACAATTCCAGATACAAACATGGGGAGAAGGCGTATGACGACCAGCATTGGGCTGTAATTCTCATAGTTTTGGTAATAAAGCTAGGAAAATCGTCAGCATGCCAAAGGTTCGGCGGATTACCAGTAGCTCAACGCACCTGCACCCAAAACGCCCACGACATAAACGCAGCCCAGTTCGCGAATGCAATGGCCATCATTGCTGCAAAGCGCCCATTCCCGCGCGTCCACAACGAGAGCCTCATGAGCGGCGGCGTAGTCAGCAGTGAATGCCGCACTCCTGGCGTCGCCTGCGCCTTTTCAAGGTGGTTCTGCCAATACAGGAACGCGGCAAGGAAGGCTACACCCAGTACTAAGCAAGCGATGATATCTGCGTTGTAAGACAAATCCATAATCAGTAGCGCTTCCTGCGAAGAGGATCTGAAAGCAACTGTACAAGGTGTGCGCCATGCTTGCGGTGCGAATTCCCCTTGCCCGAGGACGAACACGATGAGGACAAGGCCGATGGTGACCAGAACCACCCCTATCCAGTCAACGCGCTTGTCAACCTCGCAAGAGGGGATATCTTCGTCGAAGGAAACGAAGCCACCGAGGAAGCACAACATCGTGACACCTGCAATGAGGTAGAAAGAAGAACGCCATGTCTGGCTATAATTGGAGAGGTGTCCGAGGTCAGCGGCTAAAATTGTGTCAAGGAATATAAAGCGGGTAGGCAGACATACGAGGTGAACTCTGTTAGCACGCCGCCTGCCGTCGTTCCCAAAGCTGCACCGATGGGCGCGCCAGCTGCAAATGTCGCAAACGCAAGAGAGCGGGCACGTGAAGGCGGAAACGAATGCGCGAGGATGCCAATCTTAAGGTTTCCATTCCCAAAGTCAAAGTCAGCGTCGCCCGTCTCTCGCACTATAAAAAACCCACCGATGCAGGAATCATCGCAGCAGCGCCTACTCCTTGGAGCGCCCGTAGGATATCGAGGGCCAGAATATCTGGAACGATAATGATCAGCTTCACCTCTGAGCCATAGTGATAAAAGCCCCTTAGAAGCCAACGCACTAGGAGCGAAACCGCACGCCAGACTGAACACTGCCGTCATCAGAGACCCGGCATAAAAAGTTTTCTTCCTTCCATACAGGTCTGCGATGCGGCCAAAAACCAGATACAGGCATCCCTATTCCATTTGAACAGATAAGAGATTAGCAGGAGTAATGATTGAGAGGACCGAGCAAGGACTGAGTAGAGAACACAGCCGAGAGGTGAGGATCAGCGCGCTCAGGGCGTTAAAGAGGGTGAAAAAGCTAGATGGGGTGAATAACTCACAGAGCTGAGCGAATAGGCAGACACAGGCCACTGTAGTTGAGAAGGTCCAAGATTCCACTCTTTCTCCATGGTCGGAAGTGCAATCGACATCGCTGTTGTGTTTGCGATCTGTCAAAAATACCAAACCAAAAAATTGAAGAAATGAAGATGGTGATGAGCAATCGAGAAGAAATAGAGTATCAGCGCAGACTCACATTAAGGACCATGGATGAGGTTGCTGTAATTACAATGATACACGCGTTCAACGTACTCCTTCCCCTATATGGCGGGTGCATAGCGATCTTTGACGAGGAGCTGATTGCCACAGTCGTAGTATTGTTATCCTTAGTCTCTTCCTTCATGCCCTCTTGAGACGTAGTGTCCATGATACTGGGAGGTTAAATCTATGAGTGAAGTGTTGAAAACCAGACAAGGTGGTGGTCGGAAGCAGGAATGAAAGGCAGGACAAGACGCAACTCTGAATGGCCTTTTTGACAGCGGAGCGCGGCGAGAAGCTGCTTTGAATGATCAGTGGCCGACTTCTCGGATCCCTAATTTAATCTACAGGACGTCCGAATACCTTTGAGGCTTCATAAGCAAGTAACCACCGCTCAAGCCTCAAGTATGCATATAGACGCTCGCAGCATGGCTCGAAATTTTCTAGGAGGCACGTAAAGATAGCCAGAAGCTCGATGAAAACCCACCTGGTAAATGATTATTATCGGTCAGTAAGCTTACGGTTGGTAAGGATCATAGCTTGCATACGACTAACGGGCAAATTGAGCGATGAAAACTCCGGAGCGTCGAAGCTAATGAGCTTCGCGATCCAGTCGCCCCGTCAAACTTCCGGGAGAGAAAACGGCCTCTTGACATCAGCTCCAAAAGCCAAGTGCGGATGGAGTTAAGGAGGGCACGTTGAGCGAGGTATAAGCAGGAAGTCGACGACGAAAATATCAGCTAGAGCCCGTCTACTGGAAAACAGCAGATGGGAAGAGAATTCTGCTCGAGAAAAATAGATCAACCCAAGCAGTGTGATGATTTAACATGAAATTGATCACCCATCTATGTACCGAACATTCAAATACAAGTGTGTATATGCAGATGTGCAACAATCGTTCAAGCAACATCGTATTTAAGACCAAAGTTTCCGTTTTGCATGAGAACAAGGACAGCCTTGAATTTCGAGGTCTTCCTTGACTTGCGAATGAAGTCGGCGCGGGGACGAGCATGATGACGACGGATGAGTGGGGATATAATCATTGACCAAGAAAAAAATAACAACTATGCAAATGTGAGCTAAAAACATGAGATTAATGCAACTGACGAATATTCAAACGTCACTAGAGGTGTAATTTTGAGGCAGCGTCTCCAAGTCTCTCCGATGCGCGGTGGCGGGCAGACGCAGGTCAAGCCTGCCTGACTTCCTCGCATGTCTCCTCCCTTTGACCGATAGCTCCAAGTCACGTATGACAAAAATTTACTCCTTAATCTTGGCAAGGATATCGGCGTCCTTGAACATGAAATATTCCTGCGCAAAACAATTCAGAACTAGAACATCTTTCATTGACACGCATTTTCAACGCACCTCCTCTCCAACCTTGATTGAGTTTCCACCCCAGCCAGGGAGGAGCACACGGTCGCCAGCCTTCACTGAAGTAGGGACGACCTTGCCATCCTTGTTGGGTGCGCCGGGGCCAACCGCAATCACGGTAGCCTCAGGGAGGGGGTTGCTCGTGGCAGAGGCGGGGAGGAAGATTCCAGTAGCCGTTTTCTATCAACGTAGGTTCAAGTCAGTTGAATTTTGCAGCGACTTGAAACGCATAGCTCATCATGAACTATACTAAAAACGCGACGTACTGTCTCTGGCTTAAAACGCTGAACAAGGACGCGGTCAAGCAAAGGAATGACGGCCTTGATAGACTTGAAAGTTGCTTGGGATGCCTGCGCGTTGCTACGTTAAGCAACTACACAGACAGCATCGAGATAGCACTCACCATTGGAGGAAGAGATGGAGGATGAAGAGAAAGTTTGAATTCGTGGAATGTTCGCGATTTTTCGTGTGACGAGGCATCCAGCTCACGTGCATTGCTGCATCACGGGATCCTTCGGCGAGAGCCGCACGGTGCGCACTACGCTCGCGCTCGCAGGGAACGATAAAATTGGAAGTGCTATTTACAATCCTTCTTGCGCGACAGCAGAAGATAAATAAAAGAAGGTCACCAGGAATAGATTTTTGTTTGTCCGTATCTCAGTGGACTGGAAGGTAAGATATACGGTTGTAAAAGGATACTAAAAAAAGGCTCAATGGCGGATCTTTACTGAATACAAATTGAATATCCAAGTCTAGAGAACATATTGAGGATGAATCCAACGGAGATCAGAGTAGCGTACAATGAGCGCGCAAGAGCAGTATGCGTAGCATGGTAGAGCGTGAAGGCATCTGTAAGATCACATTGACACGTTCAAATGAGTGTAACAGTCGGTATAAACCTTTCAGCCTATTATAGACCGCCTTGAAGCAGTATGGGGGCAGAGATCAGCTTTTTGGAGAAGATGTGGGGAGCGGCGCACCTCCCCACGTCCACCCCAGATTTATCTGGGGCCCCCTTAGAGCTTGAGCGCGGTTATGAGTCAGCTCCCCTTTAGCGTCCGTTAGATTCAGAACCTCAGATGGAGGAATGGAATCTAGATATGCTGGCCACATACATAGATATCATTTTTTTTGTCTCAATAAATATTGGGAGGTCAGAAAAGGTCAGAGCCCTGAATATTTGCGAGCCAACAACACAGCGCGATGCGTATTGCCTCTTTCAAAGTAGAGAATTTAGGTCAAAACACTTAAAAGTATGATATACACACGTGCAATGAAACAGTGTATGTACATTATGTCTAAGGTTACTAAAGAAACGGTATTGAGAGATCAGAAATTTTTCACTAATTTTAATACACCCTAAAAATAGTGGAAAGCACGATTCATAATTTCTTGACTGCCTTTTGTAGTTGTAATATAATTTCATGTACTCCGAGTAGATATCTTCATCGATGCTGCACCTGAGCTGTCCGGTAGAGTCGAGGGATGTCGGCGCCAATATAAATATACCACGACAGATATAGATAGGTATTCTCGAAAAGGCAATTTAAGCTCCATATGGTAGTTTGATCAGCGATCTTCAGCCCTGCATTTCTTATCACGACCCATACGGCCGGAGTCCCCTCGTCCGAAAGATTTTGGAGCTTGGCCATTCGATGACTGAATGCCACTGGATTACCAGAATCTGATCGTCAGTCATTCAATCGGACGGTATCCTCCAAATTTTCGGGAAGATGTGAGCGTGGCTACCTTGTGTACTGGACGTCTGGTTCATCGCGCAATGTCTCGAGATCGATACAGGCTGAGGCGGCCGCACGTTAAAACGAGTGGCGATCAGGAACACCGGTAATTCAAGATAGCCTAAGGTCTCCTAAGGTTTCACGGGCAAACATTGAAGCGAGGCCTTGCCATGTGCGTAAACCACTCCTACAAACACCCACTCTGCATCGGCGCTGTGTACCTACGATCCCCTATATGTATCATTCTACTACCAGCGCGGGTCAAATTTTTTTCACGCTCCCCACGCTCCTTCATCGTTGCCTCATCCTTATTTATGGGCTTTGACAGCAGCTCATTCGACAGATAGACGCTAGAACCTCCATTTCCATCCAATGGCTTCTCTGGTGAACACCTTCGGGGCGATTGAAATCGGGTCCGCCGTCGCCGTTTTTCTCTTTGGGGTCGTCACATTGCAGACCTATGTATATTTCAACGATTATGACGACGACCACCTGGTTTTCCGAGGACTGGTGCGTATACCCTCCTCTCATTTCCCACTGGAAAGCATGTACGATGAGCTCTACGACTTATGTAAAATTTCCTTTCTCTCAAATAGATAGGATTCATTTGGTGCGTCCCCCTTCGTCGCTACCTCCTCCGATATGTTTTAAATGTAGCTCTGAGTAGGCTCCTTGAAGTTGGCCTAACGGTCACCGTCTTATACGAAGTATATCGAATTACGATTGTGCTATTTGGGTCGCCGAATATCGACTCGATGAGCCATCCGGCGCTTGGCGCGATTGTAATCATAGGAGCGTTCATCTCGATACTAATACATGTGCGTATCCCCATCCTATCCAGCGAGCGCCCTAAGGAGAGGCTAATGTCCTTTCAGATCTTTTTCTCCTACCGACTGTGGAACATTCTCCCCAAACCGTACAACTTCATCGGCGTATTCACCGTAGTAGCGGCCTTGGCGCGATTCGGCATAACCATCTGGGCAGGGGCGAAGGAAATCCAGGCGAAAGTGTATAAAATATATTTGCTCGGCGTGCAGCCGTGGGTATTGGCGATACTCGCGATGGGTGCGGTCATCGACGCCATCATCGCCTTTTGCATGATTTGGTTTTTGCTGAGGAAGCGTAGCAAGTCAATACAGAGGTGCGTATGACGTCTTATTCGGCGAGAATGCTCCTCATTTGAATTGGTCTTTCGTACTTAGAATGCCGAGGCTCATTGACCGGGTGATTGCACTCACTAGTGGTACGTCCGGTCTATTCATCTCTGGGCGGCTGAGTTTTGCGCTAACGCATACGAAATGATTAGGCACTGGACTACTTACGAGGTATGACGTTTGCGCAAGCAATTACCTTGCCGTCTGACATGGATATATCAGTGTGGTGACCATCTCAGTGCTCATTTTGGTGCGTATTTTCTGCGCCACACATCTTGTCTCATACTTACGCGCCTTTCCTAGTATCGCACAATGCCCCATAATTGTAAGATCTGGACATTTTCTTCCCTCCAGTTGATTCCCCCTAACATTATTATGAAATACAGTGATATTTTTCGCCGTTTACGCGTCATTGTCTAAGCGTAAGTTTCTCTCCCGAATAACCATCGCTCAGCTGGTGAACTAACTTGTGAACTAGTGTACACAAATTCCCTGCTGACCACGTATGTCATTGGCGCCTACCAGGAAGGTACCCGATGCTAATCTGTCTTTATCACAGTCTGAACGGCCGGCCGTCGCGCAAGGACGGAGCCTCGAATCCCGAGCCAGTCTCGGTGGAAGTCGTACGCAAACGCGACAGGTTCGCACCAACGAGCCACAGTTCTTCCAGCGCCAATGTGAGTTTGTAGTCTGGACCTCAGAAATATCATCGGTGCTCATGCCTCGACGCGCGATGTGTAGCCATACAATAATGCAATATCGATTGCTATGAAGACGACCACAGAGTGCAAAAATGATGATATGTCCTTCTAATTTGCATACCAACCGATATCCTCTGCAGTCTGCTTCGTCGTCAATATATCATATCATAGCATTACAATTTTTAATATACCTTGACCCACTTTCCTTTGGATTCCAACAGAACTCACTCATATTCTTACAGATACATCTTCCCCATCGTTTTTCCCAATGTACCAAAAGGAAATGGGCGGCACTCCTCGATATCACGTTCAACCTTGAGAGCTGCTGCAAGCTAATATATAAGGAGTATATTGAGGGTGCCACAGGGTGCAGTTGTCATGTTTTCGTACTTTGACGAGGTAGATCTTATAGGATCTTATCACCAGGAAAACCGCCGATGGCGACTTACCTTCATTCGGACGTTCACCATGTGTCTCGACTCCGTGCCCCACTTTCTACCGTGGTTCTCCGCTCCATATCAAAATCCTAACCGACGCTGGTGTGTATTTTTTGAACAAAAGGACGGTGCGTTCTGGTGTGCGTTCCTCTATGTAGTATAAAAGCCGGACAGGGCATGAAGCGCACGAAGCGCCCTGGAGTGTTATGAGGTTTTTGCATCATTCTGATGCATCAACTTGTCAGTGCCAAATCAGCGCCGAGGGGTTGCCGCCGCTGAGTATCATGTGAGGCTTTGTAGAAGCGATCGGCATACCCTCTTCTGGAATATAATCTTGATATAATCGGTTGCATTCAACGACTGCATGGAGTGACCAGAGTGACCCCAGCATTGAAACATAGCGGACGAAAATTTATGCGGCTTATTTCCTCGTCGACTCCTATCAAAATCCGGACTCGTAACTTTCCCTGACGTTCTATGTCCCTCCCTTCTTTCCTTTAAATATCTAACCGGCTGAAATCAAAAAGAGGCTGAAGCATGGCGCCCACGATTAGCAACACCTACGGCGCCCTAGAAATTGGGTCAAGCGTCTCCGTCTTTCTCTTCGGAATCGTGACTTTGCAGTCCCACATCTACTACCAGCGCTTCCCGGATGATCGGTTGGCGTTCAGAGCTCTGGTTAGTTTGTCGTCTATTTTCCGGACATAAGCCCACTGACTCGCGTAATTTGGATATTATTCTCTGAGCGTAACAGGTGGCTACGGTGTGGTATGCGATATTTTGCTGCTAGTCCTAATGGTGGAAGCATTGACCGAGCGCTTATATACAGGTTACTCGAGCTGGGACATACGATTGCCGTGGTGTATGAGGTCTACATCACTACGATAGTCAATTGGGGCGCACCGTCAACTGGGTTGAGGTTCCCTGCTGTGGGCGCTATTGTCATTCTGGGAGGTTTTATTACAACTTTTGTGCAGGTGAGTGTGTCTGCGTCTCGTTTCCTTCCCCCATGACCGCGTCGCATCCTACTTATCTTCTTTCTCCCTTCTCTCCCCGTGTCTTAGCTATTCTTCTCATACCGACTATACCTCGTTCTCCCTAAACCCTACAATTTGTCGGGGATCATGACAGGGCTGACGGCCATCGCACGCCTAATCATGAGCACGTATGCCGGCGTCAAGGAGATTATCGAGCCCAGCTTCGCGCAGTACATCATTGACATGAAACCTCTTCTAACGGCCCTCCTATCCATGGGTGCCGTTATTGACGTGACAATCGCTGTTTCGATGGTGTATTTCTTGATGCAAAGACGGGAGAAATCGCTGACGAGGTGCGTAGCTTGCCTCTGGTTTAGTCTTCAGTCTGATTCATTCCAATCTCCCTGCGTATAGGGTAACGAGGCTCATTGATCGTTTACTTGCGTTCACTATCCGTGAGTCCGACCACATGCCTCGACCTAGAGTAGATGACTGAAGATCACATTGATATGCATAGGATCTGGACTGGTAACAAGGTATGTTGCGCTGCTGTAGCGGGTTGCTTCCGCGTCTCATGGTTGTCCGTAGTATGGCGGCAATTCTAGTTTTGATCCTCGTGAGTCAAAATTTCAAATTCTGTGTGGCGTAGTAGGGGTCGCTAATGATGTCCTGCAGTATCGAACGCTACCCGATAACTGTAAGCATCAAAGTAACCGTGCATTTGGTCTTGACGGAGGCTGACGATATCGGTTGTAAAGTAATTTTCTTGGCCACCTACACATCGCTCGCAAAATGTATGCCACTATTTGCAACATCTCTACCGTGGAAATTGGATCGCTGACTTTCGAGCTTTGCAGTATACTCTAATTCCTTCCTTTCTTCGTATGTGACGCGTTTTGCTGCCTAACGCAGTTGACTGACCTCTTAATTGTACGCAGGCTAAATGCGAGAAAATCGCTCAGAGATGTTGTCGGGAACTCAGTCTCTGTGGAAGTACCTCGTAAGGCAGGTATCGGCTCTCGTGGGGTGAGTGGACATGCGCTTTGCATGCCTGCTTTCGAATAGATCTTCTCATGCTAACCACATTTATTTTTCAGGGGTTCAGCAATGCGATATCAATCGAAATGAAGACTACCACCGAGTTCAAAGCGGACTCCGACTTCTGAGTCGGCTAAAATTATTCGGTTTGCTCTTTGTTAGAAGCCTTCGATCTCAGAAGAAGGCTGGATCCTCCGATAGATATTCCTGCTCCTCTAAATGTATACTACCAAAGTACTAGTATCTGATGTACTGTAACACATTCTTTTGCATTTACGGATGTTTAATCTAGGGACCAGAGAATTTTTACAGAGTTTTCCCTCCTGGTCACTGTTAAGTTGATGCTGAAAGTTGGCGTCGATATGGATAAATACTTCAATGTAGTTTTTAATAATAACGGCGCCAGTAAGCGCTTGGGTCCAACATGATGCCGCCGTATTGCCCCATCATGCGTGAAGCCGGACAGGTCGATAGATGCGCACGAAGCGTAGATTTCCTCAACGTATATCCAGATGCGCCCTGTTTAAATATTTATGCTTTATAAAAATTGATGTTCGAGGAATCAGATTGTTCCAGAGTCCCCAAGGGGCTGCAGCCGGAAGAATCCGAGACATCGACTCCCCCCTCAGTGTTCCTCTGATGCGACTTGGGGTCCCAGTCAGGGATGCCCATAATGGGAAGGTACGCTCGCTTAACGAGGGAACGCTGACAGCACGCATCAGCCAGCGCGACTCGGCGGCGTGAATCGCGCACCTGAGCGTTGCTGAGCGTTTGAGCACGCGTTATGAGATCCTAGCGTGATAGAAAGCAACCTGAATATTAACAGCATGCATCAGCAAATGCGACTTGGCCGCAGTGAGAGTCGCGACTCGCGCGAAGGAGCGTTGCCGCTGAGCGCTCTGGAGCGCACGTCATTAGATATTCAACGCCGTCTTGGGTATTCTCGTGTCCTCGATATCATGCAATCTCGTTCAATCAACATGTATGTATGACCAATGCACGATTCTCTGCATTTCCCGTAGAAGTTTGGCGCAAAAAATGGAGATATTATACCATTAGTACACCCCAAAGTTTCAAGCTTCAAGCTTCAAGCTCAAGCTTAATTTGCTGGCACTGAACTCCACCTCCAGCAGATTGAGTCGCCTGACACCGGGGTTGAAAGAGGTGCTCAAAGAGGATAGCAAGAACATAGTTCGCTTGCAATGAATAATAGTGTTTGGAAGTCCTGTTGCAAGACTGGCAAAAAACCGAGACTGAACCGGACTACAACCTGTATGGACCGGAATATAAATAGACCGGCAAAGACCGCAACCGCGGTCCGGTCTGTGGTCCATCAGCATTTGGAAATAATGAAGACCGAGCAAAAACCGATTTAAACCGGTTCAAACCGGTCTTTTACCTTGAAAATTAATACAATTGTAGGGGACAACTATCCCGTTCGATCGTGTGTAAAATCATAATTTTTACCTCAGAACTGCTTGAGTTATTGTTAAATTAGTATTTAAGCGCTCAAAAACGGTTTTCCCAATGTTTCATTTGTTAAGCAACCTAGCCTTTCGTAAATAAAGATATAGGTAGTACATAAAATAACCTTTCTAACGATGTTAAGAGCGTAGTATTTGGTCAAAGACTCGTTAAGTTATTAACATCTTTGTGTTTTCTACTCATTTAAGCAACTGTAAACGCTTTTACCAGCATTTTAATGGTTAAGCGTGCGTACCTTTTGTAAATGCACATAGTGGTAGTCATTTAAAATAGCCTTTGAACGCATATAAGATCATAATTATTGAATTAGAACTGACCGAGCTATAAGCAAATGCGGCCAAGTACACTCTTTCACCTAAATTAATCACTCTGTACATAGTCTCTACCTATTTACTACATAAAAGACTGGTCCAAACCAGTTGTAAACTGGTCTAGACTGCAACTGGTTCAGACTGATCCATCAACCGCAAAAAACCACCCTAAACCGACGTGAACCAGTCTCAAGCAGTCTCACCCGGTTTTTTGCGGTCTGTAAACTTGTGGAGACCGGTCTCGGTCTCGGTCTTCAGTTTTTGGGAGCAAAAACCGGACCGGACCGGACTTTCAAACACTAATGAATAATGATACATCCTGCCCAACTCCTAAGTCATGTCATTTTTTGGCTAGCTTTCTAGTGAAAAAAGTGCTACCATACACAACGAGAAAGAAAGAAATGCAAGAGTAATACAAGATATTTGAAAATTTGACGAGCTGCTTGTCAAAGAATGCGAATAATGAAAAGGAGCAGCTTTCCTCACTGTACTCCAACTCCAATTATGTAATGCGCAATGCCCGAGTGCTCAGCAATGCTCCCTCGAGGCTCAGCGCTCGCACGACTCTCGCCGTGGCCAAGTAGTTTTCACTGATGTATTCTGTCGACATTCAGGTTGCTTTCTATCACGCTAGGATCTCATAACGCGTGCTCAAACGCTCAGCAACGCTCAGGTGCGCGATTCACGCCGCCGAGTCGCGCTGGCTGATGCGTGCTGTCAGCGTTCCCTCGTTAAGCGAGCGTACCTTCCCATTATGGGCATCCCTGACTGGGACCCCAAGTCGCATCAGAGGAACACTGAGGGGGGAGTCGATGTCTCGGATTCTTCCGGCTGCAGCCCCTTGAGAGTCCCTCTCAAGCCAGTCTCATATTTCCGCGATAACAAGGAGAATGGCTTCGTCCCAGAAGTGCCGAGTCTGCCGACGCGAGCGCGTTTCTGCACGTGAACATCCCGTGATCCGAGCCCGGAAGTCGCTGGGACAATTTCGGTTGAGCCTCTTGACGTTATTCCACCACCATCCCTGCGCTCGCCGTCATCCTCATCGATGGCCACTATCGTAGAGCGCCCTAGAGGAGCTCTGAACGACGACCACCCACAACAATCTCGACTTAACCCCATAGAAATCATCGATGTTGATTCCTTCGAGGAGGAGGCCTCCGCCTCCAGCTCATCGCAGCGCAGCCGACCACCTCCGCGGCCGAGAGGTCGTCAAGAGCCACGTCAACGCGAAACAATTTCATTGCTGGACAGTGACGACGAAGTCGAAATTGTTTCATCGCGGATACTCTCTGGACACAGTGAGTTCGCCTTTGCTTTGACCCACATTTCCATCTGGCCGACTGAAAAACGTGTCCGACCGTTGAAGACGCCGACAGGAGTCGCAGTCATCGCCATTTTATCTCTCCACCACCCAGGGATCTCAGCGCTCCCCCACCCGTGCCACCTGTTCCCAGACGTTACGCGGCGCAGACTTCTTTCCCAATGAGACGTCAACCAGAATACCCTCCTGTCATGCCCTTGACTGAGCCACTGCCATTCGAATTAGCATATCAACCGCCTGCCGCAGGTCCTTCAAACCAAGCCCAAAGAATCCTCCCCGAACGCGCTGCCCCGCCTTCGCATCACACTCCAACCATGGGGCTAGGTGGTGCTCTCATTTCCCAAAACCGAGCTCAGGCCGTACAACGTCAACGGGAAGCTGATGTTGCTGCTACCACTGTGAGGCGGGCGCGACCTTTCCGACGACATCATTACAACCCATTCGCGATCACTGACAGGGACGACGACACATATATCCATATGCTGCTGAACCCTTACATGGACGATGACTTCACTGCCATGACATATCGCTATAATCAGCACAGAAACCGAGCAGCAGAGGCAGCGGAAAAGGAGCAATATCAGCCAAGTTACACGCACCCTGACAGGCCAGAACCAGGCTTCACGTTTGACTTCGCCTTACCTGAAGACGAAAGCGTTCCGCGCGATCGTTTATTCCCTCCCACATCCAAAGATCAGCCTATCATCCTCGACGACGACACCGAAGGAACCAGCAAGCCCTCTGCAGGGCCATCATCCTCGTCTTCTAGTGCCCGGGAATTTTCACCGGAGAGCAAGCTAAGTCTGCTGCTTGTATGCGCCAAATGTTTCGACCCCCTCATCCTGAACGCTGCTATGGACCCTGAGGAAGCGCAGTACCGACGTGTTTGGGCCTTGAGGTGCGGACACCTCATCGACGAGAAGTGTCTGAATAATCTGGGCCAGCCGCCAGAGGAGGAAGTCATTCCCGACAAGAAAGGCAAGGGCAAAGCTAAAGCACTGGTGCATCATCATACATACGGCGACGCCGTCCCCGAGGTGCAGGCGCAGGCGCATATACTTTCCGCGATGGGAGGAGGCACACGGGACATCCGCTCTCGCCTCCGCTCGCGACGCGCAGCGGGCAACGCAACTGGAGACCCAACCATGCCCGGCGCCTACCCCACCTCCCCAGCCGCCGCCTCAACACTCCAGCAACGCCCCTCGCCCGCGAAGAAACGCAAGGTCAGCGCGAAGAAGCCCAAGATCGAGGCCGAGTACGAATGGGCGTGTCCCGTTGAAAGCTGCGGGCGGGTGCACGTGAGTGTGCGGATCGATGGGATATGGGGTCCTGAGAAAGAGCTGTCGGGGAAGGGCGCTGCTGGGAAAGCGGCGGATGTGCGGGCAGAGCCGAGGGGTGTCATTGCGGTCTTTGCGTGAAGGAGGAAAGGAAAGGAGAGGGCTAGGTTGTGAGGTTTGTGTATATGGTGTGGTATGTGGGGTTGTGTTGGGAGATGTGCAAGGGACTGGGTTGTTTGCTTGGTTATTCTCATTTGCCTCTGACATCGCATTTTTTGTATATTCATTCTCGCTTTCCATGGGTTCATCATATTCGGCATTGCTTACACGCTGTCTAATTTTATTCGTCCTCTTTCCCTGAAGCAGTTGCTCACGATCTCCTCGCCCACGGATTCCTCCCATCGCGGACGGACACGTTTTCAGAGAGTATGAATGCACCTTACTTCGACGTTCAAGAAGCATGCTAAGAAGCGTCGAGGCGTCGAAGCCACACGTTGAAGCTTTCATTTCAGCGGGAATGGAAGAGTGAATTCTACTCTCAACGTGAGTAGCATTGAGCCTATCCTCGAAGAACCGAATCTTCTATCTACAGCTGGGCGAATACGATATACCGCATATTCGCACGTTTGTGCCCTCACGAAACCCGCAAGAAATATTTGAAAACTTCTTTATTCACCAACGCCAAAACACCAACTCGGCGGCAAAACCAGGGCAGGAACAACAAAGCTACTACTACGGCTACCAAGAACAATCAATGCCCAAAGGCCATTTGTACCGTAACCGGCCACTCCCACCAACCACCAACATTGCGTGTAAAGTAAGTACTTCAAAAGCCTTGTAACCTCTAAAAATGAGAAAAGATGTGGAATATGAGAGAGATGAGACTATTGCCAGTGGGCCAAGCCGCGGAGATACCAGTTCATCGGCGACAAAATGGGGGGTATGCAATGATAGCAGAGTTAGAGAACATGACGAGGCTAGCGGCATGCGTGTATGAAGAGCAGAGACGAGAGAGTCGAGAGAGATCAGAGTCAGGGACGACACATCGCCCCCGATTTCAAGATCATGGGGCAGGGTTCGATGGCCATCCTCCGTCCATCAAGGATGGAAACGAGTGTAAAAAAGCGGAGAACGCGTCGTGTCGTAAAAAAGAAGGGCAAGGGAAGGGTAGTTATCTCAGTTCGTGTACACATAATCCAAGTGGCGCACATGGCGCTCAAAGTTGCGGCGGTGGTGCTTCTCCGCGCCAACCGCGCGGCGCTTCTTGGTGCGTGAGCACGTCTTGCCGCTGGATGCGTTGGCCGGGGTGGAGGGCGAGGAGGTCCCTCCGTTGACGGGCGCGGGAACGGCGACGGGTGCGGTGGCGCCAGAGCCAGATCCAGAGCTCGCGGCGGCGGTGGTCTGCGCAACGGGCGCAGCAGCGGGGGTGGTGCTAGCACCAGGCACCAGGACATGCGGCAAAGAAATAGAAGGGAAGGGGATCGAAATCGTCGGAACGGACGGCATGCTGAAGACAGGCGCCGTCGTGCTGTGCGCAGAGGTGGTCGTTGGCGCGGTCGGCTTAATACTGCTACTTGAGGGCTTCACCGTGGTCTGAGCCGACGACGCGCTGGCAGTGGGGGGCACCACAATCAGCGTGGGCGTGCCAGCGGGGGTGGTAGCAGCGCTGGCCGACGATGCAGGTTGAGGAGCATTGCTCTGCCCAGGGACGACGACGCTGCCAGTGGCGGTGGGCGAGTTGCCTGTGTAGGCGTAGATCGGGGAGATGAGAGCCGGGGTTGAATCAGAAGCGAACATAGTGGCTTTCTTGCCGAAAGGTTGAACGGGGTTGTTTCCGGGCAACTGGAGGAGAGTGCCAGTAGCTGCAATATTAACCGCGTTAGAAGATGAGTCGTACTTTTCGAGTCGCGAAGAACTTACTTTGCTCATCGACGGCCTTGGTGATGCGGCAGTTCTTTCCCTGATTCATGTCGAAAATACCCTGGTCAACGCAGCAGGTCGGCTAGAACAAGATGCAATTCTGAATTTTAGTTTCGGAGATAGAAAAAAAAAATACTAACGTCTCCGTAAGGATTGCAGTGACATTCATCGACGGCCCTTTGCAGAACACCAGCCTCCCATGCATTGATGAAATCTATGGAGAGCATTTTAGAATAATAATTCGACTAAATTATTGTACAGAACAATCACTCACCAGCGTGATATCCGTACCCAGTGGGGTCACCGTGAGAGTAGCTAATCAATCACAAACTTTAGGGTATACCCAACATAAATACGCGAGGAGAAAACCTACACGAAGGGTTGGGTAGAGTTCATGGCTTGCGACCTGACGTTATCGAAGTTATTCGATGCCCAATAAACCTGCAACAATTAAAAGGCCAGCTGTCAGAATTCGTAGAATGTAGAATGTACCTCAATGAAGATACGGGGAAGCACAACGGGGAACTTGGGATCGCTGCAGGTTCCACTGTCCGGTCCGTTAGAGAGAAAAGCGACGTGCGACTTGTGGTCTGGCGAGTCGAGGTTCTAATAGCGCACGTTATCAGTTATATTGCACGGCCGTATAATCATTACAAACCTTTCCATCCCAGCAGTTGGGGAAGTTCTATTGTTCACAGATACAATCAGTTATTAAATCAACACAGGTCGCAGATCATAGATCAAAGAACACGCACGATCTGAGCACGGATACCAGAAGGGCAAGAAATAGCCGGAAGCTCGTTGTGCTTGGTCGAAACACCGTTGAAGTCCAGGCAGAGGAAGGTAATGGCCTGTTGAGCGTGGCTGGTCGGGTCGTAAGTGCGCAAGGTCGGGTCGCCTTATTTGTGATCGAGGAGGAAAGTGAGCATATGCGCGCTTATTTCCACGCGAGAGCGCTCGACTCACCGCTCAGCATACGAAACTATATAACGGACAGACGGGGATTGGTCAGGAACTGAGGAAGCAGGAATATAATACGAAAGTCACTGACATCATCGGGGAATGCAGTGGTCGTTCCTGGGGTATCGCTGAACAGATAATCTATGATGTTTGTGTTAGAAAGGATAATGGAAGGGCTTTGTGGTCGCTCTTACAACTGTTAGGAGAGAAAGACGACGATCAACGTTATGAACAATAGAAGACGCGTAAAATATACAAACATGACAGCGCCGCCATCGAGACTTGTGAAGCTCCCATTCTTCCATCTTTGGTTGAATTTAGAAAAATGCGACATGGGCAGTTGTTCATCAAACACTCACTGGAAATAGAGATGCTGCAAATAGGCACCATGAGTAATTGATACGTTGAGGTTGATATACACATACTGGAAACCAATAGTTCGAATTGTCCTGAGGAATAGGGATCGAGGTGCATTCGCTCTGACGCAAGAACGACGTATTGGTGGAGAGTCTGAAATTGCTACCGCCAAGGACTAGAAAGGATCAATTGACCGTTTCCGGACGTCATGGTGGAGTGAATATTCGAACCTGAATGTGCGTGGCCGGAGACCTTGCCAGCGTTGACGAGGGGGTCGATCCGCTCAGTGGTGATAAAGTCCTCTGCATGATAAGTGAGCTCATTGTCGTCCTTTGGCACTCTGAACGCGTACTGACCGATGCCCATGAGCCAATAGGCTTGCGCCGAGGCGGCCGCGGCGGCCAAAGTGAGAAAGAGCTTCATTGAAGAGCAGAAAAGAGCGAGTGTGCTGTAGAAAGGACTGAGGGACCAGCTGAATAAAGGCTGGGACGGAGGGGGACGTTATAAGGGGAGATGGTGGTGGAAAGAGACAAGAAGGGAGCGTATGGAAGCAGGACCATCGAGCGTCGTCTAAAGAAATCTTCTTTGGGACACAAACTTTGCCGCTGTTTGTCCTCCTCCGAGTCCTCCTCCGGATGATGCCCACCTAGCCTCCACCCACGCTGATCCAAATGACAATCCGTGGAACTTGTTCGTCTATTCTCGGTTATCAGCCCCTTGCAACCATACACATTTCCTGGCCCCTTGAATTCATCCCGGTTCAACCACCATCTTCTTCCACTTATCTTATCACGCCCTCTTCGAACGCCAGGCAGAACTTCGAACCAAGGGAAATGGCCCCAAGATGAATAGCTTCTTCGCGCTTTCAGCCTGACCCGCATCCTCTCCGAGGCAGGTACCAGAATAACTCGGATGATTCATAATTAATTGATGTCGCAGATTATGTTGATTCCAGGTCCACTTTTTGGGTGAAACTAAGGACGGTCTGCATGCTGCCGCACACCTAGTAACTGCCTTGATATATCATTGTGCCTCACCGACGGTAGCCCACAATCAAGCGCCGTGTCCTCGAGTGACGAAAAACCATTCCATTGCAAAAATTGAGTGAAGACACGCTGTTTGTTCTACTGGACGAACCGAACCTTAATTCTAATGAAAACAACCAACGATGACATGAGAATAAAGTACAAACAATGCATTCGTCAAGTCAAGCCGATAATAGCCTTCGAAATCCCAGATATCCTGTTCAACAAGGTCGCATGGACCACATGGGGATAGGAACTTGCGCGCACCTTCAATCAAAGTGCCGAGACTTGAGTTGATATCCAACTGATATCCCAGTACATACCAAGTACATACCATCACCCATCGCATGAACGCATCAGCCTGTTGCAACAGTTTCGCCGACTGTTTCAAGAAATCCAGAACAAACAATCCCAATTTCTTGCTGACCAGCAGCCAAGTTGAGAAGCACCGCAAATTGGCCGCAGAATTTCAATCAACAAAAGGAAATCCTGACGTACCACGACCTGGTCGCCGTCCACACTACTTCCCGTTACCTAGCGATGGAATAACCATAAGTCACGAACGCGAAGCAACCAGATGCAAATTTAACGGCAAGGTAAATGGAAAATCCGATCCCTCAGCAATAAATCACCTCACGCACATCACCCTACGCCGACCGCCACCCGCTACATATCATTTCGAATGCTGATTCAACAGAATAACGACATTCCAGCCATTTAAATTATAACAGGAGACAACCTTTGCATCGTTCAAATTCAAGTTGAGTATTGACTACCCGCTGGCGCCGCGTAGATTTCGAACATACGCACCACTAAGCAAGCCGCCACTTATTCAAGTTGGAGCAATATTTGACTGAACCTCAACACATCCGACATATATCGTTAACGGCGTCCACCCACCCCAGCTACCCCAGCTCCACATCCCAATTCAAGTGGCTACCCCGAGCGAAGGCCACTGTCATGACGTCGTCCGGAAACCTTCAGTGCGGGGGCACCGTAACATGCATGCGTGCGGCGGCGGCGTTGACTCTAAATATCTCTGGCTGTTCAATTCAGGTTTTGGGGCTTCAAATTTAATACCTTCATGTCAACGTCGGAGAAGCTCACCGCATAGAATACGCCATAGCTCACTAGCAGGAAAAAGCGACTTGCTGGTTTGATACGCTTCAGGAATCAGGATAGGAAAGCATGGAAGCTGGAAGGAAGGCTGAATTCAGGCACGCATCTTAAAATCCCTCATATTACAAATTGACATTGACAACGAAAGTAAACTTAGTAAAGCACATACGAACGAGGATCAACAGGCATCGTCGGAGAGGCAATTTCGACGAGCGTCGCGAGGATCTTTGGTTCAAGTGATAGCGTAAAGGTATGTTCCATTCGTTTCGTCCATTCGAGCCTATCACCGAAATTCCAACACGATCCGTGCTTTTCTTTTTCTCTTTTTTAAATTTCTGCTGACGACCCAGTATATTCCAGACCCTGTGTCGGGAAACAAGAGAGGGGGATCCATGATCAGCAACGGAGACGATCATTTGAGGAAGACGAGATACAGGTAAGGAGGCTCACCGGCGTCTGCGTGCATACTCCCAGCTTTCGATTTCTGAATAGATGAAATGTTTTAAGGAGCACCAGGAATGCGGACACACGCAAGAGGCTAGCAGATGCCCACCAATCAGGCGAGGATGTCGTTATGTGTGTGCCCTGATCCACCAATTCCAATCATGCCAGGGAATACAGTTTGATAGAGCACATCTCGATAGCTTAAAGTCATCTCGGCTTCGAAACGCTAAACCAAAGCACTAACCAAATACTCAAATCGCGATAACGGAGCAAGGCTTCATAACATCGTTATCCAATCCAATCGCCCAACAGCCCCCACCTCCACCCATGCCCCGTGAGTCGTCACGTTTAAATCACAAGGCAGCCAACTACACAGGAGAATCGAGGCCAGCATCTCCTCGACGCAAGTCGACGCGAAAGGACACACTTCCACCTCGAGTCCGCGTTGAAGAGGAGTCACAAACTCAATCCCACCTTTCGAGATTCGAGAATGCGAACCTAGAACACCGAGAAGACGCGAGAAGACGAGCATACGAGGCAGGGCAGAGCAAGTCAGGATCGCAAGGCGGACGAGGAGTCGGATAGGGATGTGCCACATAGCTGGACTGCGCATACATAGAGTAGGATTAACGCTAGGAGCGCTAATGGCAACCTAACGCAAATGATAGCAAAGATGCTCAGCCTAGGCCACATAGGAGACGGATTCCGTGGCGGGGTTTTCGCTGCAAAGTGCCAGTTTCCCGAGGAGGAACGAACAGTGATTCACTGAGGGGAGAGATCGCCCCGCGGTTCAGTCACCCGGTAGGTGACCGCACCTTCGATGCGTTATCCAAGTGCACCAGAAAACAGCAGCGGAGACCAACACCAAATCCACTCAGCATAGAAAGCGACCCGGCTCAGCTCGAGGAAGCACACATTCAGCTGACCCAGCTCCAGCTTTCATTTCAGTATCACTACCCGGAGCGAAACGAGTCCTGTGGCGCAGAAGCATTCCCATCGATGATATCACAGTAAGAGTCTACACAGAAGCCCCCACGCATCTCCGCGACACCATCGATATAGTGCCGCTCGCGGTGTCAATGCCAAATTGACGCCCAGGGGATCTATAGAGAATCCTCCATCATCTAAGTATGCATGGGGGTTTGTGAGATGCGGGGCTTGCAGTGTGTGCGGTGTCCACGAGTGCTAGTCTGTTTCGATTTCCCGCACGCGTCGTCCCGCGTGGATGATCAGGAGTAGGTGGTGTGCGGTGCGGATGTAGGCGTGTCTTGACGGCGCAGTGATGGTGGACGAGATGCGTTGCTTCCAGGATGCAGATGGATGTAGTAGATAAGATAACGAGGAATAGCCACCGAGGTAAATTTCACGCTACCGGGCGGCGTGTGCAACGTTTGAAGTCAAAAGGTGGTCGAACATTTCACTTTAGTTAGACCTACTATGCATGCTCTAGACGCGACACCGGAAGGGTTTTCGACGTTCTTCAACAAAATGTCGAGAGTGGCCATTCCGCCCCTTCATCAACGGACACAGAAGAGAGGCGAGACCTAGGCGTTGCTCAGCTGCGGCATTCAGTGTTTCTTGGATGGGCTTCGACGGGAGTATTCGACAGCGAATGGACGTAAATTATATAGGACGTTATTCCGAATCCTCGCGAAGGTCTGGTAGGAGTTTCCGTCGCGTTGCGTCCTTCCGACATTGGAACCGACATCTAGAAAAGAAAATTTAATTTAATTTACAAGTATCTGCAAAACTCCTGGAAGTACTCATGTAACGGTTATCGAGAAATTTCCGATGATTTTCTGGGCACACCCAAGGAGGCCAGTCCATGCAAAGGTCGGATCCACAAACCACGTACTCCTGTTGTCGGAGTCTGAGAGAAGCATTGCGTCTGAGAACGAAGGAACCCGCAGGAACTTCCCTCACCGCGCGGAACCGAAATGAACGTGTAATAAACGCACTGCAGTGTGCTGCTTCTCCATGGATGGATGACTGTGGCGCTCAAGAATGTGAATGGTGTGGGCCTGAAGTCGACTTCGGATAGGGAGTGCATGTAATTCGATCCGAGGAAGTGATTGAATCGCGAAATTGGGTACCCGTTTTATGGCAGTAGAGGTTGTCGGAAAGGGAGTGGATTCGGCGTATTCTCTTCAATGATTGGCATGGGGAAATTCTTCGCATATGAATTTCCGTGGAATCAACATTTGTCTTGTATAGACCCCTCAGAAAAGCCCGGTAGACGTGACAGGTGAGCGGGAACAAACATGTGTGGCTCGAGGAGAAAATTGTGGGCCTGCGTCGTCTACGTATTTTGTTGTCGCCGTACATGTACTTATTGAACTTGAGAAGGCACAATGTTAGGAGTTCAGATTCAAATTCATTTCCAACAAACAAAGTAGCTCTCACCCGCTTCCGTGCTCGTACTCCGGACTAGTAGAACCTATGGTCAAATTTGTCGCAAATTTTTTCCCGTGTTGAATCGTGATGGTCAGAAAACGGACGACGGGTGTGCATGCATGTGAGCGCCGCTACCACTGGCAGCGCGTCGGAGTGGCCACGACATTAGTAGGACAAGCTCCTTAGTCAAGGATGTACGCTCTTAGAGAGTAGCTGAGAGGATAAACGCGTCGACGACATCGCGAGAGCAAGGAATCGGTTTGCTACCGGTGATCGCCGGCGACGGCGTCGCCGAAGCGATAGCCAGTGCGCCTCAAGGCGCTTTGAGATAAACAACGGGTGCTGGGGTACCTTTTCAAATTGCAGTAGTCTCAGTACTTATGCGTTTCCACAACACAGAACCTGTGAGCTCTGGGAGGACTCAGTCGAAAATCATTGCAGATACTTGTCTGAGAGTGTGCACAACGAAGATCTGTGTTGCAAAATAAAGTGAAATTTTTGAACAAAGTGATGCGGCCATCGTTACAACGAGAATCGCGAGAACGTCAAAAATCATGGTAGATAATCCACGAGATGGTTGATCCCTCTGTGGGGTAAAGGTTTGTTTAAAATTTTACAGACAAGCTGCGCGAAAGCCCATTCGGCAAAAGGACACATAAGGGAAAGGCCTTGACTGGGGTTGAAAAATGGGTCAAAAAATGGGTAAAAGCAGCGCGCATGGAGGGCGCATCGACTGAAGAGCAGTCGAAATCCAGGATAATTGCATAGTCAAGGCATGGTATGATGATCCTCGAAATTATTCATAGCAAAGCAGTGCAATGATATTCCCATCTCCTCCCCAACATCACCACCGTTATTGCGATAGTCAGTTCCAGCAATAAAACCTGCAGAGAAAAACAACAACAAACGATGTCCAATCAATTCTCCAGAGTCCCACAGCAGTCCCAGAGAAGCCCAGAGAGAGAGAATTGTACGCCGTGCACTATGGCCGTGATCGCGTTTTCGCCCAGCGTTCGCGCCCTGCCGTTGGCCCATGAGCGACGCGCTGGACTGCCTATGTAAGTGTACTGTGGGAATAGTAAGGTACGGTGAAGGACTTGGTCGGAGAGAACCAACGCGATTTGAACGGTAGAAACATAGCGGAGAGAGGTGGGCTTTTTTTGAAGAATTATGCGTCGGTCAGTACGATATGACGACAAGAGTTTGTTCGCTTACCTCCGGCCACACAGATTTCGGGTAGCGTTGATAGCGAGTACGGGTGGAAGCCGTCGTGAAATGACAGGGATTCATCTGACTAGACGAAATACAGGGGAAATGACAGAATGGGCGGTCGTCCACTGTCAGAATGACGAGAGAAAATGTTAAAAACGTGCGTTTAGATGTTAAACGAATTCACTCACGCCTGCTCGACGAGAGAACGCGCCGGACTAGAAGTCGAACCCGCCTCTTTTCCCGCTACGTCCTTGCTTGACACTGCTCCTATGCATTTTGGCCTTTTTTTGGCGTGCCTTTTCAGCTTTGACAAGCCCTTCAACCTTCTTCTTCTGTTCACCCGACGGACCGTGTTTAATGGGCTTCGAAGCGGCAGCAAGGACCAAAGCGTGGAGCTGTGTTTGGAAGGAATAAATCAGCTCTTGTGACGGAACAAGATAAATTGAGGCCGTACCTTTGATAAACATTCCTCAACGTTTTGGGCTTGCGAGCGATGAACAGTGGAAGTTACTAATATCGAATGCGTCGAGGCAACATAGTGGGTCTATAAAGTGTAAACAAATCAGCGGCCGGACGTAAAAGATACAGAAGTCACATACATCTTTCACTAGTATTGGTATAGCCCAACGAGGTACCCAAGGTTGGTTTAAGGAGCATCGTAGTGTCGCCTTTGTATTGACTTTGTTGACGTTCTACAAAACACAGTTTAGAATTAGAAAAATAAAGGGAGCATAGAATCGTTCCCTATACCTGTCCACCTGGACCCGAGCTTCGTGAAAACGACAACTCAACCAATTCCCTCGGTATTCTTCTATGGACCTCCCCAAACGCCTTAGTCCATGTCGATGCAAGCGCGTTGTCTTGTTCATTTTCTAGGACCGAAAGCGGTGGTGGTGTCGGGAGTGGAACTGCGTTTCCGCCGCCAGTCTGAAGCGACCTGATCCAAAGCTTTGTTGGCAAGATTGATCCAACGCGATACGGGCTCGAGACTGCGAGATGTTTGAGCATAGATAGAATAAGAGGGAAAGGCAAACGATTTCTCGTCGGCTAACGCCATGTTTGTCATCCGCGTGTCCCCGCCGTTCGCCGGTCAGGCTTTCTTGCGGACTGGCTCAACCGAATGCTCAACACCCGCACCCTTCAGAGGCCTGTCCGACAATGGGCACGACAATGGCTCCCTAGAATATGTTTACAAACACGCGCATTCTCAAGAAAACACGTCCAAGCCGGTTTTCGTGGTTCCGTCGAGCTTTCTTATAATGCGATCATCCCAGAAGACGGGAACGCGACGGAGAAGCCGCTAGTCATTCTCCATGGCCTGTTGTGAGTAGGGAGTCGTGTTAAGGTCTTGCAGCTAAGTAATCTCTGGGCAGTGGATCGAAGCGGAACTGGACATCTATCTGCAAGACTCTTCATAGGGACATGCCCCACCGTGCTATATACGCTCTCGACCTGCGTAATCATGGCACATCCCCTCATGCGATACCTATGACCTATGAAGCTATGGCCTCCGATGTCCACCGGTTTATCGAAGACAAGAGATTGAAAGGTGTTGCGTTGTTGGGACATTCTATGTGTGTCATATACACACAGAATTTTTGTTCCATGGAGTTCTAAATTGTCAATTTCCAGGGGAGGAAAAGTCGCCATGACATATGCGCTCTCTGCGAAGGACTTGAACGTGCCAGAGGATACACTTTCGCATCTCATTGTCGCCGACATAGCTCCTTCAATAGGGAAGCTCTCCAACGAATTCATGACATATATATCGATCATGCAAAAAATAGAGGCACTACCGCCTGGTGTCATCAAAACGCGAACCGATGCTGACGTTCGGCTGAAGGCCTACGAACCCGTACGTTAGCATTCACCTGCATAAGGCTTCCGCAATACACTGACATGCAACGATAGGACCTCTCTGTTCGACAATTCCTACTCACCAACCTACCAAGTCATTCACGCACTGCTATTCACCACGACGGCATCGAAGAGAAGGCCAAATTCATCGTTCCGTTGGGGATCCTGGCACAATCAATGGATGCCCTAGGCTCGTTCCCGTACTATTATGATCCTGTGGATAACATTGCGTCTACGACGTGGGACGGCCCAACACTAGCCGTGAAAGGGACTCAGAGCGCGTAAGTAATGATTTGAGTTCATCGACCGGAGCTTAACGCTGAATTTGTCCTTCCCGTTAGCTATATCAATCACAAGAACATACCAGCTTTCAGAGCCTTCTTCCCTAACCTGCGCTTGGAAGAATTGGATACGGGCCATTGGGGTAACTATCTGATATTATTGTACCCGATATTGGCTCATCTTTTCGTAGTGCATGCAGAGAGGCCCACGGAATTCCGGAAACTCGTGGTTGACTTCCTGAATATGCCCTAGACATATCATTAGACATGCATATAGAGGTATATTATACCATTTTCGCAAGATGTGAGTCACCTTCATCGAACTTTCATCTTCGGTCCGTCTGCTTTAAGGCTTTTTGGGCTGCGCCTATCGTCTTACTTTGAAAAACTGACATGCCCGCCTAGCTCAATCGGATAGAGCGTCAGACTTTTAAGATTGTCTGATTCATTAGGCACTTAGGCATCTGAAGGCTGCGAGTTCGACCCTCGCGGTGGGCTATTCTGTTCTGTTTTCATTTGAATTTTTTTTGTAAATTGAAGTCAAAATTCCCGAATGGCCAACTTTCCATAGCCATTGGCCAGCCGCCAATGGCTATGAGCCACCTCAGACCTGGGATACTGGTATTAGACACTGGGTCCTCCTGGCAAGGCGGTGAATTTTTGTTCTCACCCAAAGGCCAAGAATGAAACAACGCAAGTCAATGGCTACAGTTGCAAAGGTATAAATTCAAAAACTTCATAATATTACTCCGAGTTCTGACAGATCAATTTGTAGGTATACCAGGAAAAGCCAAAATTCAGTCTTCACGAGTGCTTCACAATCCATGGATTATGACTCCGAGCATGAAAAGCATGCGATGATGCGCGTCATTCAACTACGAGGCCTTTAGCTTCTGACAAGCTTCGTACTCAGGCTAAGCTTCACATGTGAACAGGTGAACTTTGTATTGATATTATGTTTGATATTCACCACGGTACGTTTGGATAATTTTATCTGGTACAGTACATGCGTGTACCGGAAAGTCGTCGAATTTAGAATGCCCTTATTTGGTTTAATCTAGTGAATCAACACCACGCCCCAAAGGCCTAGTTGCAGCCTGCTTACGCCAGTGTTTTCACGAGCACTGACACAGCTGCTCCTCTTCCGCTATCACGAAGGTCGCAAGTCCTATTGGCAATAGGACAAAACGAAGTCAGTTGTCGGTTGGATACTTCCACCTTTACTCGATGTTAATCTTTCGTCAGATTCGTTCTCCTAGACCCAAGATGTCAAACCATCCAAGTCGACATCGTGTCCCATGCAAATCATCAGCTCGAGAAGGGTGCTCATCATGTCAGAAGGCTGCCGCGCTCGATAAGAAAATGGATAAAATGCGAGAAGCCCTTGCCTCTATGGAGAAGGAGCGTCTGGAGCTAAACGTGCAGATCAACTCCGTACACGATAAATTCATACGACGCATGCCTCGTGAAATCATATTGATGGTTTTCAGGCACTTTCTTCCAAACGATATCATGGCGCTCTCCCTTATATCTATGTCCAAGTCATCCACTCGATACACATTGAGCGCGCCGCTGATTCTGTCGGCCGTTTCTCGAGAATGGAGGAAGATAGCGCTTTCGCTCCCGCAACTCTGGGCAGTCATTCCTCTACTTGTCGGCCCGTCGAACGCTGATTCACTCCCCTTCCTTATGAAAAAATGGGTGGCACGGTCAGGCCACTATCCTCTCTCGATCAATATCTACGCGAGCGTCGCTCCTTCCCAAAAATTGATGGAAGTAATCAACGGCTGTTCTTCACGGTGGCTCGACCTGAAGTACGAAGGCCCCTCCGAGACCCTCTCCCAATTTTCCAGCGCTGCTCAAGGCGTTTCCCAATTACAGACACTCAGTTTACGACCATTCATCCGCGGGAGGGCAACAGTATTCAATCTGGGAAATTTCATTCTACGCCCAACTCGCTTGGAGATGTTGTGCATCCCTTCTCTCGGAGCGGTTTGTATCGACTGGAACGGCTTAACGGAAGTGCTGATAGAGGACAAGCTCTGCGTAGCTGAGTGCCTCGAGGTGCTGCGCAGAGCGGAACGCCTTATTCGGTGCACGCTCAGCCCGGACCACGAAATCCAAACCCTATTTCCGCTACCTCAGGAGCCCATCATACACCAGTCCATAGTGAATATCACACTTATTGGCCCCTACTATCGCGACATCCTCGGGCATTTGAGGTGCCCTTCTTTGGAGACTTTGACAATCAGTATGTTCGGCGGTCACGCGTCAATGGCAGATGTAGCGCTCTTTATAGGACAGTCGCAATGCTCTCTCACGACGTTAAATCTCGAGGACGTCAAGCTTATGGAAGAAGACATCGTTCAGCTTTGTCAAGGGGTACCTACGCTCCATCATCTTCGTATACATCTGGCTGATCCCTTTCCCGACCATCTTCTGTTTTTGCACCTAGCAGAAGCGACACTTTCCACGTTCGGGGTGGTTCCTCTCTATCTACCCGATTTGCGCTCATTAACATTGAGGCAGGACCACTTTATGGATCTGACATTCCTGCCATCTATATTCAGCTCTACTGCGAGTCGAGAAGTGCACCGCACCAACCTTCGCAGTGTTGAAATCAGCTTCGGACAATACCATATACCGCAAATTGGACCTCAGAATATTTCAGGTCTAGATAGGGAGCGACAATTTCTTTTATCTCTCCGCGAGCACGGAGTGAAGTTGAAAATTGAGACCAGAACTCCGTATGGTACCTCGGATTTACTTTAGTCGCATTTCTGGTTGTTTTTCTTTTAAATTTGAGTCGGCTTCGTCTAGTGATCTAATGTTGTGTACTATTAAACATTGAAAATCAGAATGTGATGTATAGGTTGCTTATAAAGGACGAAAAACAACAGGTGTTAAGTAAATGTTAAGGACGAGAGCTAAATTTAGGCTGATTAAGGAATGATATAAGTACTGCGCAGTCTGATTTGGCTTCGGTGATTGCCGTGATGAACTTGGTGTTCATTCACGGGCTTGAGCGTCATACAGGTATACTTACATAGTACTCTAGATGCTCACAAATTTGAATATGAAATAGATGGTGGACAATATAACGAACATTTCCATCCGATTCGGTCATTTCTCCTCCATTTTCCATAACATGCTGCCTGTTTAATAGATAGACTTGAGTGCATTTTCAGAAAAACTCCTACTGCCCGCCTAGCTCAATCGGATAGAGCGTCAGATTCTTATTTATGAGAGACGGAGCAACCGGGCATCTGAAGGCTGCGAATTAGACCCGCGCGGTGGGCTATGATGTTAATTTTTTGTGCGGAGCCGGACCTCTTCCATGCCTTCTGTCGAACGTCGGAGGTCATCAGTTCTCCCCAAGATGATCATGTGGCGTCGCATGTAAGTAATATTTGAAGATACGCAATCTATATCAGCTCTGATTTTCACACACGAATCGTGAAATGAAGCGGCCAGTAGCGGCTCTAGAATAGTGAAATAGGAAGGATTCATATCTCGAAAGATGATAAAAACCCGTCGGAAAACCTTTCAGCACATAGCAAAATGCAATCATCTTCATCGCCCTCTCCTCCCGAATCCGCGTTGCCAACCATCTCAAAGCTTGGAAACCCTACCATTCCAGATGATCTCGATGTAGCTTTGATTGCCTCGAACTGGCTCTCTTCTTTCGCGAAATTCGCAGGCGAAGGAAATGTTGATAACGTCCTCGACCTTTTCGTCGCCTCCTCGTTTTCGGCGAACCTATTCGCGCCCTCTGGAAAGGATGTTCCCTCTTCCACGGAGGAGGTCTCTGTGTACTGGAGAGACTTACTCGCGCTTACATGGGACTTCAGAACGTTCGAAGGCACTGCGAACATAAAACAATTTCTAGAGGCGCGCTTGCAGGATGCAAAGATCGCAAATGTTCAACTTCGAGAGGACTTTCCACCTCGCTTGCAAAAGCCGTTCTTTGATCTCATTTGGATCCAGCTGGTCTTCACGTTCGAGACTAGAGTTGGTGTATGCACTGGAATAGCGCGCCTTGTACCCGTCATCGACAATGGACAAACCGTCTGGAAGGCGCAGGGCCTGTTCACGAACCTTGAGGGCTTGAAAGGATTCCCGGAGAAGGCGGGCACGTTGCGCAATCCCGAACCCAACCACGGAAAGTGGGAATCGCAGCGACAGAAGGAGCTGGAGTTTGAAGGCGTTGAACCGACTGTGCTTATTATCGGGGGTGGGCATAGCGGATTGGATGTTGCGGTTCATTTGAAGACGCTGGGTGTATCGAACCTCGTGGTTGAGAAGAACCCAAAGATCGGAGATAATTGGAGAGGACGGTATGAAGCTCTGTGCCTGCACGACACAGTTTGTGAGTCCTATAATTGATATTTCTCACTTTTATTGATGGAAGGATTTAGGGTACGACCAGATGCCTTATATGAAGTCCGTCCACAGCATCGCATTGAATATTCGTCCGAAACTGATGAAGAATTTCCAGATTCCCTGAGACTTGGCCAGTATTTGCTCCAGCGAGAAAGGTATGCTTTTCTGCCAAGAACAAATTGAACATCGCTGAAGTCTCGATAGCTCGCGAAATGGCTCGAACAATACGTAGAAGCGATGGAGTTGAACGTCTGGACCTCCTCTACCGTAACAAACGCCACCCAGGACCCCACGACCAAGAACTGGAATGTCACAGTCCAGAAAGCTGATGGAACAGAGCGCATATTTCGCGTAAGACATCTTGTGATGGCGACGGGCTTCAAGGGAGGCCAGGGATACGTGCCGAAGTATCCCGGAATGGTAGGTGTCCTTCCAAATACGGATGATTGATCTAATATTCGGTCTCAGGATTCGTTCAAGGGACAAATCTTACACTCCCTACAACACAAAAGGGCGACAGATCACTCCGGAAAGAAAGTTGTGGTGATTGGATCATGCACATCTGGTGAGCTTTCTCGGTCACCGATTAGCTGAATCATAAATTTGACAATATTCAAATATTTAAAGCGCATGATGTGTGCGTAGACTATGTCGATCATGGTGTTGGTAAGTCTAGGTATCAGTTAACGAATACTTAAAGTCATTGATCTTTATACTTAAAAGATGTTACCATGTTCCAAAGGAGCTCTACATACGTGATGTCGACGAAGAAGGGTTTACCAATTCTCCTCGGAGGTGCTTCCTGACTCAATACAGATATATGTTCAAGTTGACGCTGACTAGATTTTTCTAACAGGCCTTTATTCTGAAAATGGCCCTCCAACCGATTTGGCTGATAGGTTGAACGCATCCATGCCAAACCTGTTAACAGCCGGTATTGCCTATCGTGCAACGAAGCTCATCGCTGAAGCCGACAAGTAAGTCTGCGTGAATCGTTGCTGAAGAAAATCGTAGCTGACCTTTGATATCTCGACAAGAGATATCCTAGATGGGCTCACGAAGCGTGGATTTAGACTTAACGATGGGTATAAGCATTGCGGTCTTCTCCTTTCCGTGTGGCAGAACGCTGGTGGATATTACATGGGTGCGTCTGTATCCATATTTTTCAAGGACCGCGGTTGAGCCGATTGCCTTCAGACGTCGGAGGAAGCCAGTACATTGTCGACGGAAAAATCAAACTGAAGAATGACAGTCAAATCAAAGAGTTCATTGAGCACGGTCTCAAGTTCGAAGATGGCAGCGAACTTCCGGCCGATGTTGTCCTTTTCTGTACAGGGTATGTTTTTGATTCATTCTTGAAACCTTCTATCCTTTGAACATGGGTATATGTGTGCTTCTAGTCTGAGTGACCCATCGCACACTATGCGAAGGATTATTGGAGACGAGATGACGGCGAAAGCGAAACCAATTTGGGGCTTGAACGAAGAAGGGGAGCTCAAGGGATGCTATGGCGATTCTGGGATCGAAAGAATGTGGAACATCATGGGTGAGTATAGTTTTATATAAACGGAGAGGCAAACTGACACTCGCTGGGATAGGCAACCTTGCATTGTGCCGCTTCTATTCCAAGCATATTGCTCTTCGTAAGCGACTTTCAAATTCTGCCTGTTGTCAATGGCTGAACGCGCTACTTCAGAAATCAAAGCCATGGAAGAGGGCTTATTTGGACAACGTTACAGCGCCTCTGCCTAGAGTAGATTTTTTTCTGAATTCATCGCAATATCTTCAATATTGAATGTACAATATCTCGGTCTCCTCAAATTGTCTAGAGAATATCACTAACATGAACCATTGCTCGATACAATGTTGGATTTGTGGATCTTTGCATTTGAAATTAAGAATCTACAAATTGAAATCCGAAGAATACGAGTTATCTGGCGAGATGGACTTTGAAAAGAGATTGCACGTTTCCTGGAGGCTAGCTTTCAGCGCGTCGCTCGACATGTCGGCATCACCCAACGAATCCGGAGAAGACGACCCAAAGCGATAGTGAGATATCACAACTATAGGAGGGGAGAGATGGCTGACTCTAGCCTTCACTTCCGGCGACCGCGTCGTCTCTGATGGTTGCGACAGAGATAAATTATTTGCGGCTGTGCGAAGAGTACGAGGTGAAAGGTCATTCGTCGTCTGGTTAGTGACATTTCTCAACGGCAGCGGGAAGACCGACTGTGGGCGCGAACTAGGCGGGTAGAGATGGATGGACGTGCCCCGTGGGTTCGGCGTTGGAGTTGAGTAAGGGAGGGAACTATCGCCGCTAGTGTTCTCTGGAGACGCCTGAGGAGATACGGTGTAGGCAGGGTGACGGTAGTGATCGCGATATCGCTTTACTTCGTGGTCGAGGCTCACTTCTGGGAACCCTGAAACGAAGCAAAACCTCCTTGATGACCCGTAGGGGGTGCCGTCGGAATTGGAGGGCGAAGAATTTGTATCAGGAGAGCCAGAATATGGGGAGGAGTCCCGAGGCGCGAAAGGATTCTTCTCGTAATTAACGGAGCACCGTATATTCGAGGAGACTGGACTACCCGTTGAGTTGCTAAAGCGTTTGTCGCCATAGTACAGATCCAAGTCAAACACATCCGGGTATGGCAACAAGTCCAACTGCTCATCCGGGAGGCGGAGCGCATGAGGAGTCCCAACACCGCAAGGAGTGGGCGTGTCGAGCTCGAGCCTATATTTCGCCAGTCGACGATTCTCGGCCACTGGTTTCTTAGTGGGAGTACTGGTTAAATATGACGCATTAGCTTCCAAAGAGTTTGTGGGAGACCCAGAGCTAGACCAAGGAGAGGTGTTACGAAGCTGATCATAACCGCTAGAGAAGACTTTGAAATTCTGCCATATAGAGTCGGAAGAGAGGCTATTGCTGTTCGGAGAGTCCGGTGAGGCAACAGACTTTTGCGGGGAGTCGACGGGAGGACCGATTACGGGTCGGTTATCCAGCGAGCTAACCTTCGCTTCGGCGATATCGTTCTCTTTAGAGGGTGGATCGGATCCTGGTTTATTGTCCCTCGTAAATGAAGCGATTTTCGGGTCAGGTGAGACAGCAGCAGGTGGACTTTCGGAAGGGCCAAGAGCTGACAAGGTGAGCTCCAATGGAGTGACATGTGAAGTCGTGTATATGCATTCCTGGATAGCAGACAGTAGACCCTCAGCGGTCGGAGTGCAAGGAGTGATAATGACAGAAGGAACAGGACCAGACGGCGGCCGAGGCGGACGCAATGGAACCTGAGCTTGAGCCGAGGGAGGAATCTTCCAGTCATGTGCATGAACGTTGGCCGCAACTGGCGCAACACAACTAGACTTGTGGCGTTTATGCGTTTTAGCCGTCTTGTCTTTCATCTTGTGCTGATTGCGCGATTGCTTCTGTGCTCGTAGACTGGGATGCCGCAGGAACTCTTCCTTCTGGACCTCCCAAACTTTCCCAAGGTCGTCAGAGATTAACGGTCTGGAAAAACTAACGATACAACTGCATACCTGCTGAATCCTCCGCATTCCCTTTCCTCCAACCGAATTTCTTGCATACTTTCATCGAGAGTGGAAGGACGGATGGACGCGTCGTCTGGTTTCCCTTGATGAAAGCGATGATAATCCTCCAAAAACGCCCGAGAATCGTTAACAAGGATTCCATGGAGTCAGCCGCGAGACGACACAGGAACGCGGAAAACGCGATCTCGGGGCCATGGCAGAGAAAAGACGGAAGTTATTTGATAACCCATGGTGGAGGCTGACAGAAAACAAGAAATTTATGAATGTGGTTCGAAAAAAGACTGGCTGATCTTTAAAATTTGAAGGCAGATGCGTTTTCGAACTTCAAGCCCACTTTAGCTTCAGTACTGTTCTCTGTCCTCAATATTCAATACTCAACACGTAGCCAACATTTCCAGAACAAGTACTCACCTTGACGTTGCGTGCTTCTGAAAACTAGGGCACGGGCATTGTCGATGGACACCGTAGCGTCTAGCAGAGCCCGATCGCAACCTCTTGTCGATTGGAATTTTTGGTGCGTGCTTCTGATTCCTTCTGTGCTTAATCGCGACTTCAACTTGTTGTCCATTGTGATCTAAGTACAAATAAAAGTACAAGTTTGTTCAGACCTGCTAAGCGCCCTGAAGAACATGAAAGTCAAGTGATACCATATCTCAGCGCGTAGTTCGAACAAGGCATGTTCCAACACATCTGCAGAGCTGCCATCTGCATTGAGCGTTGTTCCATCTTCCATGTCCCGGTAAAACTTGGCAATACACTCAGCTACACCTGATAAATGGGCGACCTTGGCAAAAGCAGCATGTATAGCAAGGTATGTTGGAGACGGAACTGGAAGGTTGAGTGGGTCTGACGTCGTGAATGTGACAACCTTTGGAAGGTGGCTGAAAATGAGAGGATCTTTTGAGTCGAGCTCATACGCGTCATCTCTGTTCTCCTTATGTGCATAATCACGTTAGTATAGTCAAAAATAATCATGACTGCACGCACAATTTTGTTAAACCCAAAACTCAAAATTAAATCTCAAATTATCAAAATCCCGACGCAGCATGATGTCCAAGGTCATCACATTTTCCAAACGGTGGACCGAGGATCCATTCAAATCTTCTGCCCACATCGTAGCGGCATTGCCGCATAGTCTCGCTATCCATAGATGAATGTTACTGAACATATGATATGAGGAAGGGCTTACTTTATCTGAACGCGGTTCGATATCTGCATTAGTAGACTCAGGAAATATGTGTGCGCATTCGGTGCAGGCCCTGGTGTTCGTGCGGTCCGAGATGAACTGATCTCTCAGTTCTGTGACTGTGTCCAACGAGGATGCGTCGTATTTCCTACTCACGACGCAACGGTATCCGTCGCGGACAAGGGCCTGTTTGATGATAATGAGGGATTATCTACGGGAAGAGGGAGATGCCAAGACCGACCTTCTTTTTGGCAATGGTATGGGCATCGTCCAAAGTGTCGTTGATCATGTCAGCTATCGGAGATGCATTATTGGACGGAATTGGTGTGCGACACTTGTTGGCTCGAACTGGCTGGTAATTGGACGTTCAGGTGGCGTTTTGAGCAAGAAAGATTACGAAACGTACAGGCCATGATATAGCGAGTGAAGTACACGATTCCGAGTTGAAGAAGGGCTTCATCAGTACCGCACGAGGTAATTTCGGCGACAACTTTTTGTAACCCTTCTTCTGACGGTACGTGGAGTAGAAGATAACCAGGAATCCGAACATAGATTAGCTTCTTCGCGTCGGGGTCGTTGTCCACATTTTGCTGAAGAGAGGCCTCGAGCTTTAAGCACTGATTATATGCGCTCACAACATGAGGATTCTGAAGAAGTTCGCGCGGCAGTGGTTTCGGTTTCGGAGGCGTTTTTGGAGACTGTGGGCGTTGAGGGTAAGGAGCGTCTGATCATCTGCTGATTTGCTGGCCAAGCCTCGCAGGTCGTTGGTGTCCGGCGTCCACCATAGTTTTTCCTACGGCTTCTAAATGGGGTAAAAAATGGGTATTGCCGTGGCTTATTGTGTGCCGTGGCATTCTTAGCCAGGATTTTCTTTTGTCCTAAACCATGCGAGTGAGAACCACCAACGATGGGCAAGCTAGGAAGAGACGTCAATTCGTGGAGAAGTATTGCCGGGTAATCTCCCCGGATATTCTGGGGCTATAATGGATCAAATTCGACATAGGGTTATATACCTTTACCTGCCTCGTTTTCTTCCTTACTCAACGCCTCGAGGCTTTTCGAAACCGAACATACCCGTCTGCCGCCGCTCAACACGTTGCAAGTTGGAATGACTCCAGATTTAAATGGAAAAACGTGGAGGACGACTAGAGTTCGTCTCAGAAGGTCAACTCGCTACTTATCGGTGCGTAGTAAAAGGTTTTTCTACGAGTTGCACGCTTAAAGATCACCTCCAGAATTTGGAGAAACATTACTCGCTGCCTGAGCTGCGAATTCCTTCCGAAGAACGCCTTCAGTTCCATTGTTCACAGTGCGGCTTCACCAATACCCTCTTTCCTTTGTGTTTCTGGTGCACATGGTCGTCACAGCAGGCTGAACATGCGTTCGAGGTGTTTATCCCACGTGTAAGGCATGTTAGCAGCCCGTCCAGAGCTTTCCAATTGGAACAGCCGTCAAAGGATATCTCTGCACATGACTATGACTCTACACCCTCGTCATTCACCACATCAGCAGCGGCGGCTCATGGAAGGACGCCGCAGATAAGCCAGCCTTCAACGAGGCGGAATTCTCGAGGTCTTTTTGTGGACACTCCCTCATTTGTTGCCCATAGCACCCCAGAAGCCATGGCTGCCGCAGCAACGATGGGCGATCTCAACGTAAGATCGCACGACGATAGCCAAATGGGTACAAAAGAACATATCACGGTAATGTCGCACCGGGTAGATGAAGACAATGTCGCTACAGCAACTCTGTCGGTACGAGGTCTCAAATATAACAAGGGGCGCTCGCAAGTTGTTGACCAATTTCTTTCCTTCCAGGCCTACTCCGCTTCTGTATGCGAGGGGCAGCAGGTCCCCCGTGATCCGCTATTGGACTCGTCTCCCCATCTTCCCAGTGAAGAAAAGTTATTACCCAGCGTTGATCGCTCTATGATGTCCCCAATGCCCTCTCAGACGCAGAATAGCCCCGCCCCGCTCCTCATCATCGATCTCCATGATATGAAGACTGACGAAGATCAACTGTCGAACCTGGTAACGTTTAACGACGATGGCGCCAAAACATCCAACCTCTCCCCCCGCCAACACGAACTGCGGTCGCTGCGGCGCAGAAAGCATCTCAACGTCCTGCAGACATCTCCCTCCGATTTTGTTGCTCGGGAACCAATCCCCATATCGCTTAAGCTTCGTTCGCCAGCCTCCAAAGCTTCTTTGAAGCTGCAGCATGTCAGCCCCATGCAGGATGCCCCACGCACGCGTCATGAACGCTCCCGCCCGTTATCGCAGCAGCTATCCATTCAAACGGACAGCAGTGATTCACCGGTCAGCCCAGAGATGACAATGCCTCTTCCAATGCCTCCCAGTACATCGCCCACTGGGCTCTCCACCAGCGGCGAGTCTGCCAGCCCAGTCCGCCTTGGACACCCTAGCAGACCATACTACTCCGCCATTCGGAAGCAAGGCATCTCCCCAACGTCACCCACACCATCAGAACATTCGCCTATCCTCAGCTCTTCTCCAACAGCTACCGCGGCTCCTCGTCGCCAATCCTACACTCCTTCAACCTCGACAACTTTACCTGTAATGAGCGCCACTGCCTCACGCCACCTGTCAATGTCCACCATGTTCTGTTCTCCCGCCTGCTCGCTGCCGTCAGAAAATGGGTTTTCTGCGCTCTCTTTGCTGGATGACGAGAATGCAGATATTTTCGAGGGCGCTATTGATGCGGCGCGCATGATGCCTCCGACACCGACTTCCAATACCACGCGGTTCTCTTTCCCGCGCAGAGCGAAGGACGTGCATCGGAAATCGCTGGTGGACAGTATCCACGGGAGCTCAGCTTCTGCCTCGCAATCACAGTCACTGTCGTTTTCTCGGAGGAGTGGTTACCGCGGAAGTGGGGTGGGCTTTTCGATGAGTGGCCAGACGGAGTTGCGGATGGCGCTGGCGGCAGGAGCGACGTCCGCTGGAATCGTGGAGGATGGGTTCCGCTTCCGTGAGACAGCACCGGCTGCTCCGGAGGCGTTAGAGGGGGATGGTAGCCGGGTCAATGGTCATGAGTGCCGTAGCTTGGAGGATGGGGAAGTTGGGCGTGCGAAAGGTGCATCGAGGGATGGGGGTTCGAGTAATAGCTTCATGGGAAGGGTGAGGAAGTTGAGGAAGGGGCTGAAAGATATTCTGCTTATGACATCGACAACGATTACTTAGTTGAAAGAAAGAGAGGATTTTTGATCTTTTGACGTCGACACGACCGTTTTTACGACACCTTTGCATTGCATATCATACATTCCTTGTACATTTTTACATGTTCTGTAAACTTTTTGAAAAGAATACCCATTTAATTTCGAGGATCGATATCGCGGCCGCGGACGCTTTCATTACGCATATGTGTGATAGTTGCAATACTCAGCGTTCAATTGCAATTTCGCACCATTTCTTATTACGGTGTCGCGAAAGAAGGAAATTCATCATAATTCGAGACCAAAAGATATCAAACCAGTGTCATATACGCATACGATACAACTACAAAATTTTCATTTAAAAAAAACTAGATGACACCTAAATGTGCGGTAGGAATGAGGTCCAGGTAAACGCAAGTAGCGCATCAGCGGGAAGGTCACGAAGAGAAATAAACGCCTCGACGAGAAGAAGAATGCGGGCAATCACGTAGGGAAATACCCCGATTGCCGCTAAGAACACGGCTGTCCTCCGTATATCTGTAAGACCAACGACAATAGTGATAATAGCAGGTTTGACTTGGTTTGAGAACTTTTCTGAATCGAGCACATCGACGGATGCATTCCACGAGTATTATAGACACCCGTCGCTGCTAACCCTGGGAGTGCAGTGATGCATACAGAAGACACTCGCCAGATGATTGTCTCGGTGTCTGACGGGAAGAAATAATTCCAGCCAAAGCAATGGATACCTCAGAAGACAATGTCAATGACACATACGAAATTAAAGTCAAGATGATGTCCTGCGCTTGATCGTCAGTGTCGAGTGCGTAAAATGTGAAAATCTTTTTGGTCCCAGGTTCGATTTCGGGACTATCGAAAAGCATGCAGGTGACCCGCTCATACAACAGTTTAATCGTCTTCCAGGGAAGCTTGATAACCGCCATCAAACATCGTCCAATGTGCCCAGCTAAAGCGGAATATTCAGAGACCAAAATAGACGCGAAACTATACACTGAACGTACTGCAGGTAGCACTTTCGACAGCTGTTTCTTCTGGCTCTTTTTTTGCATGACTTTCAGCAGCTGTGGATGTACGTTCGAAAAATGAGCTCTTGTCTAAACTAAGTGGTTAGCACTCACCACTCTTCCGCTTAATCGACCGATTTGAAGCTTTAGAACTTGTTCTCTGAATCGGTTCGACGGAAACGTCTCCTTTTTTTCCTGCGGGGTTGCACAGTTAATACTTCGGAAATAATGATATATAAGCGATGTCGCTGACCATTAGGTGGTACGGGTTTTGACAAGTATGGGACGACCACAGGGGTTTGAACCTCCATGGGTTGTCAAACCAAAAGAAGTATATAAATACGTTGAGCACCGCAAATGAAAGTGTAACGAGCTCCAGTTCGGTCGTGCACAATCCCTGAGCTTTCGGTGTAATACATTGTGCGAGGAACCAAGCTGTTTGTCCAGTACTAGTAGCAACTAACTTGGAGAGGCCGTCAAGCTTGCTGCGGTCGCTAATTTCCCTTGCAATGATTTTCGGTAAAGCGACGTTTACAGGTTCTTTGAGGTGCGTCATTGATAAAATATCTTTTTCGCCCGCCAGGACTAATCCCCCCATTTGAAAAAAAAAATTTCCATGGGCAATTGTCCATTTGAATTCGCTCTGCTGGTCAAGAGTCTAAGACAGAGACGATAAATCGTTTCTGAGGCACAAGCCATAAGTTGCAAGTCACATGCCTATTTTGGACATAATGCTGGAACATGCCGGAATTATGTAAACGGATAACGATGATAAGATTATTTTTTGAACTTGACCATCATCGCCTATCGCGAAAATCGCCCTTGTTTGCCTCCTCACTTGGATTTTGACGATTTAGAATGCATTATGCGATCATAACAATCACGCTAAGCGGAATACGACAGACTTCTTTTGCTGGTCCTTGGTTGGCCCCCCTTTTTGATCGAAGAATACGAACTGGCCGCTGCTGCTGCACTTCCTCAATCATCTTCCAGTCGGACTTTCTACTCAAATGGCGGAACTACAGCTTCGCAATCTTCCTCACACTTTCCAAGTTGCCAGTAAGTACGTACTGAATTTGTCGCTTCTATCAAGCCATTGTCAAGCCATTGTGCCCGAAAATATTGCTTACATAATCACAGGACAATGACCCGCTGTCAGGCAACGGTTTTCGTCTTTATTGTGCTCTGCTCGTATAAGATTCAAGATGAATATATCGACTATAACACACGGTGGATTAGACCTCTCTTCTTTCTTGGGTCCTGGGGGCTTTTTTTACGACCGATTTTCAACTTTCACGAACAGCTTAGCATTATGATGCACACTACTATTCTCCCCCTCGCGATCTTTGCTTTGTTGCCTCGAGTGTCTGGACACTCTGGTACGTCTCAAGATATATATTATTACTCGCCACTGATGACCTACGAACAGCCTTCTGGTCTAAAGCCATGTACGGCTTCAACGTCACCGACAAAACGTTCCCGTACGACAACCGCCCAGTCGCCCCAATTAAAAACATGAACTTCACGGAATGGTGGTTCCACAACCACCTAGACTACCCACCCAACGAAGAGGACTTCTTCGAGCTTCCCGCAGGCCGCCCCGCCACTGCCGAAATCGCGTGCAACAAAGGTGCAACGTCATTCTTTGCGTCCTCTGAAGGCGGCGATATCCGCGAGGCCAACAACCCGAACGATGTGTGCCCGAATTCGACCTCGCAGGCGTACCATACGAACGGAATTGACGATCTTGAAGGGTGTGCGCTGGCTATTGCGTACAAGAACGATGCGCGGGCGGTGCAGCCGGAGGATTTTACGGTGTTCAGCGTGAACCAGACGTGTGTTTGGACGCGGTTCACTGATTTCCAAGTTCCTGCACGCATGCCGCCGTGTCCTGAGGGTGGATGTATCTGTGCGTTCTTCTGGATTCACTCAGTAAGCATTCTTCTTGACCGCCACTGAGTTTTTAATTCAATGTTTTTCTTTCTTTCCAGCCTGACAGTGGAGGCGAAGAGAGTACGCTCGCTCACTCTCACTCTGTTATCTGCTTTTCAAACTCACTATTTTTTTAGACTACATGAATGGCTTCAAATGCAACGTCACCGGCTCCACTTCCACCGTCCCCGTTGCCACTTCCAAAGTCGCCCGCCGATGCGGTGCAGATTCCACCAACAACAAGCTGCAAGCCTCGCCCGCGAACTGCACATATGGTGCCAAGACGCCCTTCTACTGGTTCAACAACGAGCGGAATAACGTGCGCCGCCTCATCCCAGCTTCAATTCCGTACTCACAACCCGTTCGCAGATGTTCGAAGGCACGTACTCCCCACCCGTCTACAACGACCTGTACAACTTCGCCGATGGCGCGCAAGACGACATCTTTGTCGACTCCTACCTCTCGCTCCCGTCGCCTGCGCCCACCGCTCCGCTTCCCATTCGCGCAGGTGTCAGTGTCTCCGTTTCTGTAGGCGCGCAGAGCGGGTTGTCTGCGTCTGTGGATACGTCGAGCTCTTTGGCCGACGATACTGCTGCTCCTGCGGAGGATGGGTATGCGTACAAGCGGGATATGAGTGATGCGCTTGTTATGGAGCGGAGGCGCGAGACGCTTGCGGGCTTCAGGGTCAATCTCGAGAGTAGGCGAAGAAGGGCGGTGGACGCAACCGCGTGGAGGCGAAGCCGGCGCCGTCGGAACAACGTTGGATTTTGGTGAGAACTTAGAAGAAAGAAAGACAATTAACGATGATGACAACCACCCAACACATAATCTATGTTACGCTTTTGTTCGCTAATTTTCTTCCTGCATCTTTACGGAAGCTTGTTTGAACCGCTCACACATTTTTGTATCATACTAGTATACCATTTGTATCACTACGACTTCATTGTTGAACATGTTGTTTTATTTTTGGAAGATGAGAGGAACATTACGATTAACAATGTTGCGATATTGAATTATGGAAATAAAAATCCAACAACTGTGATCAGAACGAGTGGCTTCACAAGCATAACTTTACTGGTACAGAAAGGAGAAGAGAAAGCAAATGATATCTACAACAAAGCAGCGTCCAATAATAACAATAGCAGTGGAATGTACAGTGCAGAACGAGAGCATAAACGAATATGGTACATAATATATACTGGGTAGATAAGTTAGAAGCGGTACAAAAGAAGAGAGAAAAGGTATCCGAGGTTCCGCTGATGTTGAACGACAATTACTTTAATACATCTGCGGGAGCCGATAATGACAGCGAAAATAGACCAGTGAGTGGCTTACTGCCTTTCCAATACACTTGCGATGTAGTTCAATGTCGTTTCGTCAAGACCACCATCCTGTTTCAGCTTGTTTAGTAGGGTTTCTTTTGGGGAAGGAGGTTTGGGAGGGTCCAGATTATGCTTGACGCGCAGAGTACCAACGGCATTACTGACGCGCAGCGAGAGCGAGTCAAGGGCGCACAGGAGCTCCATGTCCGTCGAGTGGTCATTGATGGCCGGCAATATGAGTGAAGGATTTGAATAGAACATACGAGACTCTGACTCTGAGTCATCTTCCTCTTCCTCTCGATATGCATCAAGATCAACGTCTACATTTGCCTCAGCTTCAGCCTCAGCCGATCGTGAGGTCCGCTTTGAATCTTTGGCAGGCGGCGGTTGTGTAGTGGTCGACACGACACTTGCTTTGCGTGAGTCTAGAATTGGCTTGAATCGGCGCCCAGTGGACAGTGCCTCGATGCGTAGGCATAGCATTCCGAGCTCTTGAATTTGGGCTGCGCTGAAATGTACACGCGAACCGGAGGCCGTAGGCTCCGCAGCTGCTTCCTTGAGATCGTGGCGCCCTTCCAAGCCTCGGGGGTAGAGAATATATAGATTCTCGGGAAGTTCAATTCCCTTGAGCTTCACTTCGCCCATGGACATTGCGACGACTCCGAGCTTTCGAATCCCGTCCACGGCAACCTGGGTCTGTGGTTTGGAGAATTCATTAACCCCCTCAGTCCCAAGCACATGAGTGTTAATATCCTTGATTATCTCCTGGCTGCAGGCAATCTGGCCGCCTAACGCGCTACTTTGAATCCGGGCGGAACGATTGACCATGGGTCCGAAGTAGTCCATGCGCTTCGTGATCAAATCCGGCTCGCAAAGAGGAGTTCCACTGTGAATGCCCATGCGAACGGAGAGTCCTCGAGCGATGAGTTGGTCCTCAGCGTCGTAGATCTCTTTGCCGTCTTCGCATTCAAGGATCTCTAGAGGCCAGGACTCGTGAAGTAGTTGGACCTGTACGGTCAAGCACCACCATACAGCCGCGAGCGAAGTCGGGAATGAACACATGAACGAATCACCTTCCGTTTTGACCTCGTACCCGCCGCAGAATCGGAGTTGTCGACGGAGAAGTGTGTTGTGTAACCGCATGGCTGTCGTCATACCGGGGTTGACCTCCCAGAGGTGGGTCGAGTTACGAATATCGGTGAAAGCAAGGGTTACATGGCCGGTGGGTGGAGAGATTTCGTGTTCCAAGTGCTTCATTTCGACGTCGCGTACATCAGGTTTCTTGAGCCTGCGGTAATCAAGAAGAGGGTCGGGCGCTGGGGTGTTGAGATCTGCTACCCAGATTACCATAATCATTGTGCTACCATCAGCGCCATAACTAATGGCAAAGTCTCGAAGTTTCTGGGCTGCAAGCATAGGATCAGGTCGCTGCGTTCTTGCGACGTTCCGAGTGATATCGACAGCTGTTTGGTAGGGAATAAAATCCCATAATCCGCGGTTGGCAATGATAATGAATTCGTCCATCTCCGAGAGATCATAAACAAAGACATCCGGACGAGCATTTATGGGGGGAAAGAGATGATAGCAGCCGAATGCACGCGACACTTCCACTTCATCGTTTACAAGCCCAGCGGGCGAGATGAATCCTTCCGCAGCTCGAATCCGCGCAGTTTCCAGACGATCAAAGGGATCGTGTTTGCGAGATATGTGTTGACAAACCCCCTGTCGCGACACAACTGCTAACGCGTCGCCGACATTTGCTGCATAGAGTGTCCGCTCAGAGAAATAAACCGCCACAGCCGCCACATCTGTTCGGAAGTGCTGTGTCTCGGGAACAACTGCCATACTTGCCGTCGAGTTCTTTTTGGCTGTCGACGACATGGACATCAAGCAAAGATCCTGGTTCAACTTGAGAAATGTCCATGTAAGAGCCAATGGAATGAGCTCTTTGCGTAGATGGAGTGGAAATTCACCCTTCTGATGCATCTCGTCGACTACTGTCAGCTGGGTTTTAAGAACCTTGACGAAGTTGTCGTGTAGGTATTTTGTCAGAAAATTAGGGCTTGACTTGGTGGATGACAGTTGGGAGCTTGAGGGATGCGTTCGTCCAAACATAGCAAACACGGCCTCATCCTTGCGTTCCGGAAAGACATGTACAAGATCAAGCATAGTCAAAGTTTCGTTGTCGCCCAGCGAGTCCGCAATGCCGTAGCCCATATTACATACGGTCGACAGCGATGTTCGCACACGACGGTCCATGTTTTCGTCGGGAATGTCGACAGCGGCGTCATGTGTCGTTGTCGTAATGGTGACGTCCATAAGGCCGAGTACTTTGAGTTGCGAGAGATCTTTAAATCCCGACAGCATTGCCGCAGATTGAGCAGAATATCTGCTCATTCTATGCGAACTCGGACCAGGATCGCCCTTTATCTGAAGGCGGTGGTTCCCCGAAAGATTAAGGTATTTGAGATTCTTGTTAAAATTCCTGGATGTAATCCGCTTCGTGAAAACAACGCATATACCCAAGCACATACACGCACCAATTCCAATCGAATTCCCAGTTGTTGATATTGTACTTCAAAAAATTACTGCCTACATCCAGTACTCGCAAAGTTTTCACCTTACCCAACTCCTGCGGCAGCGTCTGCAACTTGTTCCCATTTAAGAAGAGGGTCGAAAGTCGCTGAAGTCGGGAGAGATCTTCAACAGGGATGCTAATGAGCTTGTTCCCACTGAGGTATAACTCCCGTAAATGGATCATTTTATGGAAGAAATTCATTGGAAGATCTTGGAGTTCATTGTACGATAGGTTGAGTACCTCAAGCTCTTCAAATATCATGAGGGGAAGAATGGCGTTATCGGTGAGGAGGTTTTCGCCTATATAGAGTTTCTCGAGTGAATGTGCCAGGGATGGGATGATCGCGAAGCCGTCGTCGTCAGAATGGTGCCGGAGCGGGGTCGCAGGTAGGTCGGGCCAACTGCTCAGGAAATTCGAAGTGACGTTGATCTTCATGAGGCTCGCACAATTCCATAATGTTGCCGGTAGTTCGTTGATGTTGTTATTATGAGCGTCCAGCGTCTCAAGTTTCTGCAACTTTCCGATCGTCGACGGGAGAGAGTCTAACTTGTTATCTGCGCATAGAAGAACCTCCAACCGAATTAGATCCCCAAGACTATCAGGTATCGAGCGTATTGAGTTGTGGTCAAGTTTGAGGACGTGTAGGGAGGATAGTTGACTCAGAGCGAGATTGTCAATTGACGACAGTTTGGCATAGGAAATATCGAGGGAGGTGAGCGCATAAGGGAGTGCTCCCATTGGTCCCGGGGCAAGTGAAAGTTGAGTTATATCGTTATGCGATGCGATGAGTGTCTTCATACATGGACCAAGCGAGAGGTCGAGAGCGCGTACAGCGTTATGGTCCGCGCTGAGATTCTGAATTTTAGGGAGACGGCAAACGAACGACAAATCAGAGATATTATTCCGACGAACATCCAGGATTTCTAGGTTGATGAGCTCGACGATCTCGTCTGGAAACTTGGTGATCTGGTTTCCAATGAAAATGAATCTCTTGAGCAGCTTCAAAAGGCCGATGTTCCCAGGGAGTTCGGTGATCATGTTGAACGAAATATCCAGCTCTTCGAGGGTAGTGATCTGGGTGAGAATTACAGGAAAAATGCGGAACTTGTTGTTTGAGATATTCATACGCCTCAGGGACTTGAGGTGGGCAAAATGCAGCGGCAGCGTGCTTAGGCGGTTATTTTGCGCATGGAACTGCAAGAGGTCTGGGATCATGTGGAGGAAGGTATCTTCGAGGTCCCTGATGGCGTTTGAAGAGATATCGAGTCGATGGAGGGTAGTGCAATGCTGGACACTTTCGGGGACCTGCTTCATGTACATGTGCGTCAATCGCAGTTCACGGAGCATCGTGCACGATTGAATAAAGTCGAGCGGGATTTCAAGCATGGGGTTCCGTGACAACCGGAGGCTGATGATATGTTCTGCATTTTTATGGACGATGGGTGGGATGGTGCGAAGACTGCGGCCCATCAAATTGACAATCTCATAGTTATCGAAATCTACTTGTGCTTCCTGTGAAGCAAAAAAATCATCATTATCAAGCGCAAGGATTGGGCAAAATGAATTGTGCTCACGCTGACTAGAACTTGGTCTTTATAAACGAACTTCAGCAGAATGTGCAGATTCTCGGGACCAAGGAGACGGAGGCCATCTTGTATACTATAGCCCGCTTGCTCCATTCTGAGCTTGACTATGGCTGCTGGCTTTTCATTTGGGCCTAACATTCGTTCTGCAAAGGACAAAGTCAGACATATAAGAAGACACATGAACAGTACATACCCCTCTTCTGTTCCTTTATGTACAGCTGGATTTCACTGTCGAAAGCCGTGCTTGGACGAGCGCGGCTTTCTTTCTTCCTCTTCTCCATATCGCGAAGTACCATGGCCGTCAGCTGAGCAACTGTAGTATCCAAGTTAATCGTAACATGTTGATATGCCTGATCAGGCAAGTATATTCGAATCTGATATTTGACGCCAGTTTGATTTGGAAGGTCATGTAGTGTCCCCCGCGATGTCCGTGACAATGTCGAAAACGAAGCCGATGCAGGGTTGGATGTCCTTGGATGTCGGTCTGCATACCTTTTCGGACCATCGGCAACAACAATATCTGAGTCGGAGCTGCTATCGTCAGAGATATCAAACGTTGTGATAGAGCCGGAGCCAGAGCGTTTCTCCACAACAGACCAACTAGGCGGCACTGGCCACGAGCTGCTAGGACTGCTAATGGGTCCGTCCAAAGAATATTGTCCCAAACTGTGCGGCGGCAGTGAATTTGATGTTTTGCGCGCCACTAGCCATTCATGGCCATCAGGTGACGAGGAGCTCGGAAATGGATTTCTGAAGGTCGGATGCGAGTCGGCGTCGTGAAAATCAGTTGAAGGCCCAGATCCTGCCGACGCTTTGCTGAAGTCAATGAAATCACGGACTTCGTCGGGCGACAAATCAACGATTCCGGCGGTAGGGTCAAAGTGAAAGTTCAAGTCCGGAAACGTGTCCTTTGGCGGTAACGGAGGTGGTGCTGAATCCTTGAAATGACTCGACTTTTTCTTCGCAAGCCGTTTCGCCTTGCTTATCGTTACAGGGATCGATACTACTGTCGGCGTTGAGGCGTTGAAGATAGAATTGTTGTGCGGGGGTGGGAGAGGAGGTACAGGATGGCGTAAGGAAGGGTGCTCCGAGTCAGACGAGTCCGAGCGCAGATGCTGCTTGCTAGATTGAGGCTTGAGCTTCGCAAGCAACTTTGATGATGACTTCCGTGTACGAAGTTCTCGTGAATGCGTTGAAGAACCGCTATAAGAGAGTCCCTTGGATGACTCGCTGTCGTCATGTACCGTCAGGACAGCAGTAGAGCCTCCGCTGCCACGTCCACGGAAACTGTTTGAAACTAACGACGAGAATGAGGACCCAAACTTGCGTGCTGATGGTGGCTGCAACTGCGGTCCTATCGGTGTGGGCTTCGGAGGAGGCGTAGGCTACAAAATTGAGTTCAATTGGACGATGTAGTGCAATATTTTATGAAAACCTACTGGTACGTCTTGCTCAATCCAAGGAGCAATCTCCGAGTCCTCCTTCATGGGCATCGCCCAGTCGTCTTCGTCCAGCGTGAACCTCGCCAAGCCATTCTGGTCCACTAGATCCGTCGAAAGCTGGATCGTCGAGTCCCGACGCTCCATAGCGCCCTTCGAGAGTTGCCCTTCGAGAGTTGCCCGTCGCCTGTTAGTTTGGTTGATATGTCAGAAACAAGACGGGATATTTGTGATTCTCACAACAGGCTGGTGAGTTCGCTTATGTCATCTTCTTACGATCAGGGGCCGGCTAAGTATGCGCGAATCTTTGAACGCTTAGGCGCTCGAGTAGTTATTTTGAGGGTGGAGAGTCTGGAAGAGTGTAGATTATGGAAGAATTTGCGGGGGATTTCACCGGGCTCGTTCGAAAACCGTCTGCTTTTTTTTCTTTCAAATTACTCACCTCGCAAATATTTGTCAACTTTTGTAAGGACAATTTAATTCAGAATACCTACGCGCATCTGCAATATAAAGGTGTTAACTATGCAGAAGTACAGAAGTTAGAGGTCATAAAAGACTACAATCCAAGCTTACTCATTCAGAACTGCTGCAAGTGCGGTGTTATAATTTATAAATACCGCCCAAGGAGATGGTGCGTCAAGGGTGCGTAAGGCTTTTAAGGTTTCAAGTGAGAATTATGTATGCAACGTGGAGACGGAGTACACCGTATAGATCGAGGGTTCTTGAAGACAAATCTGTCTTTATGCAGACATCTGGGGTTTCTGAGCTGCATTAATGTGCCTAATTAAGCGCACATAAGTAGAATATCGGATCCGTAGTAGTATCATGATCAGTCTGTAGTAGCGCTCGGGGCTTAGTACACTCGAACGATACCAAGTTTAACTTTACCGCAGCCTGACAAGTGTTTCGAATACATCCATGCATGCTTTTGAATAGCCAAGCCGGTTCCGCATGCACACTGAGAATATGTTAGTACCCTCGAGCCTCAAGTATACGACACCATATCGACCTTATTTAGTTTCAAAGAAGAAGCGGACGTATATAGGAATGAATAATCAAGTTCAGTCTTTTATATTCACGAAAGGTATATATGCAAGCAACCTCCAAGTTGACATATTCAAGTTGAAACCAGACCTGCTTATGCCTGTTCGAAACTCTGTCAACGTTAACGTTCTCCTCATCGGCTCGCTTCTCGTTCTGAAGGTTATATTTGCCTCCCCGACGCCAACAATCCCATCCAGCAACAGCGCACCACAGTCACTGGAAATCGCACCCGCAGAAGCTGCCGTACACGACCAAAGATCCGTATGGAACATCGTCTGGAGCTGTGTATCCACTATCATCGCATGCTGTTGGGTAGCCGTCCACCCAAACATGCTGAAGGAGGATGCAACGCGCTGGCAAGTCGCCTCCCACCGCCTCGCTCATATGGTCTTGATGATTATCGCTCCGGAATTGATCATTTGTTGGGCTATAAGACAATGGGTCGGCGCAAGGAGTCTGACCAAGAAATGTACGTCTTGGTCCAGGATTCGTGAGATTGAAGCGCACGTTTATCATAGCTCGTTTATAGACTCGCAGACTGGTTGGACGATGTCGCACGGTTACTTCCTCCAAATGGGCGGCTTTGTGCTGCTGGAAGCCCCGTGTTCCTCCCCGGAGATTATCACGTCCAAAAGCCTGGAACGGCTCGTGAATGAAATGAAGATCACTCTACCGATCACAAGTGAAAGGGAGATTTATGATCGCAGCAAGATCGACGACTTATCAAAAGGGTTTGCGATAGGACAAACGACTTGGTTCTTGGCGCAATGCCTCGCACGCAAAATTCAAGGCCTTATAACGACGAAATTGGAAATCGTGACTGTCGCATTCGCTACACTCAATGTGTTGGGAAAAACCTATGGATGTGCAGACGCCGGTCAAGGTGGAATTAAATTCATCATGGGGCTACAGTTTGTGCAAAATTTCTTCCTTCCTGCTGTATATATTCAATTGTTTCTCCACAGGATTGATGCCTTACCGCGTTAATACGCTCTCACAATCCAACGAAATTAAGTCCATTCAAAGAGCGAATGGTCAGTATATAGTAATTAATTGTGGCGCAGATGGCAAACTTATCCTTTTAAGGCGAAATCTGTACTCAAGAGCACGAGAGCTCCGGAGCCGAACAAGACAGAGTATGCGCTAGAATATGCATGTCTCGTATGTCCGGTCCATCATTTCGCTATTTTCCTCGCTTACATTTTCGTTAAATCCAGTGAAGAAACTCATCCGAAACCCTGTGATGATTTTGATCGTGGTTCCCCTGATGGCCATCACGGCATTATTCGAACAAGCTAATGCAATGCTCCTTGCGAACGCCGAGATGAAGCGCGGAACGCAGAAGATTTCCACGTTCTATGCTGAGGACACAGAATCCGAAGAACAAAAATTCATCATCTTGGGCAGCGGCGCCCTCATCGGCGTCCTCTTCGGCGGAATTCATTTCATTGGCTGGGATTACGCTTTCCCGACCCCCGCAGAGTTGGCCATTTGGCGAGCGTCGGCTATAATTATCACGGCAGCTGCGGGATTGGGTGTGATCGTTTCTACTTCCTTGTACGTGGGGGAAAGACTCGGCCGTGATAAGGTAGTGAGGTCGCTTTGGGGAGAGTCGTTACTCTGGGTGGGGACAATTGGGTTCATCCCATATGCGATAGCGCGCGTTCTTCTTGTCGTCGAAGCGTTCATTTCGCTTCGTGACCTTCCCCCCGACGCTCTACTAGACGTCCGCTGGGCGAGTTTCATTCCGCATTTCCAATGAGTTATGTTACGTGGTAGTCATTCCGCCGGTAGGAGCCCCAATTTTGTTGAATGGTCCCCAAAATATACATAGAACGTGTGCGTATTGCTTCCATCGTCATCTATGAGATATCTTCGTGTCATCATTAAATTGTACTCCGTTCCCAGGTAGAATAAACAATATGTACATGACGCATTCTGCTTCGATTTTTTTTTGTTATCTCCAGGATGTCCGTCATAGTTGTCGCTTAGGCGTTGCGCAGCGGGCAACAAACCTTGTTCAATGGTGCGATTTCACAGGATGATTCGTACTTTCATCATCTTCTTGATGCAAGATATATATGTCTGACGCCTTCGACGTCCCTTCCTAATGCCACAAGACATCATCAACGTCGGTGAAGCGACGGATGCGGTATTCTGCAGCGCCTCCGTGAGAGTGCAGTATTTAATTGATCTTGCGCGGAGATCACATCAAATTCTTCCTCTGTCATTGATTTATTCCACCGGCCTGCGAGTTATACTGTAAGCAAGCTGTAAGATACGCAAGCTATTGGATCAGTGTATGAGTATCTCAAGAGAAACATTTCTCACCAAGGTGTGGTATGCCCATTGCAATCGACGAACTTGGAACCTGTCAGATTCATTTGCAGCCGGTTTGAATTGATTCATATGGAATATACCATTGATATACCATCCGACTCTATGTCTGAGCTCTGAGAAAAAGCTAGTTATGTTTATAAAATTCTGTAGTTTGCACAATGGAATGCTCTCTTTTCCCTTAAACGCGGCGGGGGTGGGAATCGCCTTGCATCTATTTTCAGTAAATTAATGTGGGAATAGAAAAGTTCCAGACTGCGGTCTAGAACGTCTTGGTTATGGATTACGGGTTCCAGTTGCAAATACCGCCACTTGCTCTTTCTTCCCGACCGCCATCATCTCCCTTTATGCTGAGCACTGCTGGCGACGATGCTGACGACGATAACGACGACGACAACGATCCACAGCGACGATGATAAGGCATGTTGGTCTCGTTGGTCTCAGCTCCTTCTGGCGTCCGGTTCCCGGAATAGGTCCTATACGGCACCGGTGAGCTTCAAGCCTCTGCGCTTCCCAGTGATGCATCCCATACGCCTCAACGCTGAAAAGTTGTTGCGAAGATCTCTGTGAAATTCAGCATTCATCCTGCTTCTCTTTTCGCACTCGGGAATACATCAGAGCATGTTCAGAGTAAGGCACTGATACTGCCCCTCCCCACCGACGATTGCGCTCGTTTTCTGCCAGGGAGTGTGCACAACCGATGTACCGCCAAATCCATCTTTTGCTTTGTTGCGGATCTCGCCAGCTTCCTCCTTTTATTCTATGGAAATGGAACAGCCTTCAACCTTGACTTCGTCCATCAGTCAAGATGCTGTACAACTCGGACTCTGTTCACTCTTCACCGCCTGACACCGTAATGCGTGAAACTGGAATCTGTGGGCCTGCAGGCAGCGTTAAGCATTCTGCGATTATGCTTTTTCGCCTAGCGGGGGAAAGAACAACGTTGCGCGAGCATGTTTGTCACGCGCTTGCGATCTGATCCCATTGCCATAATTCATTGACACCACGCTTACCCGATGAGTAAATGCTTTTGTGACCAGTCTATCGAGTACTACGACCGTTCCGACTTTTCTAGCTGCGTTACGTATCCGCTGCGTATCGTATCCGCTACGTATCGTCGGTCCACACATTCATTTTCTGGTTCTTGTCACCCCCGGCGCTCTCTCACATTCAGTACAGCCTTATCGTCCACCATCACCATCTTTCAGGGGCGCTGTGCTTCTTGCGCTCTATGTTTTTCTTTGTTCTTCTCTGTCGTCATCTCGAACCCTGTTTTGTGGGACGACCTGTACCACGTGGATTCCTACTTGCCTTTCGCAGACCTACACGTGTTGGAACTTGCGCACAGCGTCGGTGAGATAATAAGTTTCTTGCCTGCAATCCATCTGTCCTTCGTTTTCTCTTATATGAAGCGTCCGTCTTCAGTACATTCAGACCCCAATCCAATGACTGCTGAAGATGGAGCTGCATTGGCGAAAGCGGAGTCGAAGGAGCGGGCGAATGAAACTCGGGACCGGAACGTAGGAGTCGAAGTGGGGTCAGACGTCATCGATATCACAATCACGATGAGTTCTGATAGCTATCTCAAAGTAAGTGCTTATGCAGTTCTTTTCTGAAGTCTAACTCATATAACCTTCATTCCGCAGGATGCCTCGCAAGGTCCTTCGGATCCTGTTCCTTCTTCTCCATCACCGGCATCGACATCGGGGGAGCATAGTACGATAACGAGCGCTGCAACATCTGATAACGTCGACCCCAGCACTCCCCCAGTACCCACGACGAAGGGTATATACCAGCTCTCCATTCCAATCCCATCCAACACGACCGCACACAACCCAGCTAGCTCCATGTCTACAGCCATGGCTGTTCGCTCACCCGTTCCCACATTATCCATGTCTTCTCTCGCTGAGCTCAGTCTCCATTCGCCTTCTTCGCAGATAGTGGGTACGCCATTCGCATCGAGCTCGACGCCCGAGCGCTTCGAGTACCCCTTCCCTGACACACCGCCGTCGAACAGCTCCCCACCACTTGTCCCTGCCATCGCACTGTCCCAGGCTACTGCCTCACAGCCCTCGATCGTCTCGATCTCTCCGATGATAACCTTCGCGTCCAGTCCAAGCAGCGCCCTGGCGAACGCCAGCATCGTGCCTCCCCGCCCACTATCCTCGCCCCCTGCTTCGTCCTCCGCAACATTCCCCTTCTCCACACACCACACAAACGTGAATGCGTCGACCGCATATGTCCCCTCGCGCGCGGCGACGCTGCCGTATTCCGCCGCGTGTGCATCGCAGGCGCATGTGCACGCGCAGGCGGAGGCGCCGCCCGTAGGGCCGGTGTATGGCAATTATACCACGTATACCCCCGCACATCCGAAGCTGCGCGCGCAGGCGAGCGGGGCGGATCCCCCTGTGCCGCCGAGCCTGGCGCGGAAGAGGCGCGGCTGGAATTTGGGGATCGGGCGGAGGAGAAGCGCTACGGCGCCGATCGGTGCAGATGGGGCTGAGAGGTGTCCTTTGGAATCACCGAGGAGTGAGCATGGCAAGTAACGCCTCGGATCTGGTTACCTGCTTCGTGATATGATAATTTCTTTGGGCTAACATTTTTTCTTCTTCGTATTTTGGGATTTTTCTATGTTTTTATCATTCCTTATGCTTTGTTTTTTGTTCTTCGCAAGTTTGAAGGCGTGGTGTAATCGCGATGATATATGGGTTGTATCGCACCGACACTGCTTCAATTTCCTTCATTCGCTCTCTCGCACTTGTTTTCGATTTTATTTTGGATTTTTTTTACGATTAGGGTTCCTTGGTTGATATCGGTGCTTTGATTTGTTTTGGGGGTTAGAGGTACACATACACGACGTGTCTTTTGTTATATAGCTGGCACTAAGTACTAAATGAACAGTTGAGCCCATAGGATTGCTCCGGAGCAATTTCGATCAAGATGAGCGACTACAATATGTATGCAGGTTCTACTTATGTACGATGGCTAGCTTTAGTAGAAAGAGTCACATATATCATGAAGGAAAATGTACAGAAAAATGTCACTGGAAGTGTGGGAGGAAACTCGTCCACCGAACTGATAGCAGAGCATCGGCGGGAAGATCGCGGAGAGAAATGAAGGCCTCCACGAGAAGAAGGACGCGAGCTATGATATAGGGAATTACGCCAGCTGCCGCAATACAAAGAAATAAACCTCCCAAAATTTCGAACAACTCCAAATCCAGTTTGTCGTTGACGTAAAGGGCGATGGCTGCGAATGCCACTGCTCCTGGAACTACAGCGATAGCTACGGAAGAGACACGCCAAATAATCGTTTCGGCGTGGGACGGGAAGAAATAATTCCAGCCGATGCAGTGAATACCTCCAAAGAACACACCGATTATACCAACCCCCGACAAGATTAAATCGTGCTCTTCGTCACTGGTAGATAATGCGTAGAACCTTGGGACCTTCTTCGCGTCTGATGAGATTGGGGGACTATCGAATAGCATGTGGGAAATTCGAGTGTACACATGCACCACTGCCGACCCAGGGAGCACGATCAAAGTCATTACAAGTTTCCGGGGAAGATCGAGTACTTTTTGATTCTTGTAAGCCAGATAAATCGGGAAGACAGTAAGCACGTACTGAACGAAAAAATTTGCGCCCAATGTTTTGCAGCTATTGCTTTTTCGCTCACATGGGCAGCATCCTTCGTCGATGGACCTAAAATGGAATCATCAATTCGCGATTTTTGCGCTACATTTGTTCACCATTTACTTACCACCGGATTCGGAGACAGCGTTTCGTTGATTGCTTCCTATAAGACCTTGAAAGCCGATAGTTTGTCTTACAATTAGAAAGAACTCGTAATTTACTCACCTGACTCAACGTCCGAACTAACCGGCACCTTCACGGTCGTTCGCGTATTCAGTGGCTTTCCCCACCAGAACGCATAAATAAAGAGATTAACCGCAGCGAACGCGATAGTAACGAGCTCCAGTTCAGTGGTGACCAACCCTTGCGCCTTTCGGGTAAGGCATTGCGCGATGAACCAAGTCGTCTGGCTCATGGCAACTAGTTTAGAGAATTCGTCACATTTGCTGCGATCGTTGATTTCGCTGGCGTTAACGATGGGCAAAGAGATGATCTTGCGATCTACAAGTTCCGTCAAACGTTCTTCGGTGAGAATTTCAGTTTTCTCAACCGGCTGACCCAACGCCGATGCCGTCTGGATCTTCAACGCGAAGCCTCCCATCTGAAGAAAGAATCCATGTGTCATCGTCCACTGTTTCTCCTTCGCTTCTTTGAATTGTTCATTATGTCGCTTGAACGGATCTAAGGGAAGGCGTCGTAAGTAAGTAGATGCGTAAATAGGGATAGCATACCTTTTTGCATCAAATTCCTCGCCCCGACTCACTGTCGTATTGCCCAACAAATGATCAGTTCTGGAGCGATAATCATCCACACCATGTGAATAAGTCGATGGCAAATGGTTTGCCAATAGGTTGCATCTTCTGGCAGCATGTTAGGGTGTACGGCCACCCAACAGCATGCGACAATAGTGGTGATGCAGCTCCAGACGATGTTCCACACTGTTCTTTTATCGTGCAGAGACGCTTCAGTGGGTGAGAGCTCCAACGATTGGAACGAATTTCTAGCGACCAAGGAAGTGATTTCCGCCGTTGGAGAGGCAAGGACGAGCGCACTCGCAAGAACGAGAATTTCGGATATGCGCAGCACGTTGAAAAGGTTTAGGAAAGCCATACGGAGCCTTGTAAAGTTGTAATTAAAGTTCTGCATAAATACTTCGCTTGAGATGACCTTGAAGATCACATCGTCCATTTAGCATGCACCCTCATCGAGGTCTGATTCCTCTTCCAGGGTGCACATTACGATTCGACCTGTGAGAATATTTCTCCCAAACCGTGACAGTCCCCTTCTGTTCGGCGAGAAGGAAATAAACTTCGGAATTCTTCGACAGCGCACCACAGCAACGTTTTAATATATCACTGTCAATGTCATTCATTACTTTTGGCGCTCAAGGCCTCATGGCACCCTGCCGCTCACCCTCAACCAGCATTCTTTCTTTAAGCTCTTCTAGTCAGCATTACCCCTTTTAAGTCAAAGCGATACAATATATCGATTACATAAATCCTCAAATATTAGAATGGCGAACTCTGTGTGTCAAATCTTGCATATTTCAGCGCGCGGGAGATTGTGAGAAAGGTGTGCCGATTGGGCGCCTATAACGGGTTCATTTAGGTGATGTTCTACCACCATCATGCGCATACTCGTTGTTCATTAACATTGGCCTACTTACAGAATCACCCTATAGTACCATGCAATACACGCATGTTTCTCCCGCAGAAGAACCATTCTGATGGGTAATTGTTTTGTACATGGTTTCAATGTTGCAGATAACCTCCGTGAACCTCTCGTTCGTGCTCATTGGACAAACGCGATTCTTAAAATACTTGGATTTTGAAAGTGACAATCCGAACATCATGTCTGAGATCTTGATTCGAGGGCTCCGACGAGGTGTGAAATGAAGACCGAGGGGTGCTTCCACCGTTCGCTTTGGCTGGACTCGATCGTCATTCAAGTCGGTGCAGACACAAAGTGCGCAGAGACGGCTCCGTAACCGTAGTTATTTCTGTATTACATACTACTTCCTCTTCCTGCGGTTGGTTCTTTCCATCGCGTTCACTTCGGCAGTACCATGATCTTGATCTAAAGTACCCTTCAAAGTTCACAATGCGCATTTCAGAGCACCAGCCTCCGGGAGCTGGGAAATGAACTTAAGTTCGCGACAGTAATGATCAGCTTTGTTCGAGAAAATACATATACATACAGAAGTTGTCAATTATAAACACAAGAGAATTGTATTACGCTTCGCAGGGCCGCTGGCGCGGCAGAGCCCACTACGACCAGCTACACATTGTTTCTTATATCTGTACTACTGATTTCTTTCACCGGCTCCCCTCTTTTCCTTGAGTAAAACATGTCGTCTGTGTGACTGAGAACTAAACAAGATGGAGTCGAAACTGTAACTATGTACTTCGCATTGTTTCATGTTCTTCAAAATTTCTTCTGAGAACACGGATGCATAAACACCAGTTGTTCGTCATCCAAAGCATAAGTATGATACGGGAGAAAGTCACGACCTTGGAAGTGCTGAAGGACGTGTCCATGCTTGAACCCTCCACAAATCCAGCACTAACATGTCATAGCAACAGTTGTAGGTGAGAGCAAGATGATGGAAAGATGTGAAAGATTGAAGGGAGACGAAGCGGTGAGGAAACATGAAACAGTCTGAAGAAACAAAGAGGTCACACAGCACGGGGAGTGACTTCGGTGGCAATAGGTAGCAAATCACCGCCATTTTATGTCACAGTTGTACGATACGTGAACCCATACTCCATTCTGTCGTAGTGGGAATTAGTCGTTGTTTAGAGTAACGCGTCCAAGTAGCGTCCAACTTATCGCATACGCATTTGGCGCGCATTGGGAGGACATCGGCCCCGCTGGGAGAGACTGAGACTGAAGACTGAAGACTGGAAATTGCCGATGCCTCGTTGATGGCCTCTCGGCACTCCCTTAACTCGCACAACCCACGCACTGTTGCGTGTATTCTATCACCTGTGGGGTCACTGGTGAGCGTTTGAACTGAAGAAAATTATGGGCATGTCGAGGACGATCCCAGACCGAAATGTGTTCAAAAAAAAAAAATACTGTCAATAATTTTGAACTATTTGAACCTTTTTATTGCCGCTGCTTCACTAGATATTCCCTTGAGATTAAAAATCAGAAATAGCAAGCAAAAGCAATGTACATACCCAATCTATAGAGTATAATTGAATCCTAGGTATGGAAGACAAGAATAAATCACGAATACCCTACTAATGTATCCAGAACATATCTACTCTTTGGTGTGCATCGAGCGCACAACTAGGCCGCTACCAGTAAGTATTGCAGGCAAGCTTGGGTTTAGGCTAAATTTTTTTCATTACAAGTAGTCAATGTAGTTGAACCTAGGGCGCTGTTGACGCCGACCTGCGCAGGAGTGTCCTGCGCTAGCAGCGTAAAGTACCGTACGGTTAACGCTCTTGAGGACTTGCAGGCCGATGAATTGGATTTTCATGGCTCCATTTGGCAATAACCGCGGATCAGCCGATATTTGCATGCATCGGAGGCCTTCGGCGATGCTCAATGCCGAGTCTCCGAGTCTCCAGTCTCGGGTCTCCCCCAGCGGGGCCGACCTTTTGCGCATTGGGTGCATGCGCCCCATCCGGACCGTGTTCACCGTGCACGTGCCTTAAACTTAAAGATCTTGAATGTCACTGATGTGACCTTACAGTCACGTCCAGTTCGACGAGACTCGAGCCAGGCCTGGTTGTTTCCACTTATCTCTGCATCGAAGTCCTGGGTCCTCAATGTGAATCATAGTGCTAAAGCACTCATTCAGGCCTTGAAAACCATGCAGAGCTCAGGATCAGACTCGACCTCACCTCCAACCTCTAAGGCATCCGATTCCAATGGTGCCGACATACCCCTAAGCGTGGTGGATGTGGAGCATCCGTTCGCGCATTCGACCGCTAAGCTCGAGATCATACCGGCTTCGACAAGCGTAGATGGAATTGACGTTGAGGAGGAGTCAAGGCTCTATGATGATCTATGCAGGACATACGAAGACCTGACGGACGATGTGCGTGCTTCGGTCTATTTTTTGTCTGCTTTGAACCCCTCTGCTTCCGTAGACGCGCGCTCAAGAACTTCTCTTGACTATCTAGTTTACCCGCTCCAACACACCCACGAAACCAGGATCAACTTCTAACCCACATTCCAAACTGAAGAAATCGAAACCAGCCCGACCTCTCTCCTTGCTCCCACCCGAGTCCGTCTTCTCGGCCGACATTTTTCTCGCAGATAACACCAGTCCGTCATCTTCTTCCAACTCGCCTCTCTTCGCTCAGGACGTGACCATCACCGGATGGACGACGGTAGGCGACCGCGCGCGAAAGGGGAGTGTGAGGGGAGCCGGAGCGTACATCGCCTACGATTGTGCGATCGTCACCCGGGAAGGCACGACGATGCACATACTGAAGCGGTATACGGCATTTGAAGAACTGAATGACCGACTGAAGAGGACACTGCCACCCTCTCTCCTGCCTTTCCTCCCTACGCTGCCGCCGAAAGCGCCCCTTGCTCGCTTCCGGCCCACATTCCTTGACGCCCGACGTAAGCTTCTCCAGTTTTGGCTTGCCAGTGTTTTGCTCCATCCAGAGATTGGCGGTCGAGATGTAGTGCGAGATTGGGTGCTTAACTGAAGTGCTGGAAAAGATACACGTTGTGCGATCCTGTTGGGAAGAAACAGAGTTATCTCTTCAGTTGAGGTTTTAGGTAAGTGAGGATTTTTGAAGATCTTTGGCACCTGGGTTGCAGTTCAATGGTAGACATGTTTACCAGCATAGTACTTTCTTCTGCTCATAGCTGCGGTATCTTTTTATACATATGTCTGTCGCTAGTATTTCGTCTGTACAATATCTGACTCTTTCTATACATCTAGGATACAAGCCCCTCTGTTTTCGCTCTCACGAGGAAGTTGAGTATGAAGGAACTACATACCAATAAACCTGATAGACGTACTTCCTCCAGCGCGCGTTCAAGGGCAACACATTTCAGGTGAGAATGCTGTTCGCGACATTGTGAAGCTAATACTAATGGCCTTTTTTTAGGGAGAATTCGCAATTCCTCCTGGGAACCACGGCGACGATGTCTCGTATTATTTCTCGTGTGTACCCTAATCAGACATTTCCTGGATGCACTCTGACCTATACTAGCCTATACTCCACAATACTAGATCAATCAATCCAAATGGCATCCCTCCATACAATAATTCCCAGTTTGATACCTCGTTCCCCCAAACCTTCCTCAAGTTCGCGTTGTTGCTCAATCCCAATGCGAAATTTGACGCCAAAGATATTACACCTCGCTGGAACTTGTGGCAGGGAACTAGCGAAATGTTGTTCAATCGCACCGAGGGAGGTGCTCCGGAAATTAGGCTCGTTCATACTTCGAACGCACTGTTGAAACGTTGCGAGTGAGTTCTTAAATAATTCGTTAAATCTGGAACGCCAGTGACCAACAATTTTGGTGACAGCTTCTGGGAAAGTATTGCAGGAATTATTAGTCAGTAAAATGATAGTACTTAAAACCCCAGAGATGTTCGATCCATCATGATACATCCGTTTATATGGGATTGAAAACTACGAAATTCCACCAGGACCTCATACTGGAGATGTGCTTCTGGATCAGATAAATCGATGTAAGCGGTGTAGATAGAAACATCTTGATTGGTGTTACCAAGGTGGAGTGCATCATCCGTGTCGCTAGTAGTGTGGAGTGTTGGACATTGAATTCTGAGCGGGTGAGTACTCTAGATGGCGGGTGTCAGTGGGCGGATAGTGCTCGACGCTGCGCGACGTTTGTCGCCGATCTCGCGCTGTTGGTGGCAAGTCACATATAATCTGGATCAAACTTGTCAACTTGTCGAATTCCACCAGGAACCTATATACGTACGTGGAAGGGCTAAATATTATCTATAAAAACATCCAGGAAGTCCTTGCATTTCCCCGCCTGCAGCGTGAAATTCTCTACTATGTTTGTCGTGATTTCTTCGATCAGCGCTCAACGTCGCATACTTAGAGACCCCGTACTCCACGAACTAGTTTGAAATAGAACTGTGATGTAGATTTGCAACTGCGATGGGCGCCATAACTATATAGTAAGTTTCTCCATGATCAAATTTGTTAATGGAAGCAGATGCCAGTGGTAGCAAGGTTTAGTTCTTGTAGAACATCATTGACACAGAGCTTCGTCCGACTCAGAACCTAGTACTGTGCGTCCGCGCCATGACTGATACGGTAACCATGTATACTTCTATTGAAGGACAGCGATGTTAGACGCATATTTGACTTGAGAGTCAACTTGTGGGTTTTCTTTTTTTGGCATTTGCGAAGCTGATACTGAGGCCTGAGGGATGATTCAGATGGCATAAATATCAATATGATGAACAGTACTGTGTTCTGAATTATTGGGGCAAGTCACCTGTGTAAACTAAAATCAGATCACTTCAGAACCTGTGCCTTCAGTCAGATTCCTGGTATAAAAACGAGCCAGGCATCTCTTTCCATTTGCAGTCAATCGATCTAAGAATGCGTTCAATCCAGACAAAACGTCTCCCTTCTCCATCAACGTGTTTCATTGCACTATTCCTTCACACTTCGCTCGCCGCTACTTCTAACCCTGGGGTGGTCCCCATATTTCCCACCGTTGACCTAGGTTATTCTACCTACCAAGGCATCTTTGTTGCGGACTCCATCACGAATAAAACCAATAGCAACTTCCTTGGAATACGATACGCCGCGCAGCCGACTGCGACGTTGCGTTTTGCTGCTCCTCAACCACCGGCGTTCACCTCGGGAGTTCAAGTTGCAAACGCACAACCAAAGAGGTGTTGGGCAGGGCCCACGGGCGCTCAGTCGGTGAATCCTTTCAAAAATATCGTGCCGGTCGGAGCTGGAACTCGGCGCAACGCAAGTCCATTTTTCGAGGTCCGCAACCGCAATGAGGCGCGCTCAGACGATGACGATGACGCTGTCGTTCCGCCTCCTTTCGACGAGGATTGCTTGTTCCTCAAGTACTTTATTCCTTCTTTTCTTTCTGTCTATTACTGACAGTGTTCAACAGCGTATTTGCCCCTGTAACTCTAGGATCGTCCAAGAAGCAAAGCCTTCCTGTGGTAGTTTGGATCCACGGGTGCGTAAATTCCTCACACGACGCGCAAGCCAATCATTCACCTTGTTTCCATTTCCAGAGGAGGCTACATCTTTGGTAGTAGCTCTGGTTTTAACGGGACTGATATCCAAAACGGAAACGATCTCATCCGAGACGCCGGCAATGGAGTTGTCGTCGTCGTGATTCAATACCGACTTGGCGTCTTTGGATTCTTGCCTGGACAAAAGGTTAAAGATGGAGGAGCGTTGAATGCAGGACTATGTATGGTGCTTCCATCTTTTGTGCTCATGCGGTGAACTGATTCGCAATGATTGAATGTCAGTGGACCAACAATTCGCTCTTCAATGGGTCCAGAAACATGTAAGCCATTGAACATTCTTGTGCCATTCCTGCACTACGCTGATATTTGGAAACCCTCAGATCATCAAGTTTGGAGGAGACCCTACAAGAGTGACTATATGGGGCGAATCAGCTGGAGCTGGTTCGGTCCTGCAGCATATTGTCGCCAACGGAGGCCAGACACACCCGCCACTGTTCCGATCAGCCATTACTAGTTCATCTTTTTTGCCCTCACAATTCAAGTTCAATGATCGTATTCCCGAGGTATCTCATTCAATCTACATAACTAAGAGCACTACTGACCACTGTCGCTTATATATAGTTTATCTACTCTGCAGCAGTTGCGCAGACAAAGTAAGGCATGACTATTCGAGCGCATCGATAGGCATTCAACTTATATTTCAATGACAGCTGCTCTACCTCTGCCAATACTTTGGCATGTCTCCGTGAAGCCGACATCAATATCCTGCAAGCAGCGAATGCGAAAATCACAAAGAATTCTTTCTTTGGCACCTTTGGCTTCGCCCCTGTCATAGATGGAACGTTCATCACCGATCGACCTACACAGTTGCTCAAAAATGGGAAACTGAATGGCGTAAGTTGTGACAGCCTCCCTTAACTGTAAAAGAAAACTGATGAGAATAACATTGCAGGAAATTGTCATGAGCATCACCAACAGTTTCGAAGGCGCAATCTTTGTTGATCAGACCAATCCTAATGTTGACATAGCACAATACATCGGGCAGCTGTTCCCTACCTTGGGACCCAATGAGGTACAGGCTGCTCGAGAACAGTATCGTGGATTGGGATCCAATATTTCGCAAGCCATTTCTATCATGAGTGAACGTAAGCCACGCTTTTTTCATTGTTTCTGATATTCATGGGATCTCTAGCTATCTTTGTATGTCCGACATACTACCTTCAACGTGCGTTCAAGAGCCGCGGATTCAAGGTAGGTTTACCATTTGGTGTGTTTCTGTTTGGATTCATTTACTGACGACTATTTTAAGGGCGAGTTCGCAATTCCTCCAGGAAATCACGCCGACGATTTGGCATACTACTTTTCGTATGTTCCCAATTTCATAACTTCATAACTCCTTGAGTGATTCTCACATAATGACCTGAATGACCTAGCTCACTAAATCCAAACGGCATCCCAGCATACAACAACACCCAATTCGATGTCTCCTTCCCCGCGTCATTCCTCAAATTTGCAGTATCGCTCAATCCCAATGCGAAGTTCAGCGCCCAAGATATAACGCCCCAGTGGAGCTCGTGGCAAGGAACTAATGAGATGCTGTTCAATCGTACCGAGGCGGGTGATCCAGACATTAGGCCCGTGCGTACTTCTGATGCGCTCTTAAAACGTTGCGAGTGAGTTCAAAGCTGTGTTAAATACGGGATGACAATGTACTGATAATTTGTTCACAGCTTTTGGGAAAGTGTTGCAGGAATTACTAGTCAGTAGGTCTAGTTAATAGTTACCGTCCTTTTAGGCATTTTAGAATTTTCTAGAACATTATGTAGTTGGATTGAAAGAATAAATAGGTAATAGAATACAAGCTTCAAACTCAACGTATACGCGCACGAAATCATGTAGCGACTGTGAAAACTTAACCGAGCGAGCAGACAGGAAGACAGCCCTGGTCAGTTGGGAGCTCCTCCATGATGTTCAAGAGAGAAGTGTCAACAATGCTGAACAAGTTCAAGGACAAGCACAGCAGTTCTCACCTGAGGCTATATGAAGTGTATGTGCGGTTGAATCATGATCATATTATACTGCTTGAATACATCAGCGACCTCCGAATCATTTGGATCAGGCGTCTGTCCATTGCCATTGGGTATGTAGAGCACATCCGGGAGTGGTGCAACCTTCTCCGCCCACGCAGGCACACGCTCGAGCACCTTGGGCCGCATCGCAAGCTCTTCCCAGTCCTCCACAATCGGCGGCGCGTCCCTGGGGATGCCCAACTCGATCCGCCGGTTGAACGATTCGACCAGAAGGTAAGTCATTGCAGCAAGGGCAGCATAGCGCGCCGGATCCTGCGTATCGGTGGGGTCGGGCAGGTCAGCGACAGCCCAGTCTGGATGAAAAGTGCAGAAGTATTCGATCTCGTTGCGGAACAGCCTGTTGCAGTCGAGGATGGCGAACTGATAGATACGGTAGAAGCATGCGGCTGCGGTGTCTTTGGCGCGGAAGCCTAAGAACCTGCGCGAGACGCGCCATTGTGAGGGTCGGGTGGTCAGAGGGAAGCGGGCCAAGGACTTGTCGCGGTTGGTGACGAGGTCTTTAATGCTGGGTGGAAGGGGTTCAGAGAGGAAACGGCTCAACATGATGGGCGTAGTATGAGAACCATGGCATAACTCATGGCTTGACGTAGGCTTATTCAATTGTGGGCACTCAATCAGTTTTGTTTTTGTTGAGGACAGTTGAGCCTGTGAAGATCTCACTACCGGCATGGTCGGCAGACATATGTTGGACGTGCTGGCGCCGGGAGCATCACTGATCTGTCTTTCACTCCCATTTTACCTCAAAATCAGTTCGACGTTAAGACCGCTGGCGTACTGAGGGACTTTTTTTACATGACTGTAAGTTATCCATATTAAACGGGATCCCTTATTCTACTGATTACCTGGCAGATGTCTGCTGATCTACTCAAGGCTACACGCGCAAAAATCAACTGGGATCAGGTTTCGAGGATCGCTTCCTCCCTCAGGAACCAGTCTTGCGCTATTGACGGCGACGAATTTCGGGGAGGCTGTAACATTGTCTATCGCATTACCTTTGAGGACGGGGTACGCTGGGCACTTCGCGTCCCATATGATGAGTCACCTTCGCCTCTCGAGGAAACTGTAACCACCATGCGCTACGTACGCAGCGCCGTTCCTGATATACCCATCGCCACTGTACACGCATGGTCCGACAGCGCTGACGGTGATGGTGTCGGCGCCCCTTACATGCTCTTGGATTGGATTGAAGGCAAGACGCTGGAGTGAACTGCGGATCTCCTTGGGGCTGATGATAGAGAAAAGGTCTTGGCTCAGCTGGCGCAGTATACCGTGGAACTGCTGGTGCGCACGTCTACGAAAGGCAGCGCTCTATCGGCTCTAGCATGGACTCTGAGGCGAATTGACGTCCGCTTGAAGCGCATTCTGATTGGAAACCTCCGATCGTCATTCGACCCCATCGATTGCCTGATCCAGCGTGAATCTTGGACTGGGATGACTGGGCTTGTCGATTGCCTCTGCAATTTGCGGTGATATGTCCAACAATGTTTTCTGCTGATACCGACCCTCTGGATGAGGCACTGTCCCGAAATGACCGCCTGGCATTCGCCTCTCATTTCTCATCAGCGATCGGCTCGTCGAATTTCCGTGATCTTGATCTGCCCTCGATATTATTAAACGACGAACTGCAGATTTTTCAGTCCTCGATAGGGAGTAAAGGAGTGTATGCTTTGTGGGTCTCGAGATATTCCAACCGCAGCGCTCATTACCTCAAAGCAGCCGAGAAAGCACTAGATAAATTCATTCTGGCCCATCCAGAAATGGCTACTGTTCCCGAAGTGCTCTCTGTACGCGCTTCTTTATTGGAGATGCAGGATGGATACCTGAAACATTAATTGAAAGGTGTCGTGCTCGTCCATTTTCGTAGAAAAATGATGTTGCATTGGAAAACATGCACTAAATGAAGTGGACGACAATCAATTTTGCGCATAGAGAGATCAAGATAAACCGTAATACGACAAAGAAATCAAAATCAAAATCAAAATCGCAATCAAAAGACTGTTGACGAAACTCGAGAAAGAGAAACAAGATTTTTAATGAGCGTAGTGAGTTGGGTTATTAGAAGATCAGAAGGCAATACCCCAGCTGATAGCAGTTTCCGAAGGACCGTCGTTGATATTCGGTGCTTCAGCTTCGGTATTGGTGACTTGGGCAAAGGAGTGGCGAGGAGCAGAAGGATCTGGTATGTTATCGGAAACGGAATCCAGTTTTAACGCGTGCAAAAGTTCGTTCAGAGAGCCTTGGGATGTTTTGTGTGAATTAGAGTGGCTGTGAGATCCTTTAGAATATGTGTCGGAAGAGCTGGCGTCGTCACGGTCGCGTTTGGTACTAGAAGGCTCGTCCTTCATATCCGAGAGAGAGTCATTGTGAGCGGGATTACCATCCCTTCCCTGTGAATCACGAAGCGCCAATCGGATTGGGAGCATCAACGGTCGCAACGCAGGCAGTCGATCACATGAATTTGAAGCACGATGTCGGCACGAGTATATGACGGTTGCGCGATGGCGTTCGAGGGCAATAGCTTGAGCGCGGGCTGAAAGTGAGCTTAAGGATTTGGGACGACAAGAAGCGATAGGAGATGGGTCGTTAAATGACTGAATCTTAACTTTGTCTTGCTCGCAGACTAGGTGAGGGTTAGCTTCTAGGTGCGGTACAGAACTAGGATTGGAGACAGAGTTCTCTATCGCTCGAGGTGTAGCGGAGGGACCTTGGATAGCGGGCGAGTCAAGACTGGAGCTAATCATAGATACCCAGGCCTGGACGGCACGGCCACGATCGAAGAATGCCACTTCCGTACGACCAGAGGAAATTCGGCGGCTTCGTCCAGTCAAGATTTTTTTAGGTGGAATGTGCAAAGGCTTCGTAAGAGATCCAGAGGGGCTATTCAAGTTCGGGGCCATAGGAGCGTCCGTCCTACCGAGGATACCACAGTCATTAGACGATAAGTCAAGCGCTCGCGAATCGTCATCATAGGTTTGGGAAACAGCATTAGCAACTGGAGCGTCAAGCGGCGAATTGACAGTGACAGAATCGGCATGGTTTATAGAGACAGTTTCAGGACCGGAAGAGGAAAGCTCTGAAAGCGGGCTCAATGTAGGAATCCAAGCACGAGAGATTTTAGGAGCAGGATAGTAGGGGAAAGAGAAACGCCAGAGATAGTCGCTGTCGGACTCTTCGTTCTGACTGCGAAGATCAACGATGCGGGATAGATTTCCATCGGCGGTGAGCATTGTTATCCTGCGAGAAGGTTTATCGGGGATATGCGTTGATGAAGGGGAGTCATGCACGTCGGCGTTGGGATTGTTGATAGACAGCGTGGACTCAAGTTGTTCTGCTTCGACTATAAAATACAACGTTCACGTCAGAGTACTCAAGCATAGACCACGAGGTAGTGACATACGAGAGTCTCGAGAAAGAGGTGTATCGGGTGTGGCGATGTGAGCAGAAAGCTGGGAAGAGCGATAGGATCGAGGAATGCTCGTTGAATGTGTTTTCGCTTCCGTCAACTCATCCAACGTGGCACCAGCTTCTTCGTCAGGAGCACACGAGGAAATATCATAGATATTTGTGGATGACAGCCGACTCTTTCCCCAAGCTACCAGGTCATTGAGAGGCTTGTCGTCTTTCTTACGATGTATGGAAGGGTCTGCGTCGCTCTCCTCCGAGTCGCTCACAGTGTAAATGGCGAGATCGGCGATATCCACATCGGATGGCGAGGGACTGGTGCTGTAGAATGAGTCGCCATGAGTCGAGAAAGGATCTTCGTCGTAGCACGGAGTAAAGCACGAAAACGAAAGCGACGAATCCGTATCAGTGATAGTAGAGCTAGGTGTCTCTTGTGAGGTCGGATCGGAAGATCTCCGAGAGCCTGGAGGTTGAAAAATCGATAGAGGAGAGAGAAGCGTATGGGATGGCGGAAATGAAGTAATAATAGGAAGCCCTGGAATCCACGTCGACGAGCGAGATTCCCAAGAGGTAGCTTCGACGTTCCCGAAGAACCATCATCCTCTTCATAGCTGTCGAGCGGGGATGGCTGACTGCGACTGGTATTCATCCCCGTCGCATGTTTGATAATCAGAGTTATCAGATCCGTCGTCATCATCAGAGTCGCTCCCTAAATCATGTCCCGATGGATCAGTTACGGTGATGATGGAGTGTTTAATACAATGGAGGGTGGAGGTGTAGAGTAAACCGAGCGGGAGTCCAGAGAGTCGCTAGAGGCAGTGATGGTGGTGTTGTCGTATGTACTGTTGGACGGCGACATAGGTCTCCCTGATCTGTTCGGCCATGAACCCGGGATAGGTGGATCCAGCGCATTTTCTTCGCAGATATTGTTGGCCTCGAATAAGCTGTTCTCTCCATATGGCTAGTCTGTTCCGAGCTATTCGTGAAGCTCGAGCGAAGCCAGCACTTAGACGACACATAGCACCTATTACAAAATATAATTAGCTTCATATAGATGAATATACGATGTACTTACTGTAATCCAAGACGGTGTCTACGCCCAGTGTTCCAGATGATCTCAAGGTCGGGGTGGTGATTGGAAGTTCCATTGTAGGCGATTTTCTACGTATGAGGGCCATAAAACCAGAGAAGACGAAAATAACGGCGTTCAGAATGAAGGCGTAAGTGGTAACGAGTAGAATGTGGCATTTTTTACACCAGGTTCTCGTGAGAGTAGGAATTGACATTGCGTATTCAAAGGAATGGTTTGTCGAGTCCCGGAATTAATACAAGAGATGCATCCTTGGCTGACTTCTTTCACAGCGTCCGAGGCTGACGATATGCCTGGAAATCCAGCCTATGACTCGAGCGTCGAACGTCGAGATGAGAGCTCGCAATGCTGGACTAACAGTCCAGGCGTGTTTGCTCTGTATTGGTATTGGTTGACAAACAACTAGTAAGCTGGATGGGGATTCCATGGACAGAAAACCGAGAGTTCAGAGAGGCCCAAGGTATGTCAAGTTGTACAGGGTTCAAATTCAAGTTGGGTGCACACTGCAGGTTGACGTTATAATTTATCTGTCACTGAGAGGAGCGGCGAACTCCGTTTCCCGGTCCGTTTTACCCGGTCGTAATTCTGACTGGTCCAGGAGGGCAGGAGAGCGCGGGCGCGAGGACAAATTAACCACGACTCACAGGTTCATGGGTCAAGCAAAAAGAAGACATTCAGATATGAGAGGGATGGTTGGTAGCCATGAAAAGGACTTGAAACGCATTCCTTGTCAGAGGGAAACGCGCTCTTGACACGCGAACACCTCGATTTGGGCATGAGGTGGTGCGTTGAGCAGCCTATGGCAAATGCTGCTGGAACGCCACTGAATTCAGATGAAAAGCTTCAGATTGAGCATAGTTCAGTGCAGCTGTTAAAGAAAGAGGCCAGCAGGAGCTGAGCTGGACGGAGAGAAACGCACCTAAGGCATGGGCATAAATCATGTATGCGCCAAAGAAACCTTCTACTCTCTATATATGGCCGTGAGGCAGAACCTGGTAGAAAGGAAATAGGTGACGTCCTTCCCGAATCCCCGTTTTGCGTACTCTACATCGAAGCTCGAGGTGTGTAGACCATAACTTTGCATTGAGCATGGATTCGACTGCGTAATGGTCAGGATGATGCAAAGACAAAGCAGGAAAGGACGTACGAGGGCCAATTACCGTGTACGTTGAAACACACATCATCGACGTTGTCCATCGTCAAACATGTTTGGTGATGGTTACATGGACAATACCTCGTGGCTGTGCACAGTGGACGCAAATCGCCTGTGGCGGCACAAAGTTCTCCATTCTGGGAAAGGTGCTTTGGAATGCAGTCCTATTCAGTTGGGGGCTCGGAAAATCTGAGTCCGATTTTGTTGCTGTGGCGTTAATAAAGAGAGCCTTGAAGCTTGAAAATTGCTCGTGCATCTACTGCTATTTTATCTTGAATCTAGCATTTCGGGGAACGAAAGCGTAAAGGCAGAATTCATCGAGGTGCACTGGAGGAGGCTTTCAAATCGATCTAATATCAAATTATTAATTGACGGAGTGATACAACGTATCTACAACTGTATTCAAACGTCCTGAGATGTTGTATAATTACCGCGTCGCTGCTCATAAATTATAGCGACAATGCAGCCCAGGAGTTGGGGGGAGCTAGAAGCCATATATCATTATTCTAGCGACTTATACCCATCATTTCCATTCTTTTTTTCCTCTTCGAAACATCCACCTACAAACATACTATATCATGATGCTCACAGTGGTTTGTCTCGGTTTATTCTTATGTGTATTCATCTGCTTTGATTAATCGAGTGTTTTTGAAAAGGTGACAGTTCCGGGCCTAGCGTATATGTGCCTGTGGAGGATTTGTCGTGGCTGTAAGTACTCGTTTGCATACGCTTGATATCGAGTTCTTACAACTTCATATGATATCAGTTTTCTATGTTCTCACTTTTAGCGAAGGAAAAGGTTGCTCAATTATTTCTGCTCAGCATACATCCAACTAAACGTTGTTTCAAATCTTGTTAGATTTATGTAAATGAAGTCGTTCTCGTACTTATTTGGGATCTTTATAGGTCCTCACTTCGCTGGTATATTCGATCCTCGACATTGGGGCAGTCACTCGGATGCCATCACACTCGAAGTCATGCGAATAGTTCTCTGGCCTTTTTGCCATCGGCGTCGAGCTACCTAATAAATCGTACATGGGAAAGCATACCAGAAGTCTACTACTTATGGTGGTGCCTACAATGGCTATTGGATGGGTAATAGTAGCGGGTATGTTTTCTTTAGTGATAGATGACGAAATTCCTCATCCAAGACTCAGGCCTTCTCCGCGCTATATTCCCAGCATTAAGTTTTGTCTCGTGCTTGGCGATCGCCGCTTGTCTGACCCCAACTGATCCTATTATATGCGCGGCCATAGTTGGTATGATCATCTCTACCTCTATTTGACAAAATGACTTCTGAAGGTTTTCAGGTGGTAAATTTGCTCGAAAAATGTGCCGGAGGACCTTCGCCATCTAATTTCTGCGGAATCAGCAGCGAATGATGGACTTGCATATCCATTTCTGACTTGGCTATTTTATTTGATATGGACCGGCGGTCAAGCAATTAGCCATTGGATTCTCATCGGCTGCCTCTGTAAGCATGTTTTCTTGGCTTTACCATTTCGCCATATATCCCACTGAACATACCCAAAAGACCAAGTCCTTCTTGGTGTTTTCATAGGTTCAATTCTTGGTGCGTCAATCCTATACCGGTCCAAACGGATAGTCGATGATAATGTATAAAAATAATTACAGGATTCGCATTCTCCTACCTCATGAAGTTTTCCCATCGATATGAATTCATCAATCGTGAATCCTACGTGGCGCAGTTCATCGCGTTAGCAATATTCATTACTGGTGTGGTTAGCACGATTGGAAGCGATGATTTACTCGCTGTATTTGCCGCGGGTAAGACCTTACTAGATCCCAAGGTAACGGAAGAGCATTCATTTTATTTTCAGGTTGTACCATTTCCTGGACGGCGATTTCAAAACTCATACAGAAGGAGAGTTTTTGCCTCAGTCGTCGATTTAGTCCTTAACTGTGCATGCTTCATTTACATCGGAGCATGGCTCCCTTTCGGAAAGTTCACTATCCCAGAACTGGGAATAGATCCCGTCAAACTGGTCGCCTTGACAGTGGGGATCATGTTGTTGAGGAGGATTCCTGCAATTTTGGCTTTGTATAAGTGGATCCCAGAGATTCACTCCTGGAAAGAGGCTTTGTTCACCGGTCATTTTGGTAATATATATCTTGACGGTATGGGTCTCATTAGACTGACTTTTTTTTTACAGGCCCAATGGGCGTTGGTGCGGTATTCATCTCAACACTCGCCCTGACCAAGCTTCCTCAGCCAGCCGACCCTCCTATAAACAACATTACCTTGCTCTATCCCTCACCCTATTGTATCTTTCGTCGTTCTTGCCTCAATCATTATTCGTGAGTCATTACTTGCGATCAATTTCAAACGATTTGAGTTCACCGTACTTCAGATGGCCTGTCAATTCCATTCTTTAGTCTTGGAGTCAACGTGTCTCGTACCGTCTCTATGTCAAATACCATGACACAAAACTCCATATCGAGACTCTATCCCGAATGGATGTCAGGTATTAAACGCAACCCTACCCTTCCCACTTACGCGGACGAATCTCAGCAGCGTCCTCAAAGCTTCGAAAGTAACGTCACAGGCCAGGAGTCCGAGCGTCTCGGCCCCATGAGGTCTGTCAACACCTCAAGGAGGAAGGGAGGGAGAAAGTATTGGAGGAATCTCCAGATTTGAAGGCGAATAGCAGGGTTGTCCATTTCCCTCCAGCCCAATGACCCCGGTTTGTAGCCCTCCGTTGTGAAATTCAGCCATCCAGATATCCAGGATACTTACGATGGGAGATTTAGGAAGGTCGCGAATTTAAAGGGATGAGTTTTCTGTCTGATATTTTGGTCCTAAGTTATAGCGTTAACGTTGATTTTAGACATTTCCCATTTGTTACACATAACACGTACAATTAAGAACGTTTTCATACCTGCATGAGGCCTAGTATGTACCACGCAACGACATCCTTTCAGCATTTTCACCAACGCTTCTCGCGTATATCATTCCCAGAAGACTTCAAGAGGTGCCGACGAGATCTTACTTGGAGCAAACGTGGTGTCTTCCAGCGCGACGACCACATGTTGAGAGAAATGTCATATTGGAACATGATTATGGGGATACTTTCAAAGAGCAACAAGCAAGGTAGAAAGACATGTGCAGAGGCAATGCAGATAGGGAGAAAGACAAGATATCGGCGAGATATGCCATGCCATCGCCCAGCCAATCCGGAAGATGATAACAACAGGGAAGTCGCATGTCAAAGCTTTGAAGGACGGATTCATCCGAGAGACTGAGGACGTTTATCGATACGAAAGTCGCTCGTCGTAGTTACCAGATGGCAGACGCAGGGGGCCTGTCACTGGCATCTGCCTTCGTCGTGCGAGTGAAATCGAAAGGAATGCGGAACAGTGAAAAAGGGAGGTAGAGCTTCGAGTGCTGAAGCCCCATGACCATAAAATAAGAGGCTATACAAGGAGTACAGGGCCCAGACTAGGCTTCACGACAAATACGCTGTTCGGACTAGGTATTTGAGCAAGTTCGAGTGTAAGTGTGGTTGGTATTACTATCAAAATCGATCAAACACGATTGAACATTAACTCGGGCCGTTCTGCCCGGTGACTCTCAACAAGGCTTTGGCACAAGTTCAACTTCTTGAATCGTGTCGTCAACTTCCAGTCGTCGTCGGGAAATCTCTCCTGGAACGCGCAATCTTTGTTCCCGGATTTACTTGCAAATTTATGTAAAAAGAGACTTCCGCCGTCTGTCTCTGCTTACTTATCTGCAGTGGCCACTCTATGTACGCTGTTCAACGTTCAAACGTTCATTAAATTTTAATCCGATGGAACCATCAAGCAACGTTTCGCTTCCAATCGCCGCATGCTTCAATGAAGTCCATCAGAATGGCAAGGAACTGTCTGCATTCGATCCTGATTCTATTGTCTTCGAGGTAATTAAAAACATCAGCCTTGTTTTTGAACTCAATGTAGGTATAAGGATACGCTAGAAGACTAGTCAAAGGATATCTCCGCCGCCATCCATCGAGGTCGAACCGGCCTCTGTACTCTGGATATCTTGAAGGTGGGTGCGTCCTTGGCTTTGTTCCTTATCTGTCATAATACTGGCAAGTGACCCGTCTAAACTCCTGTCGAATGATCCTTTCTTTTCTCCAGCACTTGCACAGTGCACTCCAGTCAAGCTAGGCCACGAGCCCAAATGGCCCCAAGAAGTACATATGGATAACCCTATGGTTCCTCATCACTGCGCCTATTATAATGTGGGATGCGGGATATGTGCTTATGCGGTGAGCGCCACACGAATCTCGCAGCTTTCATCTTGGGCTTACGTTCATTCGGTGTCGAGACCACGGTCGATGGAGGGAGGTGACTTGCGATGGTTCTGGAGTGGATTCGACATGTATGAACGAATCGATAACGTGCGTGATTCAGCCGTTGTAGTTTTTCAACTCATCGCTAACCTGTATTTTGCAGGTATATAGCGTCAAAGGATACCATGAAAAGGCGGGATTTGCGCCTGCAGCAGGTCCGCATTCCTCTCACAGAATATCTCATTCGTTAGTGAGAAAGATTTTCTAGCTGTTTCTAATCTGATTGAGACCTCATTGAATGTACGGCCTCAGCTACGTGCCCTTCGTTACGCTTATCATTAAATCTTGATCGCTGACTGAAAATTCTCTTGGTACAGCTGCTTTATGTCTATCTGGTGTATGTTTCTCCGAGGAATATCGCGCCACTCTTTGGCTTCGCAGGCGCTGGGCTCACGCTGTCGAAAACGATGATCTGGATACTCCAAGAGCATTTCTGCGGGCATTGCTCACAGAGTTCTATGAATAGGTTGGACGAGACTCTCAAGTTCTGGGTCGCACCCAATATGTGAGCGTTTTCCCCCATGCTATTCAAGTTTCCGACGGGATTCGGAGCTGATTGCGATATCTATCCTGCAGCATGTGGGTCGCTTTCTGCTCTATGATTGTCATAACGCTCGGAAATGACATCGCCGTATCGCTGAACCAACCGACAGTCAAGAAAGCGGAATAGAAGCACGCAGTTTAGATTTATATAGACGATGAATTTTTTTCCTTCAGTTAATTTAGGCTTTTCTTTCGAATTGTTAAGCTTAAACGTTTGTGCCGCATATGTATGAAATCTTATGCTCTAGCTTCTATTGTGGACCGTTATCAACATCTGCTATGACAAGCAATGTTCTTTTGGCGGAAGGAATCCGATAGGTACAACTGCAAGAAGTTACATACGTGGTTCTGCAAGTTTCGCATCATGATCTTCCAGTTTGCTTCCAGTCTCTCCTTGGTCTCTCCGGCTCATTAGCGAAAAAGAATCGAAAAAGAATCGAAAAAAATACTATTTTTTCGGCTACTATGCTCGTGATAATATTCTTATAAAAACTTATAGTGTAGTGATATTGGGTGACTTTCCGTAAGCCTTTGGAATATAATATTGATGTATATACATGTTCGGACATTGAAAATTGTATTTTATTCGACAAATTTAATCAGCAATGCATCCGTAAGGCATTGGAATATTTTATTCCACATCTCTTCGCTGCAGCATCCAGCGCACCCAAGCCTATATGGATCCCGACAGAAACTGCATGATATCCTTGAAAATAATTACAGCGACTCTAGAGACGAGCTAATCGAAGCTGCCGCAATGGTTCTGGCTGCGACTCTTTCCGTCAGAGATCAGAAAAAGCGACGATTGCCGAACGACTTGCCTAAAAGCTGAAAAAAGACTACTTATCATGATAAAGAGCAATTTTCCCGCCACAAAATTGATTGAGGCAGCAAAGACAGTTATCTGGACATGTTGACCATACAGTTTCAGCGGAATGAGGGGTCGAGAGCTTGCAGGCAGCCAAATCGACGACACGATGAGAGAGAAACCGCGCGTGAGAACAATGACGGGGATGGCCGGTCTCCCAATTTGGGCATTGCTTGGGTGTGTTATGGCAAAAACGCGTTATTCCAGCATAAATTTATTCTATTCATGGGTGGTTGACCCTCTACACAGATTAAGGTTTATGCAAGGGCTTTGGAAGATATTCTTTTCCCCTCGCCTTCCTAATTGAGCGCGGCTTCACGGCTGAGACCCTTAAAATATTCTATTCTTTTATTCTGCGGATTAAAAACCCTTACGGAAAGTCACCCATTTCTAACTTACTATGTTCCCTAATCTTCTGGGTTTATTATACTCGATAATTCAGTCCACAGAGTTTTTGGACAAAAGCGATTTCGTGCCGTGGAGCGCTGTTTCAAATTTAAATCTCAGTCTGTTCAACTCACAAGCTGTGTTTGAATTTAAGCCAGTGGACGATGGTCGGTCGTGGATGCTACTGTACCGTTCTAATTCACTATTAGCCGCGACGTCAAGCCTCTTTCACCAGTTCAATAACCATCTAGACTAGATGTTGACCGGAAACGACTAGCTCCATGAACACCTCTCTTCCCCAACTCAGTATTCAGACCTTTCTCAACCCATTTGAAGTCTATTCCGACCAACGCGAACAAGGGTATCAAGGCAGTTCACGTCATGTTCGTTTGCGGGGCGTAACCCCTGCGGGAGGCGGCTTGATTGCAAGATGCGAGGATGGGGTTCGGTGTGCAGTGACCGGAAAAGAATGTATGTTGCGTTGATATCTCTTCACTGAAGGACCACTGATTTTCTTTAGCATTGAGAATCTTACATATCTCCGAGCCCTCCCAGGGAGGACCTCCGGAACACAAAACGCACACTGGGATAGGTGGCCACCGAATCGACGCGTCTCGTAACTTCTGGGAATCCAGCGGATTGAAGATTGACAGTGCTAGCACTGATATTGCATGGGGGCACGGTCGTATGTCTCTATCTCGTTTTCGCGTTGCATATCTGATGTGCCTATCAGTTTTGTCGAACAAGATCCTCACGGCTGCCCGGAATGGCGAACTTATAATGTGGGACATTAATAAGTCTGGAGCGACCAAACTTGGTGCGTCGATACTCTCTGCGCTGTGGGGTGCTGTCTGAATTGCATTCAGAACGACGCACGAAGGACCATATTCGTGCCATTAACAAGATGTCGTTGTCGCAGGTCGTGGAGTATTACTGCATTACTGGTTCTGCGGATGGACATATGCGCGTTTGGGTAAGAGCGCGTCGAATGTCTGCCTACTTGATCTCATGGGACCATAGGATTTGCGAACAATGTCAAAATCCATTATGCGTATTGCTCATCCGACGTCCATACGAAGTCTGGTTTTCTCACCAAGCCTTTTGCAACCATTGCAGGCGGTGGTGGGGCTCGACAACGGGACTATTTATCGGTAGGCCATTCCACTATCATTTCTTAATCTCACTGACCGTACTTTATAGATGGGATTTGAAAATGGGTCAACGAGGGCAGCTTGACAAACTTCCAGTAGCACACAGTGCTTCTGTTACAACCCTCGACTGGTATTCGCCAAACGGCGTAGCTGGCTCGATAGGTGTTGCTGGTGCTATCGATACATCTGCGATGGGTCTTGGATGGCTCGTCAGCGGAGGCTTGGATCGGTGTGTCAAGGTATGGGATCTCACATCCCCCGGCGCGAACCTCCACATCCCACACAAATCAACCTATACACTTCATGCTCCGTTCCCCATTAGACGGCTCGCATGGCGTCCAGGTTACGAGTGCGAGCTCGCCATCGTCTCCAACACGGACTACTCTACTCATACCCTTGACGTCTCCTCAAGCAACCCTGCCGCTATCTCTCCTGGTTCGATTTCACGAGTGAACAGTGGATTGGGACTGGACTCTCTAATGCGTGGTGGTGGCGCTCACTCAGGACACCACACCCACCAACACGATCGTTCAGGAGGGTCGAAAGAGAAACAAGCGCATCTCGGCGTACCAGGACAACCCAATCAAGGTGGAGATGCAAAATCCTTGTTTTCTTCCTCAGGAGATGCAGTGGAAATCTGGGACGTGCGACGAGGTTGGCTTGCAAAGTGGCGCGTTACAGGATCAGAGAGTGAGGGAGGGGCTACTGGTACGTCGAGCGCATGATTTTAAGACTTTGGTCACTAACATTTCGTGGTGATAGACATCATTTTCAGCGATTCACATGCTCTCTGGATGCAGCATGCAAGTGGCGCGTTCTCTCAATTGGACTTGCGTGATGCGACGAAGCCTATCGATTCCATACCTCGTGCGGCCGCGACATGGGAAGTTACTGGGTCGATGGCGTTCGTTGTCGACAATGTCGAAAAATGGGAGGCTCCCTATGATGACATGTGCGTGATTTAAGTCGTTCTTTCTGTATACTTAATTAATGCCAAGAACTTAGCGTCCCCGAGCAGCGTGGAATTACAGAACTCAGAAAGCCTGCCATCAAAGCATTGGGTGATCTACCGGCAAGAATCATGACGCAGGCAATTGCTACCTATGCGAGTGACTTTGAGCCTTGCGATCCAAAAAATTTCACAACGCTTGCGAGGAGATATCTCTTCGAGGGACGAGATCGAAAAGAAATTTGTGCGTATAACGCCGGCGTATGTTTTTTTTTTCCCTCCGAAAGCGAACATAAATTTATATCACGTCATTCACAGGTCGCGTTTTCAGCAGGTCACCCGTCCGCCGCGCAAGCCTGGCTCCTCCTTGGAACATGCCTCGAGGAATATGTGCCTCCTGCACCTCCGCATCCTGTTGCACACCCAACTCAATCCAATAAAAATCAGAAAATCCCAAACCAGCGGGCACAATCTGAACCTTCGCCCACTTTCTTCGCATCGGCGAGTAACTACGCATTTCCTGCGTCTACCAGTACGGGCGTATCGCCTGACGCTGCGACAAGCTACTCGCACAGTCCAGCCAGACGACCCCTGAATCCTTCCATTCCTGGTTCGCGGTTATCGAGCTATAGCGGCTCTGGCGCGCTCCCTTCATCCATGAACGCTCGCTCTTCCTCGAGATCGGGAATCACCCCAAGTTCATCTACGGCCTCTTCCCCTCGACGACTTCCTACATCTCTCCCATCTTCAAACCACGATAGTCGGCGAAGTTCTGCGGTTACACGCAGGGATTCGACCGATGCTAATGCCCCTGGGCTCGTGGGATCTTCAGTGTTATCGGCATCATTGACGATGACCGCGATGAACCGTCACTCCTCGCTTCCAGTTACCCCAGTGCATGGCACGAGTCCCAACGAGAGGAGTAGCAGCATGAGTAGTAGCACGCGCCATGTCGGCGAAGGCGTTCTGGATGACTCAGACTCGGAGGAATCTGAGTTTGCTGAGGACGGAGAGGACGAAGACGAAGAGACTGCAGGCGTGAATTCGAGTGAGGATGAACATGTAAACGAACGGTCTGCCGGACATGGGGTCCTTCTGATGGGGGTGACTGCGCCGAGACCATTCCCTACTCCAAGTCCTCTATCACGGATCATGCGACATCAAGTGTGGTCAGAAGACGAAGATGACGTTGGTGAGAGTGAGGAAGAGGAGAGTAGGGACAGTGATGCCGACGATAGCGATGTGGAGGAGCACACAATGTTCAAGGAGGCGCACCATGATGACGGGTATACAACCTCATCGTCTCAGCAGAGGTCCAAGTCATCTTCTGATACGCAACCACGACACCGTGGTCCAATGCGTATCAAAGCACGTAGCAAAAGCTTCAACGTAGCTTCGCTCGCAGTTCGTCCACTAGCACTCACGCACCACGATTCCCAGAGCAGTATACGCACAGTGACCGCTCCGGGCGGCGAGATACCCCTCAAAGACAGGCGTAATCAACGAGAAGACGGCAATAGCATGGCAAATATGGTTCATAGTTCAACACGGAACCAGCTAGAGCCAAGAGCAGTACATAGTCGAGTGAGGTCGCACACAGCGCTTGACCACATGACGAACTCTGCAGCAACAAAGGTTGCAGCCAGTTTGGCAAGTACCGGTATTGGTGCTAAGGGTGGGACCGAGAAGGGACATGATAAGGAGAAGGATGTAGGAAGGGCGGAGAGCTTTCCAGACCGAGGCGAATTGACTGAACGCCGCATTGAGAGTATACGCGCGGAGGATAAACGGTTCCGCGAAACTACGTTGGACGCTCTGAAGGATGCATTGGAAGAATTTGCCGATGAGGTGAGGATCTCGGATGTTTCTCCATGAGTCTCATTTCTAATCCTTGTCTTTCACAGGGAGATATCCAGATGTGTGCAATGTTAGCTTTGGTCTCATCCAAAGAATTAGATATCTCACAGGCACGCATTTCCCGTTTTCTCGATTCATACATTGGTGAGGATTGTTCTGCAGATATTCATTTCAATGGCTCAATAAATACCGACGTCTTACAGAACTTCTGAGTCGCTTCCGGTTGTACACCTCAGCCGCATATCTACGTAAATATTGTGGTATTGAAGATGTTCGAAAACCGACTATGGTTTGTCCAATCCAATTAATTTGGGTATGAACCTTCATCTCAACTATTTTGTCCAGCTTGAGACAACGATTTATTCTACTTGCGGGAAATGTCGAAAGCCTTTACTACGGCCAGCAGGAACCTTGAAAGGTACTGTCGCAAACAAAGGGGCATTCTCATACTGTTTGGTTTGCTCGCAATCCTGCATGCCATGTTCCATTTGGTTAGCTCATCCACGTTCTTTCTGTTCCAATGTAAACTGATTTATTGTTCTTGCTGATACAGCCGCCTGCCCGTTCGCACATTACTTTTCCACTGCTCTGTGTGTAATCACGGCGGTCACCAAGATTGTTACCGTCAGTATTACTTCCATCACCGAAAGCAAGAACTTCCTACCATATTCTTTCCGTCCGACAATCGAGGTCGGTCACCGCTGCGCCAGTCCCAGACAAGTTCGACGCAGGATGATTCGAGTTCGGCGATCGGTGACACCCAAAATAGTGCAATCCTCACTCTCCAAAGTGAGTCGAGTGCGACAATTGGTTTGCAAAGCAGCTTAGTCGCAGGTTCAGCGTCTTCTATACAGACAGTTGAGGCGACACCGGACATGAGCCCTGTGCATTCTAATATGCCAAAATTGCTTGGATATCAGTGTCCGTCTGGCTGTGGCCACTTCTGCTGGGCAACAAACATATCGGATGGCCTTATAGATCTTCCTTGAGCTCTATGTATATTGTAATGTTGTAGTCTGGCAAATGTATTCTCTAGGTATTCGATTCGGAAGCAATTGAAGCGTCAATAAATACAGAAAGAATCGTGACTAGACAATGTCGGAGCCTATAGAAAAGCAATGATGAGAGAAATAGTGATCCAACGCATCAGTACGCCGCTACCGGATGAAATCGCCGTAGAATGAGCTGTAGATGTGACTGGCGATGCAGGTAGGATAGTGAACTCTCTGAACATCTGCGCAGCAGCTTGACCATAATCTAAATTGCCGGACTTCGACGTAACGATTAAAACATAGTACAATGCAATATATCACGATCACCACATCTATGAACTCACCTTATACGCTGGAACTTCGTGCCCGGCGCCAAAAACACGGATGTAAGTGAAGTTGCTAGCCTGTTTGAATTGGCCAGCTACTTCGCCAGCTACTTTGTAATCCTGGAACTTTTGGTTATTGTAATCAGACGAGAACTTCGTATTGAGGTTAGCGATCTGAAATCAAAAGTATCAGATTGTTTTCAAGGCGAAGGAGATTTGATAAAGAAGTGATTTACCATCGCTTCGACCCCCATAAAGTTGACGATATAATCCTATATCCCTCATTAGCATCAACACTGTAGTAAATTCAGAGAACATAATCATACAGCATCTCCGTTATAAATTAATGTTCGAACCTAAGACGCATGTGAACAACATAAATAACTGAGAGAAAGAGTCTCCTTACACCTGCATTGATCACACTCTCGAGATCAGGTCGAGAGTTCCTCATCCAATCGCCTTCCACGAGTGTCAGAAGATTATGAGGACACAAAACCTTCGATTCATACCTGAAATCGCAAAAGCACCGTAAACGTCAATACTTGATTCAGTGAAGTTGCCCAAGATTGTGTCAGCGCCTATCGAACCCGCGACAGAGGATAGATACACGTCAAATGCAGGAGGATACGGATCCGGATTATTTGCCAGCACGTAGTACACCTTATGCAATGAATCATGGATTCAATTCAAAATTCGACTCAGAGAAGGGAAACGACTCACGTCGAAATTGCCTGCAAGGCGCACCAATAGCTCACCATTGCAAAACTCCTGGGCGTTCGAACATACAGTATTATTTCCGTTCGCATTACAAGCTTCAATCTGGAAACGAACAATAAGATCGACAATATCCATTAGCAGAATTCACTAACCATATCTTCGCAGCCATTTGTTTCAGTCAAGGACTGATTAGCAGATGCTATAATAGAAGGGCTAACCAGGGGATGATATGGGTTGTTAGCTGCGTATGATACATATGCCGGATACTGTGCCAAGGGATCCTATTTGTCCAGCAGATTTCTTGAATACAGGCCAAAGTTCAAATGTCTACGGGATTTACTTACAGTCAGACCGTTTCCAATAGCTAGCGCTTTAAAATTGAGATGTAACCCCGAAACAGTTCCATTGGCGATGGCGGCATTCTGATCCAGAAAATGTCTGTATCTTACCAGTCAACAGAGAAAGAACGGACGGCTTGACCTCTTACGCTGCAAAAGTGGGCCCATAATGCCCACCATAGCTATTCAAGCATCGCAATGAGTTTTGAAGAAAAGGAGAGCAGTATTGGATTTCACTTACGACTCGGTCCAAATCGCAAGATCTCGGTTTTGATACTTAGAGAACGTTGGGTCAGAAAAGAAAATTTGCATGAAGGACCAAATGTCCGCAGCTGCCTGTTGTGACGTCCCCACTCGACTCAAACTTCCGTGCGAGAAGCCTGTACCGACAGGTTGATCAATATACATGATATTTGACTCGTTATTCCACGAGTAAGGATTGAGGACGACTGTAGAGCTATCGTTCGTGATTCGACATGGCCCGTGTTCTTGGAATAAACCAACCATGCTGGAGCTCCCGGGCTGTGAAGAGGTTGTTATTAGTATAAAAAATTATACAGATGAGTGGGTTACTGACTCCTCCGTTGAACCAAAGGGTGAGCGGGGCTGTATCCGGATTATTTCGAGCTTCGAAGAACCAAAACCTTCGAAGACGCGATTCTAATGTTAATAATCATCACACATGGACAAGATATTCGGCACACCAGATGCTATCCGTAGCAGTAAGATCTCCATATCCCGACGCCTGAAATACATTGGGTGTAGTTTCTGAGTGATCGTTGGGTCAGGTGTCATCGATTCATCGAGCAGGCACCTAGAGTAGGGGACACACCGCAGATTCCGGAATTCTCAACGAAACGAAGTTTGCCAGCGGTGACATTTGCAGCTGCCAAGCGCGACGGCGATGTGTATTGTGTGATTGTCTCTGAGGTTTGTGGGACGCCCCCAAGAATGCCGCCGACGACAGGAATCTGCCCGCAGAGTCCGCGCAACGGAACCAGAACCAAAGTCAGAAATGTCAGAGCAGGAAGCAACATGATGGTGGGTATCGTCCAAGTCGTGAGGGTCGACAACTTGGAATGAGGCGATACATAACCGCTACTACCGCTTGACAGGTGTATTTTTGTGAGCGCAACATAAAGTTCGCATCAGACTGGTCCGGACCGGGAGTCCCGGTAGTTGGATATCTCCAGACTATTATAGCGGTCGCTGTGCTGTTATCGTCAGGCTAAAGAGCTATTAACTTGAACTTTGCAGTGAATGATGTCGTGCACTGGACATCCCTTGGCTTGATGTTGACCTGAGGTGTGCGACAGAGTGAATCAAGATTCAAATATTCAAGAGAGGCTTGCTTTTCGGAGTTAAAATTTCGGCCTCGGCTTATCCCTGCCGAATTTAAAGTTCGGCGTCTTCCAACGACTTCAAATTGAAATCATCAAATGCTCTTTCTTTCTCACCATGAACTCTACTTCTTACACACACTGATGATACCAATCATGCCTTGTCTTATGAGGACGTACTCGTATTTACTTTCGGTTTGGTGTGCATGAGCGCTATTTGCATCTGGCCGACTGGAAGTTCTATCTTGATTCAGAAGTTTGAGGGGGATGATCGATGAGGATTGAATATTGAATAATGTGCTCACCACTCGATCTCAGCATATTTCATTGGATATCAGTAGACGCTGTTTTCACTGGGGATGAGGGGGCATATTCCAAAGCCAGCAGCTTCCCACCCCCGAGGAGGCAATTGAAGAGGCAACAGTAGCACCTCCGCCATGTGAAGGAGGACTATTATGATCTTGTAAATCAATTGTTGTCAGAGCGCCTCCATCTATGCTGTCGGATCGAGAAGGGTCTGAATCAGTAGGATGCCCTAAACCAGAGGAAAGAAAAAATTGTCAAACCAAAGATACCGTTCGTGTCTATCGACCCAAAGAACCCAACAATGATTTTTGGCAGGCCCATCAATATCCTAGACCTGTCTTACCAACTTGGACCTCTCCGTCCTTCCAGAAAAGCTGACAATGTCTGTGAAAAAATGGACGAGGAAGATACGGCCATTTTCATTTGAACCTGTAGAAGTTCACGAAACCTGCGTCGATATCTATTATCGACGACGCCTGCTTTGATCTTGACGGTAATGGGGAATATTATCGACTGATCGCTGGTCCTTCATCGTCAAAGGCGAACGGGCCTATCGAAAAGCCTAAAGACGACTGGAAACATGGTGCGGAATTTGTTCGGAACGTGATAGACACCTCGAGGTTTCCCCTCTCCAGTCGTCTCCTTCAACGAGTGTGGCAATTCAGCGTGATCTGAAGACGATGCTTAACGTTCAGGAGATGGCCAAGAACCTATATGAACTGTCAGGGCAGTATATCCCTCCAGAGCTCATCGTATAGGAATACATAACCGGAGGTGAGGAATAAGTTGTCATGTTTGTTGGAGAGTTCAAGGAGAGTTTAATTATCTTCTAGCAAACTGAGTCAGAAATAGATCAGCAACTGCAAGATAATTGGACATGATGTAGACTCCCGATATCTAGAGCACTTTTTTTGCCAATCCTATGTGCACCGAAAGATCCTATGTAAGAATTTGCAGCTTGCATGGATGAAAGGTGGATAACGCATAAGTAAATTACAAAAATGTGCGCACAACTTGAATGCGTTTATCCCAAGTTTAGCCCGCAGAAGGTATGACGTGAATGTGACGTGTGACGTGATGTTCAGTTTCGCCTCGCGCCAGTTCTCCCAAGGTCGCATTCCTCACCTTCACATCCTCGTTCACTTCATTGCTTTATCTATCGCGTCGCCTCCCCAACCTGATGAATTACTCTTTTTAATATCTTGCTTGCAATTATCTATTTCTCATCATCAACTTCTCTTCAATCTTTTCTTCCGTCCACTGTTCGACATTCAGACATTCAAGTCTTGGGTTCAGAATCCTCAGGTTGAGGGATCTCTGGAATAATGGCAGTCACCACTGCTTTACCTAGCACGCCTAATCGTTCTAATCCTCCGATACACATGCCTTCATATCCGTATCATGGTTCGTCATCGCCTGCACCGCCGTCGCCATCACCATCAAGCCGACATTTACATTCACGATCCAGCACACATTCCAATTCAGCGCCATCGACGACACCGAGCTCGATAGTCACCTTCCCATCTCCCTCAAGGCCGTCTCCTAGCACCCCTAATGCCCACCCGTACGCGATAAAGACAACTTCAACCGCGCTTCTCTCGCGCTCCAACTCCAGCGCAGCGCAGTCCGCAAATGCCGTTCATCGATACGTGCCGCCTGCGTCTCCATCTCCAATCTCTCCTTCCTCGGGATCATACGGGGCAGAGGAGGGAGAAAGTGAGTCCGATTCGAAAAAAGCAACAGGGAGCATGGGGATGGGGAGGAAGGGACGGCACAGGTACAGCAGGAGTCTGACGGATGGGCCCATGCCTGTTCCGATACCGCCCGGAGTAACCAACAATGCCAGTAGCCCATACACGGGATATCAAGCTTCGCCGACGTCGTCTTATCGCGTTCGCGAACGCGCCAGATCCCTCGTCAGCGAGCCGGACGAAGAGACTCCGCGCCGTAGCCTCGAAGGGAAATCGGACATGGGTCCCCCTGCAACACCTTTGCACAGGTACTCTAGGTCGGAACCCTTCTTGCAGGCCGACAACCTCGACCTCAAATCTCGACGCAGCCTGAGCAACGACGACGAAGAAGGCGACAGCTTGAATCCCGATGGAGTCACTCTCCGTCGCCGCACAGCGCGCATGATCAAGCCTCGCACGCGCAGTCGTAATTCAAGTCTGTCCAGTAATTCGAGCGCCTCGAGTGCTGCGTCGGGAAGAGTGCGCGAGATGGTGCACGAGCTCGAGCGGTCTTCCGCCACTCGAGAGCTGGAGGAAGAAGGCACTGCATCATCGCGCTCCGGCTCACCGACAAAGTCTTCTGTCAAAGCGCCAAGCTCCCCCTCAAAGCATACCGCAACCCGAGTTCTTCCACACCGACCTAGCGTGAACGATCTCTTCTCCGGACACTACATGAATGACGCCGGTAGCACGAACAACTCAAGCACGCCTGGTTTATTTACCGATAAGGAGGTGGTAGCGAAGGAGCAGGACGAGACTATTACACGTGTCGCGAAGAAGAATGTGCATGGGCGCGAGGCGCGGATGTTGCCATTCCCGCCTACTGCCGCAGCGATGAACATGCCTGGTGTCTTATCGCCATTACAAACGGGTAAGTTTCAGTTAATAATGCGGTTATAGATTCTAAGCACTTTCAATCAGGCGCCGGATCTCCATTCATGGCCACTAATGAACAACAATATCTGCAACAACAATATCACGGCCCTGTGGACTACGAGATCGGTTTCCGCCACGCAGCATCTCCGCACTCCCAGACTTTCGTCGTGCGCCATGGTCCAAGCCCCTCCAATCTCATCAGCCCGAATGCCACAGGTAATAACAGCAATGGCAAACCCGCGCGCCTCCTCCCGTACCCACCCGTCACCTCCGAGACATCCTTGCACCACCCCCGCCCGCGACGCGCCGTCGGCGTGAGCGACCGCGATGCGGATGACACGAGCGCGACCGAAGGCGAAAGGGCGTATGTCACGGCCTTGGAGTCCCAAACATCCTCGGCCGACACGGAATCGTCGCCTGCGTCTGACGTCTCGAGCGCTATAAACGGCGCAGACGAGGCCACCGAGCTGAGCATGGCGGAGCTGCTAGCGGCGGACCCGGCCGCGTCACAGGCAGTGTCGGGCGCAGAGGCATGGGAGATCGAGCTTGGGGACACGGTGAAGCGTGTAGGCGAGGTAGTCGGACACGGCCATCCGGCTGGGTCAGCGAAGAAGAAGGCGAAGGTGTCGTCTTCGTTCAAAGAGATTGGGAGGAAGGCGGGCCGCGCGGGAACGGCGGAGAAGGCTCACGCCGTGGGGACGGGCAGGGATAAGGAGAGCCTCCGACGCCCTGGGATTATGGGCCTGTTCAATGATATGGAAGGGAACGAGCAGAAGAGGGGAAGTGAAGAACGCAGAGATGCGGAGGAGCGTGCTAGGGAATTTGAGGAGAAGACTAGGGAGGTGGAGGAGAGGAAGCGGGAACTTGAGGTGCAGGCGGAAGAGATTGCTGGAAGGTCGAAGGATGTCGATGACGAGGCCAAAATCGTTGACGAGGTGAGGGAGGAAGTCGAAGGAATGTCAAGGGAAGTCGAAGAAAAGGCGAAAGATATCGAGACCAGGATGAAGAAGATTGAAGAGGACCAAATTGTGCTCGACATCCGAGAACGCTCCCTCGTCTCGCGCGAAGAGGCCGTCTCGCGCCGGGAGAAGAGCGTCGACGAAGAAGTGGAGGAAAAGACCCAAGCAAGAGAGGCCGACCTCGACCTCAAAGCTCAATGCGCGGAAGACTTGGAGGCGGCTCTCCGAACTCGTGAAGAGGCGCTGGAGCAGCGCACCAAGGCTGTCGCTCTGCGCGAGGAAGCGGTCTGGAACAATGAGGAAAGCCTCACCGAACGCGAGAAGCTGCTTCACCAGGCTGAAGAGAAGTTCCTGGCGGCGAAGGCGCAGTTCCACGAACGCGAACAAGGGTTGGAAACTGCTGAACGAGACTTGACCGCTAGGGAATTCCGCCTTCAGGAAATGGTGGACCGGGAGAAAGAGGAAGAGGCTCGCGCGGCCACCGCTGCTGAAGAAAGAGCCAAGGCGCGTGTCCTCAAGGCTGAGAAAGAGCTATCGAGTGTTGGTGTCAGTGTCCTCCGTCGTTGCTGGGGAAGATTTGTGCTCCCAGTTGTTGGTGAAGCGCGCACACCGGCATTCTTGCTCTCCCCTGCCGCGTCTACTTCGATATCTCCCAAGACGGTGGCTTCTTCATCCCAGACTGACGACGCTGATATTGCCATCCAAGACGCTGCTGATCAGCCCAGACATAAGGTGCCGACGTGGACCATCCGACGCGATGCTTTCATGGGCCGCTTAATGGGAGGTCCCGGGGGACTCACGGATGGCTATCTTGTTCTGATGGGTATCGGAATGTGTGTTGCCGTGCTGCGTGTCCTGGGGAGGAGGGGTTGGTTTATGCGTCGGTGATTCGGCAAACCCGTGATATTTCCTTTTGTTATTCATGTGTTCCTTCTGTTTTTTTCCCTTTCGTTTCGTATGTGCTACTTGGCAATTGGTTTTTGTGTTTGATTTACCTGACTTACGACCTTTGATGCGCTGTTTTTTCTACGATTTTTTAGTTGTTTTATGCCTACTCACGACTTGCGACGACTCTATCATTATATTTCTCTCCTTATCCGTATTCCGCTTCTCCGTCCTTCGTTCTATTTTGTGCTTGATTTAAAAATTTGGTTTGATGCATATTCCGCAAGAAAGATTCATGCAGGGAGATAAGCAGGTAAAAGCAGCTGCGTGAGGTCTAAATAGCCATGTGCTCTGCTGTTCGAGAAGCAAAATACTGTTGAAAAGAGGCTGGTAAGATAGTGTTTATGTCGTGAAGCTCGCTGTGCGCCCACCCATGAGAACATGAATGAATGATCTTGATATCGAGGGAAAGTACTCATGCTGACGTTTCTGCACCGATCAGACATTATCTATCAGATCAACCTTCGAATTCTCATCTAAGCACTTCAGAAAGTCGGAGTTAAGTTTGGAGGACTGATTTTGAAGCAGGGATATCAGAGTTGGGCATCAGACTCCCGCCGCTACGCAACAAAATATATGCAGCACCCGCAGTGGATGGATCTATCAGATTAAACGACGAAGGTTTAGATGACCAGTTGAGGAAACACATAATATTCAGCCGCTAAACAGGCGTGATGTATATACTCAGGAACCTAGTTCTCAACCATTTGGGTCCGATGCAAAATCTTACTTACTCGATCCAATCCGTTAAAAAAGAGGGGAAGAGGTATTACAGAAAGTGCTTATTTGGCGATATCTCTGAAAAGGTATCGAACATGCTTTCCCGGCGTTGCGATGGGAGGCCTCAGGTAGCCTTTGCAATGTGATGCGCTGTCAATGCGCTGTATATGTTAGAGCACCATTACATAGATTATCAATATGTATAAGAATTTGACATGCATATATCAAGTAATCATGCCGAAGGGGGAATAGAAGTCCACGATATCAATAAAATAGAGCAGTGGGAGAAGGGGCGAGGTTTTCAACAACCGCTGTCATTGCCCCGTGGGAAAGTGAGTATTCCCGTTTAGGAATCGTGCGCCACATTGACAACCCGCTTCCCACCGAGGAAAAATTGGTCATTTCAAGGGAGGTCTAGAAGCCAATCTGTGCACTCTTTTACCCAGGGGTTTTGATCAAAATCTCAGAAAAAGTCGCTGATAGCGCTCCATTTATGTCAATTTCTCGGCCCACCTTGGCGGTCATCTCCGGTTCAGTCCTTTAGGCGCGCGAGACCTGTCTCAATTTGGCTCTTCTGGTCACGTGCTCTCAAAACGGTCGTCAAAACGGTCGCTGCGGCCCGAGACCTCCCTTGGTATGAGGAATCTGCCCCACCGAGGGCGTAGTTTGTTCACAAGACCTGATTGCCCACAGCCCATATCACGTGCCAAAGAGAAATATCACTCGCTATCGTCCACTAATAAACCTCACTCGACTAGCGCGCGTTTGAAGACTTGATGTAGGCAGTTGCTTCCTGACCAAGCTCGGACGGAGTCTTCGGTCCTTCTGTCGCGACCGGCAGCAAGTCTAGAACCAGATTGATTCAACCAATGGAAAGCGGTGACACTAGACAGATAGTCCTGCTCAGAAATTGACCGTATAGGTCTGGCGACGAGCTGTAATAGCGCGCTGGTTTTTAATCTACCGTCGATGACAGTGATGCTGTGGTCCGAGAGCTTGATATTTGAAGATTGACTAGGAGCAATGTATGATGATCACTGGAAAGGTATGGTCAATGTTTTCCTATTTTTACCTGGAAGTAAGCTTTACTCTGGTCCTACTTCCGCGGGCCTACCTGTGATAAGCACAGGATTTCGGAAATAAATTATGATTTAAAAAGCTTTTCAATGCGGTCCGTGCATTGAATATTCTGGGGGTTTCCTCGCAATTTTTTGGCATCACAAATATTCGAAGGGAATATTGTGAACTTGGGAAACGTCCTGAATGCTAATTCCCTGCCAAAGTTTCATCTACACACGTTTGTGCAGATAAATATAGCTGAAGAAGTTGTACAACTGTCTCGCCCATGGATATGCTGTCCGAGTGGGTAAAAATTCCGCGAACACTTTTTGTAATTGGCAATGCGTGCATAACACTTTGTGACCTTTTATTGCTATTTCTAACTCTTATTAGCTACTCAAATACAAAAATTACCTTGCGCAAACACTTATTGTTCCGCACAAACACTTTTACTTGCACGCAAACACTTTTAGGCCCGCGCAAACACTTTTGGCCCCACGCAAACACTCTTAAACAATTTAAGGCCTGCGCAAACACATTTACCTGTGCGCGCACACATTTATACCTCCCCGCAAACACTTTTACTCCCCCGCAAACATTTATAGCAACATTGAGCACTACAAAAGACTTATGGCCGAAATGCCGAGATTATGTAATTGATCCTTTCTCGGCATCGGCTAACTCTTGCCGAACTACCGGCAGCGGAGATTGAATGACTTCGCGTTGCTGGAGTGTCCTATTCAATAATTATCTATTGAGTTGAGTACTTATAGCTTAATTTCAATTCAAATACACCATAGTCCTTCTCAGTCTCCGCCTGGGTTTCCCGGCAAGAGTTAGCCGATGCCGAGAAAAGATCAATTACATAATCTCGGCATTTCGGCCATAAGTCTTTTAGTGCTCAATGTTGCGCTATAAATGTTTGCGGGGAGTAAAAGTGTTTGCGGGAGGTATAAATGTGTGCGCGCACAGGTAAATGTGTTTGCGCAGGCCTTAAATGTTTAAGAGTGTTTGCGTGGGGCCAAAAGTGTTTGCGCGGGCCTAAAAGTGTTTGCGCGCAAGTAAAAGTGTTTGTGCGGAACAATAAGTGTTTGCGCGCAAGGTAATTTTTGTATTTGAGTAGCTAATAAGAGTTAGAAATAGTAATAAAAGGTCACAAAGTGTTATGGGGTGCATTGACTAATTTACAAAAAGTGTGTGCGGAATTTTTACCCACTCGGACAGCCATACATGGAAGCCCCGACATCTTGTATTTATCTGCAATTCGAGAATTGATAATCATAAGAATCAACAGTCATACAAGGTTTATACAAGGATAACTAGCTAATGATCATCTCAAGGGAGAGATCAGCCTCTTTAGGACTCGAGGATTTCAATCGATGATAGTTTAACCAGCTGGTCAAATTTCCAGGATTAACAAGTGAAAGAATGTTCATAATAGGTTACTTGAATGTTCATCTTGTGAGTGTTTTGGTTTCTAATAGATCAGTCAGTCAATAAGATATGCCTCAAACGCTTTGGTACCGTTTACGTAATGTGTTACGTGCCTGTGACACTTATGTCATTGATCACGCGTAATCAGATCTCCGTCGATTTTCCTCGCAATCCTGCTGTATTCAGCCGCATTTTACATAGAATAGATATGGGAAATTATGTGTTATATGTACAGTAATAGATCAAGAGTTATGCGAGACCAGCTTTGTTGCAGACATCAGGCTTGCAGGGATAACACCATGTCCTCGATATTTCTTAGCAGCCCATGCAGCTCGACGATGGTTTATTCAGACCCTTTCTATAAGCAACCATGAACCGAAGAGAACGCGTTGCAAAGCTTGAGACAAAGAGAATTTGACAGTAAGCACATGACTGATTTAAAATACGAACAAACTCACCGCCGGATGGTTTCCAACGGAATTTTGTCCAGGCAAGCAATCACATTTGCTTCAAGAACATCCTCCTTTGAGGAGGGTGGCAGTAATCAATAGTTTCTCTTCGCATATCCCGAAGCATGCTTGAGGTGCTCGAGGCTGGGGTGAAGGGGTTTTGTGTCTGAAGCACACCACACATTTCCAATGTCCGGGACGCGAAATTGAAGACTTTTTTGACAGGAGAATGCGAACAATGTTGAGGAGGATGCACCTGCACAGTTTGGTGGTAAGTTATGCTTTGGTTTGCCATGGAAAAAAATTTTACTGATGTTTTCCTTGTCATTTTCGCTGCATAAGACAGAGTTGGATGTAGTGGACGTTGCATCCGGAATTCTAGCACTTATTTCAATCTTGATGCATTTGGCGAATTGCCCAAGGTTTTTAAAAGGGTTGTACTTTCGTTTATAGACCATGAGGAGGGTATATCGAGGGATTTTGTGTTATAGAGTACGACGCGCAGCGCGTTGCATCTTATTTAATCATTTCCATATTTGGTATATGCGGACGAAATCAACTTTGAGTTCATTACAGGACTACTTTTGGGGAATCGGCTCCCAAGAAAATGTTCAAAACCACATTTAGGACATTTTCTTGGGACTAGATTTTGGGCTAATCTCCATTTGCAGCCAAAATCTTCGACTTTATCATCAAGGTCAATTGTCACGCTTTGCTTACATAAACAGCACCAAAGCGTTTGAGGCATATCTTACGTGATGTATCTCGCAGCTTTATACATACACTTCGGGGATTCCAACGTACAGACGGCATGTATATATTAATCCTGTAGCTTAGTCTGTAGTCAGTGTACAGAATTGGCTACAAAAATTGTTTACAGATTAACTTCAGAAATAATTTGTAGAAGATACGATATGTTTACTACAAATAAGGCTATGAAAGGCTTCAGAATATTTTCTACGGATCTCTTTCATAGAAAGATTGATAGATGACGTATCGGACATTCTATAGATTATGGTCATATATTGTCTATCGAAGGTTTCTACCTGTGGTTCTGTAGGTAATCTATAGATCAGCCTTCTGGGAATATGTACAAATGCCGTCTGTATCTATTGTTTCGTGCCAAACAATAGATACAGACGGCATCTGTACGTATTCCCATAGGTAATTCCATAGTTAACATATGGGAACTTCTATAGAGCATGCCCATAGATAATCTACAGACATTTTTTACATGTTGTTCGGTACATTATATATCAATCTTTCTATCAATAGGATTTGTAGAAAATATATTGAAGCCTTTCGTAGCCTCATTTGTAGTAAACATATCATATCTTCTACAAATTATTTCTGCAGTTAATCTGCGAATGACTTTTGTAGCCAATTCTGTACATTACCTACAGACCAAGCTACAGGACTAACATATACAAGACGTCTATACGTTGTAACCCCCGAAGTGATATGAGAGTAACGGCATGAAGCGCTGCATAATAGTGGTACAGTCATCCCGTTATTTAGGCGCGGACGGCTCTGTATCAAGTGCGTTGTTCCATTCTCGTCTTCCCACTTTCCATCCCTTTCGCAAGTAGGCCCGGGGCCAAAATGCTGGATGGAACAAATACATGTTTCTGGTGGGGATACCATCGTGTTAGGTCCTGATCGCTCAAGGTACGGCTTGCCTTCCTTTCTCCCATTTCACGAATCTTTCAAAATCCATAACACGTCGCGCGTATTTTCCAAGAAAAAAAAGAGGAGCTAAGTTTAGCTCAAGACTTTCAAAGTCAAATTTGTTGAAGATGTTGCCTTATTGGACAGACGGATTTTGTAGCGGCCAAGTGCGCCCATGAGAAAACGAAGAAACAGGCGACGACGCTCTGAGATCGCGACAGGCAACCACTACCCACACTCGACACTTTCCGCTTCCACGCTGCCACAGTTCTGATAAACCAGGAATGCTAAAAATAATCACCTCCTGGAAGTATACTTAATGGGCGAAGGGCGCATCCGTAGCACGGTACACCGCCATGGCCGATAACTCTACGGCAATAGCGCCCTTGGATCCAGAGGTGGTGTACCTGAGTTCAATATCCCTCTATATCACTGTAGCCGCCCTGGGGGTAAGTGCACCCATTGATCAAGTTCTCGGTGTTCACCTGATAGATCTCTTATATTAAGCTGATTATTTGGGACATCTTGGACAACATAACAAGTGAATTCAATGTTCTCTTCCGGTCGCCCCTTACTTTGAGCACGGTTGCGTATTTGGGATCTCGGTGCGTTATTTTTTGTCCACCTTCCGCCTTCTCGCAAGCTCATATCTACTAGCATCGGGACGTTGGGCTACCTGATATCATCAACGATATTCGAAAGTTGGTCCACGTTTAGAACCACAGAGAGCATTTTGATTTACCGCACCCTTTTTTCTTCCAGCCGCGCCAACCGGTCATTGCGCTGCGTTCGAGAAGATCACGGATGCTTGGTACCCCATCTCCCTCAGCTTCAGCGCTCTCTTATTCTTTCTCCGAGTGCGCGCTATCTACAACCGGAATCGCCTGGTCGTCGCGTTCTTTTTCGTGCTATGGTTGGGTCTCGTAGCCTGCACCATGTTCATCCCTATTGGCGTTTCTGGCGATAATGTCCCCGGAACGAACATGTGCGAGGACGCCGACGTTCCAATTACTGCGTACGCAGCTATAATCGCTCCTCTCGTCCACGACACATTGGTCTTCATCGCAATCTCCTGGCGCCTAGTTCAAAACGCGCACGTCCAATGGAACATAACCGATGGATTTAAGGTCGCCGTTTTTGGAGAATATCTCCCGAAATTCACCAAAGGCCTTTTGCTTGATGGTCAGCGCTACTACCTGTGAGTCCCTTCGACTTTATGACCCAAAACCCACGATGAGCTCGACTGACTGCCTGCCTTAAAGAGTAACGCTAGTCTCCAGCTTGGTGACCGTGATCATGGCTTTCGACACCGCCGTTCCCGTTCCTCTGCGCTCTATGTGCGCTAACCTCAATATCGTCCTCGTCAACATCATGGCCTGCCGCGTCTACCGGCGGACGAAATCGGGGCTGTTCAGGGAAGCCGAAATATCAACAATGCAGATGTCCGCGGCGAGCAAAATTCGCGCACCGGTCATTTCGGTTCACACAAATAGAACACGCATGATGGACGACCCGTACCGGGTAGATATAGAATTGGCGAACCGCAAGAACGGTATGAATAAAAGCGATGGGGAGGTCGGCACGAAAACGCTGATTGCCAGTGTAGGCCCTAACTCAGAAATCGATATCGAAGCTAAGGCTGGGACTATAACAGACAATAAGGACTATTCGAGATCACTTGGAGGTTCAGACTGAAAGTGCACAATTTCGTGTATGTATGTATTCCGCATGTTTGTAATTGTCAATGTAGGATGGAATCGATGAATTTATTTGTACCTTACGTTTGCATATCGAGAGACAAACCAAATAAGACAGCAGCTAACGCGAAAGATCGAATTGTTTATTACTACAAGGCGAAGAATTTCAAGGCGTTTCTTGGGGATGAACTACCAGCTTCAGCTTGGAGAATTGGCTAGACTGCATCTTCGCCAAACCCTCCGGAATCGCAGCTAGACCTCCAGGGAGGACTTCAATATTGTTGGGCTAGCAGAAGACGTCTCAACATCGGGTCATTGGATAATATAAGTAGACGAAACGTACCTTTAACCATCCCTTCTCGATGAAGCCAGATATGGCATCGTGGTAAAACGTTTCAAAGAGCTCAATGTTGTGGGGCAATCTGAGGATACCATGGGCGTCGATGATAGTTTTGCCTTGTTGGGCATTGAGAGTGTGTGGAACAACGGCAATGAGGTGTCCCTCTGGTGCAAGAATTTCGAGACCTGTTTTCTGAGTGCTCTCGGAGGAAATAGCGTCGAAAACAATCTTGATCGGAGCGTCGGTGAGCTTGACAATCTCCTTGGCGAGCTCGGGAGTCGGGAGATTGCGATCGAAAACTGCTGTAGCTCCCAGAGCTTTAAGAGAATCAGCGTTTTTGAGCGAGGCAATAGTGATGATGGGCGAAAAGCCGGAGATCTTCGCCAGTTGGATAGCTATGCAGAAATTGATAAGGTATTCGAATAATACTAGAAAAGGAAATCTGCATACCATTCTGACCTACTGAACTGGCTCCTCCTATTATAACAATAGGTACACCACCGTAGATACCTCGAGTAGCCTCGGAGATCGGGGGAGGCAGTCCAATCCCATGCGGAGGCTTGTTGTAAAACCCAACATAAACGACGTTCAAAGCTACTGGGAAGGTCGAGGCCTCGTCGAATGTGGTGTTTTCTGGAATCTGTATATTTTAGCGAGGTGAGCCAATGCATGACGTCATTCTCAGATGAGATATGTGCTTACCCTGGCAAGAGTCGCGGCCAATGTGAGGGCGTACTGCTGGAAACTAGCTCGTTCGTTGACAAATTGGCCTTGAGTAAAGCTAAAGAGAAGTCGTTATACACGTTCAAAGAAACCATAAAGTTGAAACGTACACTCGGTCCCCTTTCTTGAATTCCGTAACACCTTCTCCTACTTCTTCGACCTCTCCTGCAATGTCCGTCCCAAGGATGGCCGGGTAGTCCTCCAGGAAGACGCCATATTTCTGAATCTTCCAGTCGATATGATTCAAAGACGTTGCTATCACCTTGACCAACACTTCTCCTGGACCAGGCTTGGGGATTGGTACTTCGCCGACAACAAAGTCTCCGAACTTCTTCGTGAGGAGCAGGGCTTTTTGAGTGGCAGGCATTGTGTTCAGCGGATATCCGAGTGAAGAGTAGATAGCTTGAGAAGAATGTATGTGGTCGAGCCTTGGAAAGACCACATATATAGGTCGTTCATGAGAAACAGAATGAATAATGTGAATCGAGGCTGTTGAACGGGAATGGATAGCGTCATTGTGTCGTCCTGATAAGTCTTTCATTCAAATTGGTAAGCACCGGATACGCAGCAAGCTCTTTTCGCGATTCATGCACATGGTTGACGACACTACACGTAGAACTTTCGAGCATTCGACGCAGTTGCCTTTGCCGAACGTACGGTTGCATTGTATGAGGAGGAACAAGTTGAGATGTCGCGTAATCTCGGATGGAAATCTTACCGGAACCACGCGGATTAGTAATCATATGACATCCGTTCTAAAATTAGTAACACACGCTTATACCACCACAATTAGGCGCCGTGCCACTTGAACTCGTAGGCCCGTCCATAGGTCAGATTGAAAGAGATAATAATGCTCACCAACGAAGGCGCATCACAAACACAGAGAATTCTATTGAACAAAATCTAAGCATCACTAAGTACTCGAGTCTCGCATCAGGCTACAATTTATCATCGTCCATTTACTAACGGCTCCAAGCGTGGTTGAGGGGCCACAATCCTAGTCCCTGAGCGCAATCCATAGTTCAACTCGAGCTGAACGAGCTCGGGACATGTTGCTCCCACCCCCATCAGTTGGCCATTACTAGCTGCAGGCATGGCTCCGGGACACTTGTGGAGGCGCGCTTTTGAAAAGTTCACGATACGAGGCGACATCCCGTAATTGACGATGTGGCGGGGATAGTGATAGTCGATATCGCGGTGCTCGACTCCTGCAGCGTGTATTTTGCACATGTGTGCCATAACTTGGCGGCTGTACGAAAGGGAAATTGGTTAGATCGGCGACGGGAGGAACAGATCAGAAGACCCACTTGTACTCTTCCGGGCTTAGAGAGCGAACTATATCTCTCCAACAATATTCCAGAACCAAACATCCGACCCTCCTCACTGGCTCACCAACCGCCAACCCATGTGTACGACCTGTAAAATAACCGTAGCAGCGCGGTATCACCGTCCCCTGAAGATGACTGAGATGCATGTAGATCTTATACTCCGACTTCATTTCTTCCATTTCCTTCTCGCCCCAAGCAAACTTCAAAATCGCCCTAAAAAGGGGGATGTTGGTATCCGGTCCAATCGTCGCGAGGAAGCATCTATCGTTCGTGGGTTCCGCTCTGAGTTCGCTCGCAACTTGATGGCACACGCCTCGGTCCTGATCGATGGAGAACAAGTTCAAAATTGTATGCCTGTCGTAGTAGACTTCCAGTGTTGACTGCAGTGTTTCCATGGCTTTGAGAATTAAGGATAGAGGTAGTATGCAGAGGGGGGAGTTGGGTACGAAAGTGAGCATCGAGTGGCTATCAACTTTATACCTGAAAGCTGTGTGGCACTGATCAAGCAATGAAGCCAACGTACTATAAACGGCATAATCGCGCTTTGCTGCTTTTTGGTCAGTGTGCCATTTTAAGCAATGCAGATTTATACATTTAACAACGTATCGATGCATGGAAAGGACTGAAATATTCAATGATTGCCCACCAACAAACTCAGCAAGCGCCGAAATCAACGCACCTAACATAGCTTCACTTCGCCCCAGCCTTCGACTGCTCCGCCAACACATTCCTCACTCCACTCTTCCACACCGCCATCTCCTTCTCCAAATCCACCAACATCCTCCTCACATTCTGCCCCACCTCCCCACCCTCGTTCATGCCCCCTCCGAACCCAATCACCAATTCCGCTCGTGCTTGCAAAAGCGTCTCATAAGCCAGCTTGAGCCTCGGGGGCCCAGAAGGGGGGTACGGAGCAGGACCAGCGATATTGAAGCGCCCAGACGGGGTGCTAGCTCCAGACGCCGGGGACGAATTCGATCCGGGGACACGCGCATGTGCCGGATTGGGCTCATCTACACAGAAAAGCTTCCCCAACTCCGCGAGCGCCACGCCCCTTACAGGGTGTCCCTCCACCAAAACCTGGCTTAGCCCCGTGCTCGCACGCGTCGCAGCCCGGATCGCCTCATCCAGCGCTTCCTGTGATTCCTCGCGAGTTGTCTGCTGATAACCATGTCCTGCGCCAATGCCGCTTGCTTGGGACTGCACACCGGGAGTAACAATCTCCTCGATATTCGGGTCGGGGGCGGACGGGAGGTGCGTGATGAGGAGGGAAGAGTTTAGCCGGGCGAGGGCGAGGAGGGGATGGGAGCCTGGGACGAGCCCGGCTGAGATCAGGATTGGAATGAGTTTGGTGGTGAGTTGAATAGATTTTGCAGGGTCTGGTGAGAAAATCAGAGCAAGTTGAGAGGAGGGATCGTTCAAAATATTCGCACCTGAGCTTTGCAGAGCCTCCGCTTTGTCCAACGCTTCCTGCCCCACACGCACCGCATCGAGGACCGCGTCGGTGTCTTTGACGGGTGCTTTGCACCTACTACATCGCGTGAGGCTGTTCTCTGCGTAAATAAATATTATAAGTAACGTAAGAAGACTCCTTTTTTTGTAACCAACCTTCGGTAGGTATCGGGCACACACCACCACATTTTTTGGGACACCACATCGCTTCTTTCAAGTCGACGGGCGCATCTGGCGGAGGCGCACATAGTTTACAATCGCAAGTAAAATGATAAGTCTCCTTCAGGACCTTCTGTCGTCGTTTCCTAGGGAGCGTAGTGTCGATATACGAAGTCAGAATCTAGGGGGAGATGAGCCATCGTTTTCGCTGAGTGCATGAGGGGCACCGACCTCGTCGTCTGGTGATATGTATTTTAGAGCGATGACATGCATGAGCGGCTCGTCGGCCTTCCTCGCTTCCCCTCCCGCACGAGGGAACACAACAACAGCGTTCGGATCACACGAGTGGTTGATGAGAGCGACTGCAGGGGAGACACATGCTCCTAAGGGCTCCAATGAGGGAGTGGAGACAGTAAACGTGTTCGTGGTGAGCTGTACGAGCAATATGAGGACATGACCGAACGGGATTAAAGAGAGACGGACACGGGATATAAGATCAACAAGATCAGCGGCACTCTGCATGCCGTATTCAGCCATGTCTTGCGGGGAAGTCATACCAAGGAAGTTGACTAGAGCATGGGCGAGCTGCGCATACATTTGCGAATCTTGAGAATTGGGGTCTTTACTCAACGAGGTCCGGTCTAAAAGGATGTTATTAACGCTTTTATTCAAAGTTTCGGGAGAAGGAAGATCGTACGCGATTGCAGCGCATCAATTTCTCTAGCCTTGGGAAATGTCAAAAAGTGGTTGCGAGCTATGGAAGGACACGCTTACCCAGACACTATCCTGACCCAGTTTTTGTTTCCTCCATATGATTCTAGCTAGACATCGGATGGCATCGGCGGGGACAACCGGGGCGTTGGATTCAGAGCTCTGCGCCGACGCTGACCATCGTTGAATCGCCGTGCATTCGTGTCTATGGAACGCCCAGTCCTTATTTTGGCATTTCTACAGCTGCATGTTGGCCCCCCCAGAAACAGTCGAAACGAAGCGGCACGCACTGAGTCGCAATAGTAGACCACTTTGCAGCCTGTACACCGTTGCAAAGACACTTTCTTCGCCCCACAGCAGCTTGAACAATAGTCCTCCAATTTCGCGGTGGAGAGCGCGGCTACGTGTGGTTTGATGGATAGCAGAACATCGCCTGTCCTTATGTGGGTTGTAAGAAGCGATACAGGAGACACGGTTGCATTCAACTCACCAGGTCTCCTTGTGAATTTGCTGTATATCCCCCGCCCTCTTTCCTTGCTTTCCCGGACATCCAGGCTCTGCGGAATCGACGCGTAGAGGCCATTTAGGTTTGAGCTGACTGAGGGCGTGGTAGGCAGCCCGGGTTGATCGACGGCCATTTTCAAAGCAGGATCTTCAATATTGTCCGGTGGTGGCGCTGACGAGGACGAGGGCTGATTTGAGACTGGGCTGGTCTGCGGATGTGGTTCCGAGACGAAAGAGCGCGTTTCCTTTGCCGCACGCTGGCGTTTGAGAGTCGCGAAATCGGACATGGGCGTTGAGAACAAGATTCTGACGCGGTCGCCGTGCCGAATTTCGGCAATTGGCGTATGTAATACTTTCACACATAGTGACGTCAGGGTCGTTTGGCGCCCGTCTATTGTGTATAGGACCACTCTCCCGGAAACGATAGGAGAACATCTCCTTGATTCATTGCATCTCAGACTGACGACCTATATGACGCATTTTCCATGGCTGCCAAACGTCATTTCTACTCCAAAATAGCAACTTCGCCTGCTCCACCTCGCAGTACGCCCGATGTTTTAACGAAGACGGTCACGATCATGACGTACACCGAAGGCCACAAAAATAGTATAAATAAAGAGTCGAGGAGCGCTGTAACTTCAATACACCTTTCATCACAATCACCCCATACCAACCAAAGCTAAATTAGAAATGTCCGCCAGCAACACCGCCTCTGGAGATCCTAGGTAAGTGTTCGGTATCCCACCACCTTGTAGCAGACTATATCCAATGAATTCGCTTTCAACCTTCGCAGTAAGACCTCGGGCCAGTACCACTCCGTGAAGGGCACCGCCGTCGAGACTGTCGGCAACGTCACCGGCGCCACGTCCTGGCAGACGTCCGGCAAGGAGGAGCACGCCGCCGGCGAGGGCGAATACAAGGCCGCTCAAGCGAAGGGATACGCGGAGGGTCTTGGTGACCGTATCACTGGCAAGAAGGACACCATCGTCGGCGCCGTCACCGGCGACAAGACTCAGCAGGCTGAAGGTTAGTTTATGCAGCCTCCATCAGCGGTTGGTTTATTCACCTCTATTCACAGGAAACATTAAGCACGACAAAGGAGAAGCTCAACAGGAGATTAACAAAAATGTCTGATTTCCCTCTTCGATCCCTTTCTCTTAAGTTCGCCTCTCCTCTCCAATACCATGTTTTGTAGAATTGCTGTACAGAATCGCATATGTATATACATGAATCGTTTGTAAAGTAATTACCAGGAACAATCATTCGTCTTTCAGCAGCATGGAAGAAAGATTTAATGTATTCCCCCATCACTTCTCAATCGGTGAACTAAACATAACGGATGATATAGATACCTGGTCAATCTGCAGGGCGCATGAAGCAGCTTTCAAACTTGTGCGTTCGGGGGTTCTATCATAACGTTCGTTTGTGAAAGTGGAACCATTGAATCAGATCTGTAACGAAATACTAGAGGACGACATCTTGCGATCGCGGAATCAGTGGACGGTACTTAGTCCTAAGAAAAGGAAACGGCGCATAAAACTTATCAATTATGGGACATTCCGGCCCACGTCGTATACTTACAGTACCCATGCTACGCGTGAATTAAAATTGTGGTACAAATTATATTGTTCTACTGAACATGGTATACTTTATTATGACAGAGCAAGTTGCGGGGTATCAATTTAGACATGCTATTTTGGTCGAATGAACGACAGTCAGGAAAGGTGTCATGGGATGCAAGATATTTGGTATGCTTCAAGTTGCGTTCTTCAGTGGTGTGCAATCGGGAGAGGGGGGGGGAAGTTAGTTCTAGCGGCGATGGCTTCTTTCGAACGTCGCTCCTTAATTGACGGTCAGGTTCGATGCACCATCTGCAGCTTCATCCATTGCAGAGCTTTCAATCAGTTTCGTAATCTACGCAAATGCACAAGCTTTAGCAAGTAAACGAAGTAAGTTGTGCAAGAAATAACATACTTTTCCGATGGCTATTGTCCGTCCTTCGTCACGCAATGTGAAGCGGCCGAGCTGGGGATAGTCTACGAAGCGCTCAACACAGACGGGTTCGGCCGTCTCGATGAGCGCTACAATTTTCTGGCCCTTTTTGGCGAACTGAGGTGGTTTTTTGGACTTGCGCCCGTGGCTTTGTCGAAGTAGTGCAGCAGTGCCTAGAAAATATTCAGTCAGAATACGAGAGAGAGGTAAGGAAGGTAAAAAGATCGTACAGGGAGCGTACCTCTTCAGAAAGCGTATGAACATGCATCACAGCAGAGTAGCCCGCACAGATGATGCTCTTATGCTCCAAAATCGCAAGCTGCGCCTCGAATTGGCGCACGGCGTGGATCGGCTTCGTCGGGCTAGTGAGCACGAAGCCAGGGGAGATATCCTCGTCTTCGATACCGCAGCCGATGCGCACATTGTCGCCACAGAGCGCCCGCGAGACCTCCTGGAGCTCAGTGTAGATCGCGGCGACCTCAACAGCCACCTTGTTCGGCATCAGGACCAGCGCATCGCCCTTGCGGATGAGGCCCGACTCGATCTTGCCCACGACGATGGGCCCATGTCCTTGTACTTCTCCGAGATCGGCATCATAGCGGCGAGTTGATCTTGCGCGCAATCATGGGCATGTGGTCGAGGTGCTCGAGGAAGGAGGGGCCGTCGTACCACGTGCACACGCTCGCGGGGATGCGCTCCTTGAGGTTGACGCCAGTGTACGCGGACACGGGGATGAAGGTGACGTCCGTCTTGGGGTTGAACCCCGCGGCTTTGATGAACGGCACGAGCTTGTTCTTGATCTCCTCGTAGCGCACCTGGTCCCAGAGGACCGTGGGCTCGTCCATTTTGTTGATGACGACGACGAGCTTCGAGATGCCGCCGTCTTGACGAGCATGATGTGTTCGCGCGTCTGGCCGCCGCGCTCAAAGCCGGTCTCGAATTCGCCCTTGCGCGGAGATGACGAGGATCGCGATATCGGCCTGCGCGGCGCCTGAGATCATGGATGGGACGTAGGTCTGGTGCCCGGGGCATCGAGGATGGTGTATCGACGCGCATCAGTTTCAAAATAGGCGCGACCGACCTCGACAGTCTTGCCCTTCGAGCGCTCGAGAGGGGTGGAGTCAAGCGCCCAGGACAGATACCACGATTCAACACCAGCTTCTTTGGCATCGCGCTCATACTTCTCCATCGTGCGCTTGTCGACCATGCCGGTCAGGAAGAGCAGATTACCGCCCATGGTACTTTTGCCAGCATCGACGTGGCCGATGAAGACGATGTTGAGATGCTCCTTGGCTGGACAAAGCAAATGTTCGATGAGTTATGGGTTACAGGGAGATATGGGACGATACATACTGTTTCCGTAGAGATCCTCAAGCGTAGTCTGGTCAACAAGGGCAGTGACTTCTGCGACGATCGCAGAGGTGTCTGTTTTTGCCTTTTCTGTGGAGAACGTTTTGGAGCTAGGGATCGAGCTTGTCTTAACGGCCTTGGGTACAGGAGGTTTGGCAGCCTCATCGACTCGCTTGTGGGTCGAGGAAGGCTCTGAACTAAGACCAGCAGTGGCGATGGGTTGTGTTGGAGGCGCAGATGCGCCGCCGATGCTGAGTGAGATGGTTGGGGCAGGCCGAGGGGCCTCTGTCTGTTCTGGACGCTCGATCGGAGGTGGGGGCGGGGGAACGGGCTGTGCTGAGGCGTCTGGGACGAAACCTCTACCTGGGACGAAGGAGAATGCACCAGGATTGAGTTTGCTCATCGTAGTTCAAGAAGAGAAACGCGAATGACCGTCACGCAAGGAAGAACTAAAATGTGTGATATAATTAGCTGCAGCTTCCATAAACGAAAATTGCGTCGCGTCCTTTGTGCTATAGGGAACGCAATCCCAGATGAGTGAGTGTAAGTCAATGCGATGGCAAGTGCGCGGAATTGTGGGCAGGACACTGGAAAGATTGTACAGCGACTCAGACGTACCACCAGCTTACCTCGTGCAACTGATTTTGACCGTCTCGAGGATGGTCGAAGATGAGAAGAACGAGAAAGAAGAGATGCATGCGACAGCCTCGCACTTCGATCGAATTCGGTAGGACAATGAGTCCAGTTGTCCTCAGAGAGTCACCATATCAGATCTACCTCCTTATACACATGCCTTGTCTAATTTTACACTTTCCCTCGCTATGATTAGGTTCATGCACGCGCCTAACGTTGCGAAGGCGTGCAGCCCATCGGTATCAACTCAGACGCCGTCGCGCTATCTACATAGTCTCCGTACCCAGGACGATCTTGATAGTGACTTAGAAATTAGTGCGCGTGCTTGTGAGCTGAAGCGCTGAAAGGCAGAGCGGAGATGGGGAATGCCCAGTGGAGACGGTGGATGACGCTGAAGGATGCACAGGCGCGAATGCGTGGTAGAAGGGAGGTACGAAGGAGACTGGAGTCCAGGAAGGATCGCGCATCTCGATATAGAAAAAATGGGAGAGAGGGGGTCGGTCATGTATCCATCGAGGTCGACGAGAAATATGGGATCGTGCGCATGAATAGAGAGACTCCAAGAGAGTGAGAGCTTAAGTAGGCGATGCGTTGGGATCCGGGGAAGGTGTACAAGTGTGATGAATCAAGTAGCGAGGGGTGGAGAATTCAGGGTGGAGAAAACATTCTTAGACAGTATACAATGTTAAAGTTACCCAGAGAAGTTCTGACGGAGAGAAAGACAACGCTATCCATACGAAGACCAAGACATTGGGCCAGGAAACGCCTCGGCGCTCAGCGCACAGCTCTAGGATGAGGAGCGCAGAAGTTAGAACAACGATCAGTGCAGTGTAGTAGAGTCGGACGTTCCGAGCTGCGAGCATGGGCCGCACGATTATGTAGAAGACAAAGCTAAGCAATTGGTTTGAAAGAAAGAGTTCAACTTGTTTGAAATATTTCGCCAACGAGGCTCAGTCGGATCACGTTTGGTTCACAGGGAGATTACATAACCAGGTTTGCGTTGTACCGACCGACATTGTCCTTTCTTTCTTGTCTTCTTCCAACACTACTGCTTGAAAACTCAAGTACTCATCTAGGATCAATGTACACCGAATTTCTGAGTTGCTCCATGGTCGTTTATCTGACGATTGATCGTCGGGTTTGCACCCCGCCACGTCGCTGGACCCACAGAGCACGATATCTGTCAACTGTACCTTCAATCTTCCTCTTGTGTGCCCGGGTTGTTCCGAAGACAGCTTTTATCAAAGTAGGCCCATATAAATCAACCCCAATACCTACAGCGAGGTGCAGAGTACTTAATTGCCTTGTTTGGCAATTTGGAACGTGTTAATGTCGATGATTCTCAAAGACGCTAACGAAAACAGCCTCGGCTACAATCCAACGTAGATCTACGAGGTCCAGTCCAAGAAAATCTACTGAGTATAGCAAGTTAGGTCTTACGAAAGTGTCTTATTCTTATCAGTCTCCTAGGAGGTTTAAAAGCTGCCCATCTTTCGTGTGTCTTCCCAGAAAATTTCCTCTTAGCCCTCGTCTAGCTGCTCAGAAGTCTCTGCACACATACCTCCTCGCCTTTTATAGCGTCTTCGTTTTGCTGTTCCTCGTAATCAACAACGACGCGCATATTCCACTCCTACAGTAACACTCCTCTCCGTGAGGCTCGTGGTGGGTCACCTGACTTTAACCTCCGCCTAGTTCGGTGCGTTCCTCCTCTCCACTTTGTTCCTGTGGGTCCACCGTTGATATTGAATATTGATTATAGTTTTGAATCCCCGTCATTGCTCCGTTGTCTTTTGTTTGTGAATGACCCCCCCCAATTGATACCTTGTTTTTTTTTCTATTAATTTTTCACCATGATTTTTAATTGGTGGGCGAACGACAGCCTGAAATATGACCGTCTCAATTCAGGACCCATGCCCGACTGTCCCAGCTATATATGACGGCCGCGCTCACCACATGGCCGCGCATCTCGCTCCCCACTTCTACCATCTCCAGACATCCCCATTCAACGACAGGGCTCTGGCGCCTCGCAAGGTCTACAATCACATAGATCAGTGCGTACTGTCGCTGGCTCATGTCATGCCTCTCAATGTGCACTTATCTATTCTGCTGAAGCTTGCGCCGCAATATCTGCCCACGCCCACTCCTCTGGCCTTCCTTCCACCTTCTGGCTCGTACAAGGCAACGATGGACATCAACGGTATGGAGCCCTGTCCAAAATACGACGGCAACGCTCCTTCAGCATCAGCATCCTCGCGGGTTACCTCAATCAGCATATTGCGACGGCGCGACCCGACCTTTCCAACGGACGAAGAGACAGAAGAATACCTTCGCAAGTCCCTTTCCATTACACCGACGAGGGCAGTCAATTTATGGGCACTCCCGGATGAACCCTTCAAGGGCAAGCCGCCCAAAATCTCAGATCAGATAAAGCTCGCAATCTGGGGCGCCCATACCCACAAGCTCACACTCCGCCAAATCTACCAGGCTATAGAAGCGCGATATCCTTCTCGAAAGACGGACCCAGACAAAGCTTGGCAGGTTCGTCGCCTTCCCCCATGCTATTTGAACGACTCTTACCATTGTTCAGCGCTCGATTCGCCACAATCTCTCACTAAAGGCCATGTTTATCCGCCTAGACCGCCCGAAAAACGATCCTGGCAAGGGCCACTATTGGGTGCTGGACGTAAGAGAGGGTGACGGAAATCAGAGGGATCGCAGACGCAGTAGGAGGGACGATAGGGACGAGGACGGAGAAACGGACGTATCATCGGAGAGCCAAGCTGGATCTCCTGCACCCATCATGCCTCCATATCCCAGGTCGTATCAACAACTCGCCACCCCTACCAGCTACTCCCAGCACCGTCCAATGTATGCGCCGTACCCTCCACCTCGCCAGGGGCATATGTATCGTCCGGAAGTGGATGTACGCTCTTTCACCGTAAACATGCACACCTTCGCCACCGACTCTACTTCGACTGGACACACAGACCCACCCATCTATCCATCCACCACCCCCTGGGTCGATTCGCTGCCGTTGAGTAGTGACGTACTCGCCAACCAACCGCAGACTCGGAGTTATGAATATTATGATCAACAAGAGCCAGGTGCTATCATGGATGGCATCCCCCATTTTTATTCACGGCGCCAACATTACTTCACATCCCCTGAAGATGAAGATGCGACTTTGAGAAACGCCCCACGGGCACCGCTCTGAACACCGTTCGTAAAGAAAATGACACCGCCGCTACGTAGCTCTGGTCTGCCCCCTCACCTGTTTTCTTATTATTTCGAGTGCATTTCAATATCCCTCGTACATCAATGTCTCGCTTACCGATACCCTTGACGCTTCTCTCCTCGTGCCAATGTTCTCTTTGCTCTCGCGCTGTCTCTGTTTCATGCTTTCCATGTCTATTCTAGCTTTGTATTCATGTCGTAGATGTATTTATTCCATATCATTGGTCTCATGCTCTGACTTCGTTCTATCTTTCGTTGCTTTTCCGTTTAGAAGACAGAGCTCTTGCTGCGTTGGAGGTATCATGGCGGCCCACAACCAAGGCGGATGGAAAGAGGGACGGAGATGACCGTGAATAATGAATTAAATTTGCAATTCAATTTGACGCGGAAAGAACGGCTCCTGCCGAGCTCTGCCGACTCACGTGCGCACGCGTTGTTTTTTTGCGTTTCGTTGAATACACTTTTCATCCCGACCACCACCTCCCCATCGCACTATCCACCGCTTCCGCCTCAAAAACATCGCCTCGCGGAAATCTGTTGAGCAGTCTCGAGAACGGGAGTCCTAACTCCTGCGTTGCCGGGCTTTGTGATCTCTACGAGCAACCACCTCAGCCACGCATTAACCCGTCTTGCACTCCTGCGGCTGGAACGCCTCACCGATTTCAGTCGAGCACTCGCTGTAGAACGTAGCAAGGGCCCTACTACGCTCCATACCCGCACATTCTCTTCCCTCTGAGGCTTATCTCACCGAGTCGCCCTTGTCCAATCATCGAGAGCAGGCAGTGTAAGCAGACCAATTCCAGCGATGCTCAGCTTCCTCTTGTGCAGCATCCATTTGATGGGGAAAGTGGGCCTGCAAGAAGGAAAGTGTGAGCACCATTGAAGCTCGCAAAGGTGAGCTCCCTCCCGGCAGACGACTTGAGCTCACGCCTGGGCTCGTCATCTGCCCCCAGCTACACCCACGCACATTCTAACTCATCTCTACAGCTCCTCAGTCCTCTTCTCAGTCTCTTTCTGCATAGCTGCAAGTACCATCTATCATCTTCCATCCACGCAAGCGACGCTTTCACATCGGGGACCGGGAAGCATCTCTGTCGATGTGCAGATGTAACGACGCGAAGGTCAGAGGACGTCAGCTGCGCGCCGCTTATCGGCCTCTTTCGATCTTCAAAGTCTTATCCTACGTCCCCTCTAACTTGGAGCAAGCTCGATGATCCTGCAAGGCCCCTGCGCTTCCTCTTGCTCTCTTCATCCTGGCCTCTTGCTCCCTACGTCGACTGTCTCTGCAGCTAGCATGCTCGGAAACTCGGGAATGATTTAATTTCAAGATATCTGGAGGACCGTAAGCTCATAGACCACGCTGGACTCTGATAGGATTTTTTTAAGACCACGCAAGGCCTCCTTGGGTATAGAGAAGCTGGCAGCGCTCCTTGGATAGGCTAATCTAGCTACGCCTATCGCTACGCCATGCAACGAACGGAGGCTGTAGCTTTAGCTTAGATGATGCCTCTGCGGGGATCGAGACGAAGGACGTGAGGCTAGTGAGCGATCAGCGCCAGAGGTTTCAAGCTTCACGCACATGCATGAGCCCCTCTGCCTGTGGTCGACATCCTGCTCTTAAAGCATATTGACATGCAATAACAGTAATTCTCTGCATTGTCTCTATAAGGGTTAACGTTGATCGATGCTGACTTTGACCGGTCAATCTGAAGCTCTAGATGTGCTGTCCATGATCAGCACATTCCTAGATTGAGCCTTATAATGCATGCCCGACTTTCATTCGTTGGCTCATGGTACGTCTGGGCACCACGTACGTCAGTTCTATTGATAGTAATAGTCATCTGAAAATTTGTCCTTATTTCTTCTTAGTGCAGAACAGTAGTGTTCAACAGCCCTCAATTACTCTCGACACTCCATTACATTACCGTCAAAATATAGCCTCGTAGTGCCATATTCAACGTAGCTCGAAAGAAAATTATTTCACTTGATTTAAAGGTCGCCGAAATTCCTGTCAAGTCTGTTTGATGTTCGATACATATGCTACAAGTACAAAGTAACCAATTTCATCCCATGTTTTTCAAGCTGATCCTTCCTGACCACGTAGTTTTTGCCTTCGTCATCGACATTTTCCACCCTCTCGAGAGTAAAAATAATAGGCCTAGCTGTTGCTACCTTGATATATGTACCAAGGTTTTTATTGAGGCCTCGCTCTTGCTCGAGTAATACTGCGAAGCAAGTCTTCGAAATGCGGACGCTACTTCCGTCATGGTGTTCTTCGACATTTAACACCCCGACAGCAATGGTGAAGTCTCCATTCTGCAACAGGTGGTATGTTCTAGATTCTGGATGTCGCTGAGTGTATTTCACAAAGACAATGGCATAATAATCTCCAATAGACCGAACATCAGAGTCCGCTTTGAGGTGCCGTACTGCTGACATGAGCAAGACCGGAATTCGTAGTCCTAAGTGGGTTAATATGAGGGGCTTGATAGGATACCATGGGCGCAAATTTGGGCTTGTAGCACGGTTGGTGTAGGCTTTGGGGTATGAAGGAAGAAGAGAGGTAATGGAGGAAGCGATTTGGTAGCCACCCCAATTGAAGATGTCCAAAATATCTTTAAATTTGTTGGTATCGAGTATCTCCTTCAGAAGGCGGAAGAATGCGCGTTCCCGACCTTCGCCATACGCAGTCGAGATGCTGACATTGAAGATTCCCATGAGAGAGTATGCAATGTCTTCTTCCCGAGTCACCTTGCGTGTAGCCGCTAATTCCATTATACGAGAGATCGAGACCTTGCTCATGTCCTCCAGTTCGGTCTGCGTAATTTTTGTGGCAGATTCGATGGCAGCTAGAATTGCCGGATGTAATGTGTCGTTATCCGGGGATGGAACAAGCTGCTTCCAGTTCTTGTTGTAGAATTTGATGACTTGTGGTGCAATCAGCTCCTGCAACGTCCATCCGCGAGTAAACCAAGTGTCATCTGGCATATCTGATAAAGAATTGGAGTTGCCAAGATAAGTGATGCAAACTGCGGCATAATTATACCACTTATACATGGAGCGAATTGATTCGTCCAATTCGGAGCTACTTTTCTTGTCGATACACACCGTGTCAATCCAGCCGAAAGTGAGACCATGATTTTCCCAAGCAGCCTGGCAGAAATTGACCAGTTTTTGACATTTCGGATCTTCTGCGTCGAGTGGGCCCAACTGCCAATCATTGTAGGTTATTTCACCAGGCGTGCTATTCCAAGTATGGGATAAAATGGCGTATTTGACAAGGCCATTCATGAATGGATACACTTTGTACCCGAGCCTATAGATATTAGACTGAACTTTTCCAGCAAGATGGCCAAAGACACCGTTCCTATCCAAGAGAGTGATTTTGAGGTTGGAGCCTTCTGGTTCAAAGTGCAGGACACGGATAGGCATCCATTGTACGATATGCCCTCGTAAGTATTCCAGTGTATTCTGGACCTTCGAATCTTGGCTGACTGATTGGCGTATAACAAGGATTGATTTGTTAGGTTTCATACTTTCGTGCTATTACACTCACACATTCTTTTGTAAAAATCCGGGATCGTATCTAGCTTACAAGATTTGCATTGTTCCCTTCGACAAAATAACGATATACATACTTTCGAGTCCATTCTGTGAATCTTCAAAGAAGCCGGCGCTACTCGCATTCATTTCCGAAGGCGACAAGCTATGCTGACTCTCCTCACACTGCGATTCCCAGAACCAGTCAGTCCCTACATCCATCCTGGCGTATTAGCAGAAACAATCTTTTATGCATACACATATTATTTACCTTCTAAAGAATCAAGTGGGTCTCTGACTTCAATAGATGCAAAATAATTAGCAATTCCGGGATGTATTCATTATGTTTGATTTGAAACGTACAGATTGTGAGACTCTTATCCGCTTTCCTGTGTTGAGCACTCAACAGAAAGTCCTCGAGCTCGTTAATGAATTCATCCGCTTCAACTCCGAGAGGAACATCATCCAAGTCTAAGACAATATTCAATGGAAGGCTGTAGGTATCAAACGGTAAAGCAACTTGACGCACTCTTCATCGCATCTATGTCGAGTGTCTTGATAAGAGGTATGATAAACTTGCAGAGTGTCTGCAACAGCTTTCGAGCCTGTGGGTTCGCGGGGCCTGTATTCGCAATGGCCACCCGCATTAACAATCGCCGAATTGACGAAGTCGTCTGACGAGGACACACCGGAGGACAACATTCCTGATAGTACGTTCGAAATTGGGGAAAGTCAGAGACAAGATGGGAGAGCGAGACGACACGTCCGACCTTGTCGTTTTATTACTTTACTCACACATTCACATGACGCTGTGCAGTTTAGGATGGACATTCCATCCCATCACAACAGCTCTCCCCTCACAGCAGCGTACACAATGCGTGCAGGTGAAGGGCCACATTTTCTCGCAAACGCATCTACTCCATGACTACTCCCTATAAATTGAACACTGACGTACCTCGAACACGATGAAATTACGGTACGTCCAACCATCCCTGCTATGCAAAATGCATGCATTCTCCCACTTTTATCAGGCTCTCTGTACTTTGTACACGGCTGGGCGCGTCGATTCTTTGTGCGCTTCGCGAGTCCGGATCAACCCCGACGCTTCCGTGCTTTCCCTCCGTCCTCTGTCCCTCATCCTTTCGTTCGCTCCCATGCTTTTGGATTTACTTCAAGCCGAACCTCACGAAACTGTATATGCACACGTCGCGCCTTGATATATTTGCACCACTCCGAACCGTCTCGTGAGCTACAGACACAAGCCTGGACCTTGACGCCACTCACGACCAAAAGACGCGATTTTCGTTGAACACGAGATCGTCATCATCGTCCTCCTTCATCGATTCATCTCGCGCTGGTTGGATATCGGTCCGAACTCGTTGAAACGGCGCCCGGATGAGGTCTTCCCCTACGTATGTCCCCGTCCAGGGCCCAACCTTCAGTTTCTTTAGCCCTCGAGCCCGCCTCTGTACGTATTACTCTCCGCTTGCAGTCTTGTTTCTGCTTCGGACATAGCTCACTGGCGATTACTTCTGTCAGGGCCTCTCCCCTTCCTCACGACATCTGTGGTGCCGTTTCTTGGCCGTTTCTTCCCTTCGTGCCCTCATAGCTGGCGCCCTTTGTTCTCTTCTCTACACCAAGCTCGCATTGACGCCGTCTGGAGGCTTCCCTTAAAGCAAGCTGCACAGTTGCACAGTTCCAAGTTCGACCCTGCGCTGTCCATCGTGGCCACTACCTCAATCTCCGAATCTCCCCTCTCATGATCTCACTGCCATCGTACCCCCTTCGTCATTACCACCGCTGCGACTCATCACCCCCACGCCATTTTCTTCCCTCCAGGCGCATGCGAAGGCTCTGTCGCCTGCTCAACATGTCACGTGATTCTCGACCCCGACATTTACGACCTGCTGCCTGAGCCAGAGGACGACGAGAACGACATGCTCGACATGGCATTTGGACTGACGGATACCAGCCGTCTGGGGTGCCAGGTTTGTGTGACGAAAGATATGGATGGGATGAAGTGTCGGTTGCCGGCTGCTACGAGGAATATGTTCGTGGATGGCGAGTGGATTGTCTCAATTTGTTGTTTTTTGGGCGGTACTGATTATGAGTCTTCCACGATTTAGGTGAAAAATCGTCGCATTAGAATTTGGAATGTGTTGTTTGCGATATCTTGATCTTATCATTCGGGCTAATTATTACTATCCACAACTCTCGAGGTGAAACGCGTCGCGCGTTCCGTTTAAGTAGAGCCCTTAGATCACCCGGATAGAACTAGCACTCAATATATATTGGTGGTCCTAACGTGGGGTGAATAAAGTAAAAGCTCCCGTATCAAAGGTAAGTAGCGAGGTATATATACTGGCATCGCTTAATGATGCCAGCAACGGAACATGTAAGTAAATGAACTATCTAATCAGGAACCGTTACACTCCCCCCTTTGAGATTGCATTGACAATCTGAAGAAAAATGTTATGAAAGTAATAAGGGTAACCGTAAGGACGCGTTAGCATCCCTCGATCATAGGTGAAGTAAAAATAGAATAAGATTTGGGCAAGGGGGTACCGGGATTAAAAAATATGACCTAGGGTCGAATTTATTTTTAAGGAGGGATTCCTCGAACCGACCGACCCACGTAAGCAGTCACATGACCAATAATTACCAAATTTGGACAAAAACTTAGCAATTGCCGAAATGTGCTATTATTTTGTTGACCTCCATTGCCTCTACACATTATCCACCACCTCAACTCGCATTCAAGGCAGCCTATTGGCATCATCATCACTTCTAATTCATTTATTCTGCTCTCTAACCCATCTGCACAGCATGCCATGCCAGGCAGCCATGGGTACATGTTTGTGCGCCTCTAGATCTACTGCAGTACCACCCTTGTACATCCCATTCCTGCCAACATACCTAACAAATATGCCACCTCTTTACAATCAGAAGGGGGCTGCACATTCACTACAGGACTGCCCTGCAGGAAGGGAAATGGAATAGCGAGCAGCAGGTACATTATCACCACTGCTACAGGTGGGCAATCTGGTGCTACATTACCTTGTAGCTTTTTTTGACAACAAAATATATATTTTTCTGTTCAATTACACCCTGAATGCTCAACTTGAGCATTTACATCACTGTCAATGTCTTTTTCAGCCCACAAATATTGAGGGGGGGCCATTTCACAACCAAAAAATAGTAGGTCCAAAAAATTTTTAGCGACCCAAATCTTGAACCGACCAACCAACCCTTGGTGCAGTATTCAAATCCCGGCACCCCCTTGGATTTGGGTAATGGTAGGGACATACTCGCGTTAGCAAATACATCCCCGGATCGAAGTATGGGTAAAGTTTAATTGAAAGAAAGGAAGATAATAAGAGACCGACCATTGAGTGAGCACATACAAACATAATTACATCAAGCAGCAGTCGCTTCAGTCGGCTCACTATGGACCGGACTCTTGGGCGCTTCAGATGTCACAGGTGCGGCCATAGTAACATCAGAAGGTTCATCCACGGTACCCCAGATGCGTGGAGTGAATGTCTCAACATCAAGACGCGACATGAGGATGGTAGGAATATGATCTCCACCATACAAAACCCAATACGGGCTATCCAGATTGAATGCTGAACGATCTTGCTCGAAGAAGTGCTTTAAGCGCCGGCAGTCATCGTACGTAGGAATAAACCACCCAGTCCATTGAGGGATGGTTGGTGGTACTCCATAAGTCTTCAAGCGCTCCATGCGCTCATCGTCGACAGCACGCGCTTTGTCTCTCCATCCAATGTTGACAAAGATTTCGTCGAGAAATTGACGCCCGTAAGCGTAACAATGATCAATGATTGACACGGGTACACCATTCTCAATGAGATGAGTGCATATGTCATCAAGAGTAAAATTCTTCGCATTTGCCTCAATGAGGTTATGCGGCATAATGGAGAACGGCGGTCCATTCGCTTCAATGAATGGCATAGTGGGATTGGAAGTGTTGTACGCATCAATACGCTCTTGATATAAGTGCGGTTGTGCAGCTAGCATAGCAAACTGGGCCATATAGGCTTTGCGAGCATCCACGTACGTGGCCCAATGGAATGAGCAAAGCGGTTGGCGAAGACTGTCTCCAACCGTACTCGTCCAGCATAGTCCATGATAAGGCCCTTGATAGCATTTCTAGTACCATGGGTGTGATGAGTTAAATAATATCGACTCCAGTCGGTAAGGTGGAAGGTGTCTCGAGGATCGGGTAACCCATATCCTCCATTCTTGCCATTTGCGCGACTGGTACGGGTCGGCGGCATCGTCGAGAATGGAAGAAATGATTCTGGATCTTTAAAGCCTTTAGGGAAGTAGGTGGGGTCGTACTCCTCAGGATCAAGAACAAAGTTCATTGCATCATCGCGCATTGTCGGGTCAATCCGAAGTGCGGCGTTATAGAATGAGCGAATGAGCGTATGCGCTGCATGTCGGTTGTCCTCCTCATCACGGTGTGGGCGTGTACGTGCCACTGCAATGAGTTTTCTAGCTTCGTCTGCAGTACGTGGAAAGCCTCGAGGTGCTGCATTGTAGATTGGGGTATCCGGAGAGTCGAGTAACTCAGCTCCCCGTGTCTCCGTGATGTGTGATATCACTGTAGTTGACAGGTCACCATATACGAACATATTGTTCCTCGTATAGTAGAAGCCAGCACCCCACAACAACCCAACATTGTAAAGGCTATTTGGGCGCTCGAGTGTGCCGTCAATAGCGACAAGTCCATTGACACGCGTGAATTTGCGCTTTGCATGGTCGAGCTCGAGTTTATAGGCCTCAGCAATCTGACTGTAGATTCCTTTGTTGATATTTTGACGTTTTGCTTTGCGTGCATCGCTCTCGACTCCGTCAGATGGAGGAGGATAGATATCCCGATCAAAATCAAGATATATTTTCAAGGCAGCGTCCGTAGTTTTATCAGACGGCTTTACGTAGTCCTTAGGGTCCGCTTCAGCGAACAGGCCCTTTAAACGTCGACGCACGCCCAAAAGCGCCTCGCGCACCAAGCCAACACGCTCCTCTTCCTCAGGGGATATCTGCTCAAGACCTCGAGCAGCGACAGAGAGTGAAGCCGGCGGCTGGATGATAACCGGGGTCGTGCGCTCCTGGACATGGTCAGCACGTCTGCGCTTCGAAGGTCGAGCCGTATGAATGTCAGCGGTTGGCGCGTCATTGTAGTTCAGCCCAGGAGCATTGTAGGAGGTTGGCATAGGTCCGAACAAGCGATTAGACCTCGCAATGAGGTCGTCAGCGAGGGTAGAATCCGGTGCCATGGACGGTTGTCCCAAATAGGGGCTCGGTTGGGTATGGGCGCTGGAAGATGCACCCAGTGCGTCGGAGCGACGAAACTCGGGTGTGGCCCGTTCGGAAGAGTACCAGGGACGATTCCTAGCACTTTGCGTCGAGCTGGAAGGCTGCTGTTCGCCTCTATGGTTATCTGTTTCGAAAAATGCGATTTTTTGCGGTCAGATCTCCCCCTTTGTGAACTCATCCATAGTAGAGTTCATACCAAAGTGAGTCGGCCGTTCGTTAGAGCGTCGTATGCGTTTCCGCGATGGTTTCGACCGCGAAGATACATGAAGAATTCGATTTGTTACGAGTAAAATACGAGGGTATTGGTTAGAAAGGGGAGGAATTGTTATCTCCCCATGTTTCTTGATAATAACCCAGCTATCATCGCCGAGCATCACGGATAACGATTCCCCTCGGCGCTTTCGGAAGCTGGGAAGGGAATTTAACATTGTGGAGCTCCAGATAACGGTCCAGAGCTTCGAGTTTTTTGCATTCATCATGCGGCTCCCATGTGGTATCACCAAGTGACCACCGTATTTCATATTCTAATTTACCCGAAGTGTTTCGTCGATGGCCTATGATTTCGTCGACATACCACTCCTGGTCATCACCGGCTCCAAAATCGTACGGTTCCGGAGTCATTCTATTAGGAAATAATGCATCAGAAGATGCAAGATATGGTTTCAGGAGAGACACATGAAATGTCTCATTAATTCGTCGTTTTTTCAGTACTGGAGGTAAGTCCAGAGTGTAATTAGACGTTTCAGGATGCGCCTTAGTTATCCTGTAAGGTCCGATAAATTTCGGGCGAAGTTTGCGCGTCCTGTTCTTTGGTAAATTCAAGTTTTCCGTAGATAGAAAGACGAGATCATCTATTTTTAGCAACGGATCGTCGCTTCGATGTCTGTTAGCTTTGAGCGTCTGAAACGCTCTGTTCTCTATAATAGCATCATGTGCACGTGCGAGATTCTCAAGTGCAGTTTGTGCAAACTCCCGCACACCTTTAGGATATTCTCGTCCTTTAATTTCTTTGATCATTGACGGCAGATAGCCGCTGTTCAATTCAAACGGTGTGTACTTAGTAGTTTCGAGACGCTTGCATTTATCGCGAACTCGGTCATATCAATACAGTCAACCCAGTCTTTCTGATCAGGTGAGACTGTTGCTCTGAATATTTGCGCAACGGATCTGTTTGCGCGCTCTGTTTGCCCATCCGTTTGCGGATGGAATGACGTTGACATCAAAAGTTTAGCGCCCATGATCTTATGTAATTCCGTCCACCACTTGGACGTGAACTTCGAGTCACGGTCGCTCACTATTGAGCTCGGAAGTCCGTGCAACCGCACAATTTCTCTCCGATAAATCCATGAGAGTTCGGATGCTTTCATAGTTGTATGTACGGGAATTAAGTGTACCATACTTGTCATGCGGCAAATAATTACCCAAAGATAATTAAATCCTTTAGATTCAGGGAATGGACCAATAAAGTCCATACCAATTGAATCCCATGGCTTGGTGGGAATAGGAAGTGAATGAAGCTTTCCGGAGGGATGCTTATTCGACGTCTTTGTGACTTGACATGTAATACATGTTTTGCACCAGTCCTCAATGTCTTTCCCCATTCGAGGCCACCAGAACCATCGACGTATATAATCTGATGTCTTATGAACTGAAAAATGACCAACTATAGTATGAGCTTGGTCAATTATTTGCGTGATAACTTCACGGCTATTGTGTGGGATGCATGTCACATCAACATTATTCAAGTTCCGTGTATAGATAATATTGTCCTTCACGGTGAATTGACGATACTTTTCCGGCTCTTTAATAATAAGTTGGAAAAGTTTGTCAGACTTATAGCCAAGTTTGATTTCTCGAATAAACGAGTCATCTTTCAATTGCTTTGGCTGAGGATGTTTCGCGGTACTGCGTAACACCTCTTCTAGTGTAGGATCCACGTGTTCTCGAGTTGAACGAGATTTCTCTTTATTTCTTTCTGGAATTGGGTGAACTCCTAGTCTCGTACTTTTGAGTTCATCTGCTTCTTTATCACGCAATTCTACACGGTCTTTCATTTGTCGTATTCGGCTACTTCTACGAACAATTGGTTCATCCATTGCCCGTAGGTAATCTGTACTTTCAAATACCTCTTGATAACGTTGGCGGGGCAAGTCATCTCCATCTTTGTCTATTCGAACATCTGCATTTACAAATTCATATGGTTTATAAATATCTGCAGGTGTATCATTCTCGTAATATCGCGACAAACAGTCTGCGACCTTGTTCAGTTCGCCTTTGACGTAAGTAATGTCAAATGTAAAGCGAGCTAGGTAGTCTAGCCATCTCCGTTGTCGATGACTTAATGTGTTCTGTGTTTTGAAAAACTCTAATGCTTTGTGGTCGGTTATAATGTGTATTTTATATCCAACAAGCTTGTCTTCCCATTTCATTAGTGCTTCTAGTATTGCTAATGTTTCAAGTTCATGCACTGCATAATTGTGCTGTGCAGCAGTGAACTTTCTCGACATAAACCCTGCAGGTCGACATTGATTCCAGCTTGGACCTTGTCCATACATAGCTCCTACGCCGGATTTTGACGCATCACATATAACCCAAATTGGATCCTTTTCTCGGGCTTGATAGGCTGTAATATTGGAGTCTTTGTACATAAGTGTTTGATCATTTCAAAACACTTCTGATGTATAGGACGCCACAGGAATGGTGCGCCATTTTGCGTCATGGCCATAAGCGGTCCTGTATACATTGAAATATTTGGTAAAAAATTGCCAATATAATTTACAAGTCCAACAAAACGCTGGATATCATTATAGTTTCGAGGTGTTCTCCAGCTTCGAATACGATCTAACTTATCAGTGTCTGGATGAATTCCTTCATTGTCAATGATGTGACCTAAACAGTCAATTTTATCTGCATAAAGTTCACACTTTGCCCATTTTAAGTACAACTGATGTTTTCGCAGTCGATCAAATATAATCTTGAGGTATTGTTCATGCTCTTCAATGGTGTTCGAAAATATGAACAAGTCATCCAGATATACATGCAAAAATCATCCGATGCAATCTCGGAAGATAAAGGTCATCAGCCGCTGAAACGTGGCTGGTGCATTACAATCTCCAATCTGAATCACATTACTCATATAAGTTCCTGTGATTGTACTGAATGCTGTTTTAAAGACATCTTCAGGTCGTATTCGTACTTGCTCGTATGTAGTGATGTGCCGGCTCGGCTCGGCCTGAAAGCCGCGGCTTAGGCCCGGCTTTTTGAGGCTTGGGCCTGCCAAAATTGAAGCCCGAGCCGTCCTCCTAGGCTTGGGCCGGCTTCGGCTCGGCCCCGGCCTAGGCCGCGGCCTGCACAGCATTAAATCACGTGTAGTAATCCCACACTCTGATTGGCTATCACGACACGTAGTTCAACAACCGCTCTTACCTTTCGTCCGACTCCCACCACCCCCGCCTCCCCTTTCGACAGGGATGTAGTCATGCCCACTGCACCAACCACATGCACGATACCCAAGGAACGTGAAGGCGGGTGAAGGAGGATGAGGGACTGGGGATGACGCGTCATCGTCCTCCCCGCTTCAGGTAAGTATTCGTCTCCCATCCACCATCCCTGCCCACTCTCCTCGCCGTCCCCTTAGCCATCAACCACCCTCCTGCATTGCGACGACGGTCGTTTTTCGCAGCGCAAGGAGAGGATGACAGCACGTGAGTCATCCGCTCTCCACCCCTGCCCGTCGCTGACGACGGGGCGCCGTAGGTGGCCAACCCACGGTGTTGGTTTCTCCCCCATCGTTCCTCTCTCGTATCAACCCTACCATCCACCGTCTCGCATCCCTGGCCAAAACGACGACCGCGACCGCACAAGCAGCAGCTGGCAGCTCGCGAGCACGGCGGACGTAACCACTGCGCGTATACAATACGGGGACGGTGATGCCCAGCCAAGACGAGACCGCGATGGCGAGAACCGCGACGCATGCGACAGCGTGCCTCCGTCCCTGCCCCCGGCACCCATTCCCACCCTCTAGCACTGGCTCTGATACGCGGCGAGGACGGCAACAAGAGCGACGCGCGGCGACAAGATGACGGGCCATGATCACATCGCCGCCTCTTCCCTCATCCCCCCACTGCCACCTGCTTCCCACATCTACGGCCTCAGCTCAAGGTTCCACTGTACCGCCTGCGTGTACAAAGTACACCGCCTATTTTACGGCGTCTACGGCACGCAGACGCGACTATTTGGAACGTTTTGGGAGGCCAAAAGCTGCCGGCCTGAGCTGCGGCCTGCGGCGGGCGGACGACGACGATAGAGGGCGCCGCAGCAGACAAGTAGCAACACCCGATGCGCCCAAGTTTCACACCTAGAACTGGGAGCGTCGAGGCATACTTTCTGCTCACCGCGCCCACCCCGTCGCCTGCGCCCTCGCCCCTTTCTTGAACGCGCCCTTTTCCGCGCCCGCCATCAGCAACCCTCCCACTGTACCGTCTGTGTGTACAAAGCACGCTGCACATTTTGCAGTGTCTACGGCACACAGACGCGACCATTTGGGTGCCTTTTGGGTGTCTGAAAGCCGTCGGCCTGAGCCGCGGCCTGCGGCTTCCCAAATCTGAAGCCTGAGCCGTAGGCCGCCCCAAGCCCAGGGGACGGCCTCCTACGGCCCCGGCTACTTTCGGCTCGGCTCGGCCGGCTTAGGCTTGTAAGCCTAAGCCGGCACATCACTACTCGTATGCATCTGTAAGATCTATTTTGGATCTATATTTAGCTCGAGCTATGTCTTCTCGAATTATTTCCTGGTCAGGTAAAGGCGTAACATCCTTTATTGTATTGTCATTACGTTGACAGCAATCAACGACAGTCCTCAGTTTCCCATCCTTCTTTGGAATACACATCAATGGTGCAGCTTGAGTTGCGCTACTTGCAACCCACCATCCCGCATTCACATAACGGTTAAGCTTTTCATAAAACTCGGCTTGTAGTGATTGCGGGCACCTTGGAGTATGATAATTATATCTTTGATTCTCATCTATAAGGTGTATTTCATGGTTGATTTCCCGAAATGGCGGAAGTTTACTTGGAGTACCATTCACAATATCATCGTATTCCTGTCTCCAGTTATCCCGTAATTGCGGAATATCCTCTTCTGTCAAGACAGCTTTTGCCTTTCCTTTTCGATCAGGTAATTTGATTTCTTGAGCTGCGCGAATCTCTTCTTTAGGCGCTGGTTTAAGCTTTTCAAATCGTAATTTGAGTTTATTTATATTCTCAATATCATCTTGAATTGAATTCAATCTATTTTTACTTCGAGTTTCTTTCTTCCGAAGGTCTTTCGCATTAGGATATATAGTATCAAACTCAACTGAATCTGATATTTCATCAGGAAGTGCAGTTCGATATTTTCCTGCTATGGGTACGGTTATTCTAGTCTTGTGCGCAGTCATGTCATACATGATCTGATTCAATTCTTTGGGCATTCGTGGGTCATATACCCATTCTAGTTCTGGATTTGGTATAGGACGTTCCCAAAATGATCGAACATGTGGGCGCTTACTGATTTGTTCCCCTCAATCTCATCTAAGATCTTTTTCTCTGTCTCATCATCTATGAGATCTTCAACTTTAACTTTTGAAGATGTTGGTTGGCAGTATGCTATATTGCTCTGTGATAGTGGCTCTTTATCTTTCACCACATTTACTTGTTTTTTCTTCTGTTCCCGATATTTATCAGAAACTTTAACTTTCGGTTTCTCAGATTTACGCTTGTGATCTGTCATTTTCTCAACTTTTTTCGCAGCTCAATTTTTTCGCATTTTGTGTGCTCTTTCCCCCCTGCTGAGGATTCTTAAGATCCTCAACACTTATGCTAATATGCGCTACAATTGACTCAATTGAATCTGGTAGTGCACGTGATGATGAATCCCGCAGGACTCGTAGGTCATCCTCATCCACCACCTCCTCAATAGAAGGTTGGTGCTTTCGTAGTCACTCGGCTCTATGATCACTGGCCCGTGCTCTATTCACTTGAGGCTCAATGTTTGCTGGATAAGGAAGAGCCGGAAGTTCTTTACCATTTATAGTAATTACTTTCCGTCCAAAGTCAAGAATAACTCCATGCTTGTGCATGAATGGAGTTCCGATTACTAGATCATAGCGATCTAAGTTACATATATCGACATATATGTTATCTTTAACACCAGGCATTCCGATGTCAACTTCAGCACCATGCGTGATCTTTGCACGACTTCCAACTGTTCCCAACTGGATCGTAAGTGGATCAAGCAGTGGAAAAGCTTTATCTTAGCAATATCAACAAGTACTGGTGTTATTGCTGTGGTAGTGCTTCCTGCATCCCACAGTGTCCAAGCTTCTTGTCCATTGACCTTAGTATAGGTTATCAGACAAAGTTTCTGTTCCGGCGGTGTAACCGGCCGTGGTCGTGGTGTCCCACTTGATTTGAATGTACCTCTTCGACACTGTACATTTATAACTTTCTTTTGCTGCTCAATGTCAGGTGTAACTTCAGTCATTGCTTGAATAGTATCATTCACATCCACTTTACGGAAATCGAGTACCATAGATTCATTATTGTCTATACCTCGCATTCCATAAAGGCTTTCTGTCTCTGACTCTCGAGTGTAGTAGTCATTTTCATATGGAACATTAACAGATTCTGTATCACTTTGCTGATTTTCATCAGAACTATCTCCTCGCGAAGCATCTGATTGATTCTCATTTTCGCCATCAGATACTGAGTATGAAGACATAGGACGATTATTATCTAAGTCATCATTATCTTCATTTCCTGCTGTATGTGCTGCACGCACATACTCTTGTCTATTATGTCCATGATTCTTCTTAGTTGGACAATCAGGTGCATAATGTCCCATTTTTCCACATGCAAAACATTTAACTTGGCTAAGTGCCTTGTCATTATTTTTGCGGTTCACGTCATTCCCTCGGTCATTAGGGAATGATTTACGAACAACTAGTTGCCTTGTTTCTACCTTTGGACGACTAGGCATGTCATTCACATTTCGAGGTTGATGGTAGGGTCGTGATGGGTGCCTATCACGCATCTGCGTCACTTTCTTGCGCTCGCGCTCACGCTCACGAGGTGAACCCGTATCTTGTCCATCATTTCGTCTTCCTGATCGGAAGGCTTGAGAGTTCTTGTGATTTGTAAACACGCCTAAGGGAGCACTGTCCTCATAGTGGCGTGCGGTACGCTCAGCAGCCTCTATAGATTTGGCTTCTTCCACAAGTTCCTCAATTGTATTCATTTCAGGCGTGAAGTCACGGTTAAATAACTCTTTACGCCAATCTGATGGGATTGCACGGATGAATCTATCTGCCAATGTATAGCGATCTGGATGATCAAGCATAGTCTCTGAAATATCACAGATCTTATCATAAAGTCCCTGTATTCCAGTCTCTGTGTTGTATCTTGCTTTTTCAAACAAGGTACGTGCATCTTGCGTAACTGAAGCAAGGATGAATCGATCATACAATGCTGTAACCACTTCCTCAAAGGTCCAATGAACCTTGGTTCGGTTCTGTCCAAAGACATGGTGTTTAAGAAAGCTATGAGCCTTCCCTTCAACCAAGAGGTTACTGTATAACACTCGTGCTTCATCTTTCTCTATTCCACTTAAATTTGCAAGTGCAAAGTAAATAGATACATCTGTTACCCAGGTTTCTAGGACTTTCATCTTGTCATCTCCTTTGTATTTAACAAGATCCTTCATATCAGGAGGCTTAGGCCTATCCTTTTCTCCTCCAAATATACGCTTAGTTCCGCAATGATCACGGATTATATTAATTAAGCGCTCATGCATATCGTGTCGATAGCGATCTTGCACGTCATGTATTGCTGTCTTTAGTGACGGCCGATTTCTAACTGATTTGTTCCAAAAACCGGAATCATTATCCCTACTTTGGCGAGGCACCTCCCAAGGTATAGGCGCCTTTATTTCTTGTGAAGGATTTTTATTTTTTCCCTTGTCTTTATCTTGATCACGTTTATCTCTGTGATCATTATTTCGTCGATTTGGGTCTGGTTCGCCTTTGTCATCATCATCACCTGGTCCTCCAGGGTCTCCAGGATTAGGCGCTCCTGCAACTTGCCCATGTTGACTTCCTTGATTCACATTACTATGTGATTCTTGCTCGCGAACTTGATGATTTATGAACAATTCACGCATAACATCAATTACATCATTCCCATTCCATCGAATTCCTTGGTCTGAGTAATTTGTCCGACCAGTAACTTCAATGTCCCTGTCCCGTATCTGTTGCAAAACAGCTCGGTCCTGCATATCATTTGCTATTCCAATTCGTGATGTACCGGGTATTCTATACCGTCCGGCAAGTTCCAGTAGTTTATTTCGCGAAATGAATCCATGATGTATATAATATTGAGCACCTTCATTTATCATACTATCCCCATCTCTCGGTATATACGAGGGAATTGGTTCTTCTTTTACAACTGGTGGAGGTATAGTTGAAAATCTCACAGATGTATTATTATATTGCTTTGGGGATTGGTTCTCATAACTTTCGTCAAGCCCCGCAGCGTGGTACTCATTTAACATTTTAGAATTAACAGATCTCGATAATTCTGTGTCTTTAGATCCCACATTAACGGAAGGCGCTTGAGTCGATCCTACGTACTCAATTGATGCGCGCTCACTTTGATCATGCGGCGATCCGATTGATGTGTTGATAGGCGCCCGCGGTATAGGCGCATGTATTTCACTCGCTGATTCAGATCGGCGAGTATTTATTTGTCGATGAACTAATTCTATGTAGTTCTCGGGGGTAGGAGCATATACGCCCCTGTTATCACCTCGATGTGTCATATCCATATAGAATTGAACACAGAGTCCAACACGCTTCATTACTGATGAAACGTACATCTCGTCATTGGCATTCCCTGGTCCTAGCCCTTTAGCGCCGCGCGCCAGGATCGTGCTCGACAGCGCTTCGGCTACCAGTTCGGAGCGTCTATCTATAGGCACTTCCGCTTCCGTGAAGTCTGCCCAAAATAGCATAAGCTTTTGTGCCAAGAATGTATTGAAAGGCACGATGGGAATATTTGTTCCCAATCCGTATCGACGCATAGCCTCATTGGCGCCGGCCCGCGGCGTGTGTCGTCGGTCCATCTCGGGAGTCCGATAAGGTACGGATATTTCGGATGGAGCCTCAGAGCGGCTATGCTCGTATCCTTCAGCCGGATAATCAGCTGTGCGACTTCCCGCTCTTGTCTGGGGAGTCATCGTGTGTTCACTGCTTCGAATGCTCGCACCCGGCGAGCGTGACGTGGCAGTGGTGCCAGCCCGGGCTTCATAGCCATGCTCAGCTGGCGGTTGAGCTTGTTCGCTTGCGCTACGTGACTGCGTCGAAGCGTACATGCTCTCGGAATTACTTGGAAAGTTTCCGGTAGACGACATCTTGTCTCGTCTGTGTAGTTTAATTTTTATTTGAGGTTTTTTATTTCTTTTTATATGTAGCTTGTTAGCTAGGTAGTACAACCAATTATATGATTGTAGTTCAAAAAAGTGAAACGCGTCGCGCGTTCCGTTTAAGTAGAGCCCTTAGATCACCCGGATAGAACTAGCACTCAATATATATTGGTGGTCCTAACGTGGGGTGAATAAAGTAAAAGCTCCCGTATCAAAGGTAAGTAGCGAGGTATATATACTGGCATCGCTTAATGATGCCAGCAACGGAACATGTAAGTAAATGAACTATCTAATCAGGAACCGTTACACGAGGGCATTTCGTTCGCGTGATCGTTCCGAGTAACGCAAAAACACTCTGACACCATCCTCCTTGTCGTGTTAAGCAGGCTCTAATTCACCAAGTTTGGCGTTGCAAAGTGATGGATAGAATTTCATGCTGAGCCTCCTCGTCGTGCACGGTACTGTCAGGACTTCTCGCGGTTCTGGCAATGCTTGGACTCACTAGTAATCACTAGGAGCACCGATATTGAAATCTCTACTGCAATAGAGTTCGGATTTCGAACTTTCAGGTGTTTCGTGCTTGCGCACGAAGAGATAAAAATATTAAATGTTGGGGGTTTGATTATCACAAAGGGTATGTAGTATCTCGAGCGCTCGTGAAGGCCTTTGGCTAGAACATTTTCTGGGTATGAATAATGTGCAATTTGCAGAGCACCGAATATGGACAACAATAAAGATAGCTAGAGGTCGGTATGAGCTCCTGAAAATCTATCTTTTACGATGTTGACACACACCTGTATTAAATTTACGACCATGTCCTCCCACTCAATGCATCTCCTTGGATTCTGGCACCGTCGTGTCCAGTGAACGCGAATCGCCTGCCTCCGACGAGAGTTTCGCTGCCCGCCTCCGGTAGATCTCGCACAAAATCCCGACCGCTGCAAACAATAACATCTCTACAACCGTGCTCGCAGCGGCTAATATCGTGGGCAGCTGCTCTTTCCCGCGCGGGTAATATACTGCGCATGGAACGTACCCCGCCCCAGTGTACACCGACCCCACACAATAGTTCCGCCTCAAACTCAGCACGCGCACCGCGCGTTGGAGGACGAACCCCACCGCCACTGCCCAAAGGATGGTCGTCACTGCAGCGGTTGTAACACCGCGCACAGAAAAGGGCGTAGCACTGGCAGGCATGATGGAGGCCGTGCCATGGGCATGAAGCCAGGCGTAGAGCGCGGCGGTGGTGTGGAATACTAGAGAGAGTGCAAAGGCAAGGATGACGGGGATGGCTTGTTTAAGGTCGAATCGCGCGAACGCGACGAGGGTGGCGATGAAGGCGAAAAAAGAGAGGGAGAGGGAGACTGCGATGATGGGACCGAAGTAGGGTGGGATTTGGGTTTGGGGTTCGGGCTCCTCTGGGGTGAGCGTAAGTGTTGTGGAAGCTGTATCAGAGGCGGCGTCGTCTACGATAATCATGATATGTAGGATAAAGCTTTGAAGCTTGAAGCAAGGAATGAATTGAAATTGGGATTACGAATAACAAATACTCAAGGCCGCTTTGGACCCAGGTTTTTTTCCGTGCACCTACCGTGCAGGGACGTGCGACGTGCCGTGCTGATTCCGTGCTGTACCGTGCAAGTACCGTGCCGTGCCGCGCACTGCCGTGCAAGTGCCGGGCAATAGTGTGAGTGTTCGAATCAACAACGATAAGGCTCTGCAAGCATCCAAGATGTCTGAGCTTCCTTAGAGATAGCTCAAATACATTATTAAAGTGATATAAGATTTAATATTGTGCTGAATTATTGTGAATGTTGCACCTCAGACTTTAAAAACTATCACGAAATTATTCACAATTTTTGTGAGTTAAGGTTAGTTTTGTTTTAATCAGTTAAGCTATACTCATCTGGATTACATCTTATTATCCAAGAAATGATCTTCCGGCCGCAAAGATGAAAAAACGAATGATACATGCGCCACTCAAGTCAAATTCCCACGGCTTTCACTGGGCGCTTAATGTCAAAACCACTGCACTGCCGAGTACGTCAAGAAAACCTCACTTATCGGGTATAAGGTATAATCTAGACATTATATATAAAGTAACGCACCAAAACATTGAAGCAGAGTTAAATTTGAAGGCCCGTAAAGGGACGTGCAAGTACCGTGCAAGTACCGTGCAATATCGAGAATTACCGTGCATGTACCGTGAAGTACCGTGCACTTACCGTGCGGGATGCGCATGTACCGACGGAAGGTACCGTGCAAGTACCGGGCAAGTACCGGGCAAAAAATGACATTTTAAAATAAATATATTGAAGTTATTGGGACGATGCGCAAGCTTCACAATACATTCCTGCCTTCACTGTCGGCGTCTTGTTTTTGGCTGAACACTTACTTTCGGGACTTGCCGGATAATGTGGTCTTATTTGGTTGGACCTTCTGAGGTAGAGATATTGCATTGTTTCGGAGATAGGGCAGTGAGAGTGAGGCAAATTTGATACAAATTGACAGAGAATAATTATTATAATTTTTCTCACCTTTTACTCTGGGCTTCCAGACGACGAGGAAGTACTTAGGCGTGGTATCGAAACTGATATGTCACACTCATAACGTGACATGTGACTACTTCAACTTCATATTGTCTGAATCGCGCTCGACATATGAATCCAATTGTCGCAGGATTTACGTATTCTAGGTCTATTTAAGAAGCATATTCCATGTAGGTACGTAGTTTCTGTTTTACTGATGAATAAACAAAGATATTATGAGGTATCCATTTTTTCTCAATTTACAACTCATTTCTTTAAATATACATGTAAGCTTTCCCATAAGTATGGAAAAAAGAGGTTAGATGTGTCCTATACTAGTCTCTAGGCTTCTAACAGCTTAATTATTAAGTTTTTTGACAAAATTTTTCTTCCGTGCAAGTACCGTGCAAGTACCGTGCTTACCGGGCACGGTAGCACGTACTGCACGGAAAAAGCTGTTGCCCCATCTCCTTCCCATTCATCCGTGCTCAGATCATTCATAACGTGAATGTGTACGTATTTTTGAACTCGAGATCGTTGGCCCTGTGTCTGGACATTCGATGCTGCGACACTGCGAGCCTTTGTGCATACTTTAAGGATGGATGAGCTCTTCGGATGACGAAACATGCGATACTCATGCAACACGTCGGAATTCATGAACCTTCTAATGATTGGGCATGTGGCCCTCTCTGATTCTGATATGCATCAAAGTGCACTCCTTTCATTACCGCCTCTTACCGCCCTGTAGTGACGCTTCCTCGCTGGTTTGGACAGGCTATTTAAGTCTATCTTGATACTGACTCGTTATAGGCAGAAGGAGAGGAGAGGGGGGCTATGTGTGCGTATCGGCTCATTATGGGCGTCCGTTAGCACATTTATTATTACCGGATTGATAGACTACCTTTCTGAATAATATACTGGAAACTAAGAAAATAGGATAACCTTTCCATTTCCGAATAGAGAACCTACCTCGTGAAAGATACCATTTTCCGTCCCGGATATATAACTTTTGAGTCCATATATTACTTTTCTCATAACATAGATGCAAAATTCCGTGCCATATACGCTAAATTTGCTCCTGGAAAGATAGAACTCGACTTTATGCGTCCAAATAGACGGAGTGTGCCGACATTGCCGGACGTCTAAATTTAGTCCATCACGGCAAACGTCGGCACGCCCAATCGCCTCTGAACGCGCACCAAGCGCGTACGCACAATACACAGCACCTTGCACCATGTGCGCACAGGATCACATAGAGAACAACCAGAATGTATTGCCAGAATGTACGTCCAGATGTTCAATGTAGAAATGGCTCAACGTAATAACACATCAGTAGAATATCAAGTTAGAGCCTGCCTGCATGCACGCAGCGTGTCGCGCGTACGCAGTGCGCATGTCCCCAAACAGTAAATCTAGCTACTGTGAATTTTGTAATTTTTTCCGAGGCAATGCCTTCAGTATCTGGCAGTACATTTTGGTTGCTCTCTTTGTGATCCTGTGCGCACATGGTGCAAGGTGCTGTGTATTGTGCGTACGCGCTTGGTGCGCGTTCAGAGGCGATTGGGCGTGCCGACGTTTGCCGTGATGGACTAAATTTAGACGTCCGGCAATGTCGGCACACTCCGTCTATTTGGACGCATAAAGTCGAGTTCTATCTTTCCAGGAGCAAATTTAGCGTATATGGCACGGAATTTTGCATCTATGTTATGAGAAAAGTAATATATGGACTCAAAAGTTATATATCCGGGACGGAAAATGGTATCTTTCACGAGGTAGGTTCTCTATTCGGAAATGGAAAGGTTATCCTATTTTCTTAGTTTCCAGTATATTATTCAGAAAGGTAGTCTATCAATCCGGTAATAATAAATGTGCTAACGGACGCCCATAGCTCATAACTCAAGGCGAGCATCCGCTATCGGAACCTTGAGTAGACATCGATAGATTCAATCATCTTCGTAAGAACAGACAAATGCACAGGTGGCGTATATGGTAGATAAAGATAAGCTGACGGATTTAACTCTGGTGCATGTCCATTCAATTTTAGACTGAAGAGCATCATCGTGTGCAAAAGCAAACACGAGGATGAAGTGCGAAGCTGTGGGATGCTGTAGCTTTTGCTCTCGCTATCTCTCTTTCTCATATCTCATCCTTGTTTGCCCAGCTCAAACGTACAGTCTTGAAAAATGTCATCTTCTGGTACATCGACGGACAATTCTTCTATGATCGATGACACGGTGATTCACTTTGGACAGGTCCCCCGAGTACGCAAGCTCGAAAGTTGTTGCGGACGCTCGGAAAGTTTGTCATTACGCTTGCAAAGTCAATCGATATGAAAAACGAAGAGGGTGCGTGAACTTGACAATATGCTTGTGTACTTTGTCGCTGACAATATCCTCTTAGACACTGATGACCTTATGTTGGGAGTCGAAGCGATTGAATTTGTTACTGAGCTCGAGAAATTCCTTTCGAGTTCGCCGCACCAAAAAGGTAGGGGGAATATAGAAGTTAGTATATTGCAACCATGTAAGTTACAGTACAAATTTACGGGAAGAAGTTGACGTTGCTAATTCCCTGGTACTTGCACTTGCGTCTACCAAGTCAATGACCCACTGCGCTACATGGAAGGTTGGAATTTTATATAGCCAGATAGATAATAAACTAATACATTAAATTGAACATAGGGACAGACTGGTTTTGGGCAAGTTCGCATGCTGGCCCGGGGGAAAATAGCTTGACACCTTCAGGAAGACATTCAGAGATCCAAACCACACGTACTCGTGTGTATTATTCTTTTATCACAGAAAGGCAGGAATGAATATTAAATTTTTTGTGTTAGATGTGACTTTGTACAAACAACCATGTCAATGTAAGTGATGTTTTGAACGTAACCGCATCTTGAATCAATATATGCTGATCTAGTAGAGGAACATTCAGCGAGGAAGGATTCCCAACTCCAAGCGGACCTGGCAACTCTGCGAGAGAAGATAACCATATACATGCCCATCCGCGTCCTCCACTTTGAACCAGTTGGCCCCAAGCTCAAAATCTCCCTCTTCGACCACAATGCCATTTATGGTCATCTTTCCCAAAAACTCCTGTCTGATTTCAATGAGGTAGAATATGATGCCAGCAAATGGCAATCAAACCACATCAGATATGCAATTCTGTCCCATACCTGGAACCGGACTCCCGGTGAATTGACCTACATCGATTGGCAGAATGGTCCGCTTGATACAGACGCGCTAGAATGTCAAAAACTAGTCAATTTCTGCAAGGCCGCCTGGGAAAACCATGGGCTGACTTTTGGCTGGATCGACGCCGTCTGTATTAACAAAGAGAGCAGCTCAGAACTCGATGAATCAATCCGCTCTATGTATAAATGGTATTTCTACGCGGATCTCTGCATCACGTATCTTGGCCAGACCAATTCATTATCAGAGATGCGTAACGACTCGTGGTTTACTCGAGGCTGGACATTGCAGGAGCTCATCGCACCTGATGTTATTAAATTCTACAACAAGAACTGGGACCAACTTATTCCATCGGAGGACAACGACAAAAAACATCAGCAATTCTTAGAGATTATACAATCTGCCACAAAAATTACACCCAAGGAACTCAATAACATCTACGAAGTTCCAATCTCCAGACGAATGGAATTGGCGGCCAGGCGCCAGGTGACCCGCGAAGAAGATGCTGCGTATTCGCTCATGGGAATATTCGACGTCAGCATTTCGACTGCATATGGCGAGGGAGAGCAACGCGCATTCTTCCGTCTTCTAAAGGAGATATTCGATTCCAACAAAGACGTTTCTGACATCTTCAATTGGGGAGGCGGCACTGCATCGATGACCTCCCTTTTCCCTTGGAATAGCCAGCGCTACACCTTTCGATCTACAGACCCTAATTTACGCCCATGGCGACCTATCGAGCCATTTACGCTGACCCATTTGGGATTGCGTACGCCAGTCCTGCTCATGTCAACGGCATCAGTCTCAGAATTGGACTCTGGCCACCAGCCTGTCGGAGATTATTACGCCACTGTTTCTGTTCACACACGGTTCCCAAAGCATACGACTTACGGCCTGTTGCGGAACAAGAATTTTCGCAATGCAATAGGAGTATTAAATGTCGAAGAACATACTGATAGAAATAGCATCCGCATTTCGAAGACCTGCTTCGCAGTATTACTCGAGCCAGAGCAAGATGGACCAAAAAGCGCAGGGAGATATGAGAAGGTCGACACAGAGGAGCCAATTGTTTTCCCGCTCAAGAAGTTGGGCAATGAACACAATGCAGACAAAGACTACTATGTGGTCAGGAAGGATCAGCTTGAAAATCACGGCATGAAGTTAGTTACTTTGTACCTGTAGATCCTGTAGATTCAATGGAACATTTGATTTCCAGTGTCTCGGACGTGTAACTGACGGCTTGGTACCCTGCTCGTCAAAAAAGAATCCCTCCTAAATCCTACGCGACGGCGGAATCTTGCACACGAAAGCCGCGTACAGATACGGACAAATCGAAGAGAGATTCCTGTCAATTAACGACCGCAAACGAGGCGCAAGAGCACCAGCAGCGAAGCTCAAGGCCGTGGTGAATAGAGCAGTAGGCGGAGTAACACTTATACCATGAGAGTCTCGGAGAATTGGGTGCAGATGTCTATAACCCGCAGGCGCAACTCGGAACAATTCAGAGCGCCGACAAGTTGGGCGTATTGGCTCAGAGTTCCGAGCAGTTCAGAAAGTCGTGAGGGCGCTGATGCCCGATTCGGACGCCCTCAGAGATAGCGATCAAATTTGGAGCAGACATGAAACGTGCATCTATGACATGTTAATCTCGAACTAGGCGATGGATGGGAGCCGCTGAAGGCCGTATGAACGAGACTGTATCGATACTATTTCGCGTCGAGGTGTATGGTGTCCCGTTGATTACAGAGGGTAAGGTAAGATTGGATCCTGGGAGGCTGACGCGACTGACACAAAAGGCATTGATAGCCTCAGCACATTGAGCCTGTCGTCAGAAGTTGACGCCGTATGGAACCTCTTCATCATCCAGTGGTGCACCCATCCTTCCAGCTTGACAAGGTTGTCGGGAGCGAATCAGCGCCCAAGATTCGCTATTCCTGCTGCAGAGGTGAGCGGAAGAGATGGATAACAGGAATATAAATGGGCTCACCGAATTGATTTGAATTTTTGGCCCGCACCCGACTCACATATCAAATTCGCCACTCCCTGACCGTGGTTTGGGTAATCCTATTGTTATCCAAAAAAGCAATGCAACACGTCGAAGGGCACCGAATTGAGTAGTGGAGCGAGTACAGTTGTAGACATAGGCTTGAAGGGTCGGTTGGGTACTCGGTGAAGCAGCGGATGGAGGATCAAAGACAACAGGGAGTATCGACAAGCACGGCTGTATGAACAGATTCGAAAATGAGATTCAGCACTGCAAATACGTGAGAGGAAAAATTGGGGTAGAGGTACAGAAAGCGAAGAGGTGTGTATGGCATAGAGCGCGGATACATCAACTGGTTAGGTGACAGTTGGATTTGGGAGAGAAGCGCTGTTTCACTGAACCGCGTTCGAGGTAGGTCTTCTTGGGAGAGGCTAGGACGTGTAGTCATTGGCACACAAGAAGAGTTGGCGTTTCATGCATCGTATACACGTCTGCGAGGATAGGTTGTCGCGTTATTCGTGTTAGCGACCTAGGTAGTCTATGATGGGGACGCACTAACAACTGTCCATAATTTGGTTACGCGCGATTTCGAAACATTTTCGAAAAAGAGACCCGATTCAGGTGGACACTGAATCACTGGAGTAAGCTTGAAGCAACAGGGACCGTAGATGAATCGATGACGACCAACGCAGAGAGGGAACTTGGAAGAGAAACGCTGGAGTCAAGCTTTGGGTTTGTGCCTGTGCACCTCGCGGGGCGGTGTGGGGACGTGTTCACATTCACATGTTACGGTGCGACCATTATCTGCAATTCGTCACTTTGCATAGCTAGAGTTGGTTCGAACGTAAATGCGAATGAGAGGATGAGGGCGATGGAGGGCGAAAGTCAGGAGTTGATCTAAACGCGTATGGTTATTCCTTCGCACGCACGGACCTTCTTCATCGCGCACTAAGTACTTACACGCGTTTGAAATCTCTCCAGCATCTCTCTCCCCTTTCCCCCCATCGACTCATCTACGATCCTGTCCTTCTGATGTTCACGTAGCTCCTCATATTTATAATACCCCAAAGCTGGGCTCCCTTGTTAAAAATTCCGTCGAATATACCATTTCACTGGCAAGATCACGAAATATAGCTCAGCTGTGGGTGGACAGGCATGTCCCGAACAAATCTCCTTTCTATTCCTACTAACTCAGGTCTCCCTCACAATAGCGTACATAATGCGTGCATGTAAAGGACGGGATTTCGCCGTTGCATTGACGTCGTGACCACGCCCTACAATACCCTGGACCGCGAACCTCGAACACGTTACACGATGCAATTAAGGAACGTCCAACCATTCCTGCTACGCAGAATCCATGCCTTCCTCACTTTTTATTGAGCTATCTGTGCACAATCAAGAGCTTTGTACCCGACTGGGCGCGTCGATTCTTTGTGCGCATCAAACTTCTAGATTTTGCGTGCTACCCTCTCTCCACTCCTCACAAACTCCTCAGCCAACCATCAAAATCTCATGTTTCCTCTACTCATCGCCATGTGCTACTGCAATTCGCGGCCGATTCTATATTGCTGACGACCTGCTGAAGGTACTTACAACGATCTCGATTTTCGCGGTTTACCCATCGTTGCGCTGGGTAGTTATCTGCCACGGAACTTGCCGGGCAGATAACTTTCGAGTGTATTTCAAGAATTATGCATCCATATGAAACTCTAAAAATTTGAAACTTCGTATATAAGCTACAATACATGTCGTTTACAATTCTGTTTATTCAGAATTTTCTCAGCGTTGACGAAGGTGGTGAAAACAGGGCCATGGCAGATAACACGGCCCGAAAGTTATCTGCCACGCACGTGACCCCGTGACCCCTCCTCGTCGCCGCGCGTCATATTTGCATTTCTGCAGCGTCTGCATCGCTATTGCTCTGGCGGAAAAATTTAGATTTGAGAAGCTCTATGTACATAGAATGTAGTCAAGAAAAATTGAGTTTTAAAATGATGTTCTGTAGCTATAAAGTGGGTTTGACTATGAAAGTATATGCATCCACCTCAAATCCGTCCCTGTATCATTGATTTCAAAGCGCGCATCGCGCGAAAAAAAATGCAGTTTTTCGTGCTCATAAAGATGAGATCTAACACCATTTCAAAGGTATGAACTGTCCTCTACAGCTTTTTTAAATCCTTTCTTTCTTTCCTTTTTTGAATTCTTTTTTCATTCTTTTCTGACAAATCTACCCAGCCTATCCATGGGAAAACCATTTTCTTTTCTTAGCTGCGCGAGCGGCTTGAGGTGAGTTTGTTTCTATTCCTTTGGCCCTATTTTTTACTTACCTCTGCGAGACAGGAAGATCAAATCTCGGTCAGTTATGCACCGTCAGGGAGGATACATGCATGGCATATACGTACTCGTTCTGGGCGGCTTTCAACTCCCTCAGCCAGGCTCGTCAATCCACCTTCATACCCATCGCTCTCTCACGTCCGGTGCATTATAACAGAACGCTGAACGTGTGACGTGTCAGTCTTCCTTGCATTCCCAAATCTCAACTGCTCATTGCGTACCTCTACCTTGCACCTGTGAACTTTCCTCCGCTCAGTCATGGGCCTTCTGACGACTTTGGTTGTTCGATTAAGGCATTTCGGGCACGCTCGCCTACTCTTTCATCTACTGGGAGTGTCTAGTTAGTTTAAATTATTGTGTATGCAATGACTTCCTCGTCTCTCTTTCTTGCGCCTGTTTCTCGTCACCTTGCTCAAGGCGATTTAGTCACCCTTTGCGTTTTTCACGTCGATTGACTTCGTAAGTACCAGAAATAGTACCTTACATTCTCATTGTCGCACATCGAAAGACAGATCAAATAAGACAGCAGACATGACAAAAGATCGTATTGTGTTATTACTATAAGGCGAGGAATTTTAAGCCGTTTCTTGAGGATGAACGACGAGCTTCAATTTTGAGAATTGGCTAGACTGCATCTTGGCCAAACCCTCTGGAATCGCAGCCAGACCTCCAGGGAGGACTTCGATGTTGTTGGGCTAGCAGAAGACGTATCAGCAATTGGGTCCTTGGATAATAATAAGGAGAAGAAGACACGGTACCTTCAACCATCCCTTCTCGATGAAGCCAGAGATGACATCGTGGTAAAATGTTTCCAAGAGCTCAATGTTATGGGGCGCTCTGAGGATACCATGGGCGTCTATGATAGTTTTGCCTTGTTCAGCATTGAGAGCGGACGGAAGAACGGTAATGAGGTGTCCCTCTGGTGCAAGAATATCGAGACCTGTTTTCTGGGTGCTCTCGGAAGAAATCGCGTCGAAGACAATCTTGATCGGAGTGTTGGTGAGCTTGATAATCTCCTTAGCGAGCTCGAGAGTCGGGAGATTGCGGTCGAAAACTGCTGTAGCTCCCAGAATTTTGAGAGTATCAGCATTGTTGAGCGAGGCGGTAGTGATGATGGGCGAAAAGCCGGAGATCTTCGCCAGTTGGATAGCTGGGTGGAAATCAATACGATACTCGAATAATCTTAGACAAGTAAATCGACGTACCATTTTGACCTACTGAGCTGGCTCCTCCTATTATAACAATAGGTACACCACCGTAGATACCTCGAGTAGCCTCGGAGATCGGGGGAGGCAGTCCAATCCCATGCGGAGGCTTGTTGTAAAACCCAACATAAACGACGTTTAAAGCTACTGGGAAGGTCGAAGCCTCGTCAAATGTCGTGTTTTCTGGAATCTATATATTTGGCAGGTGAGCCAATGCATGACGTCGTTTTCAGATAAGATATGTGCTTACCCTGGCAAGAGTTGAGGCCAATGTGATGGCGTACTGCTGGAAACTAGCTCGTTCGTTGACAAATTGGCCTTGAGTGAAGCTAAAGAGAAGTCGTTATACACGTTCAAAGAAACCATAAAGTTGAAACGTACACTCGGTCCCCTTTCTTGAATTCCATAACACCTTCTCCTACTTCTTCGACCTCTCCCGCAATGTCCGTCCCAAGGATGGCCGGGAAGTCCTCCAAGAAGATACCGTACTTCTGAATCTTCCAGTCGACAGGATTCAAAGACGTCGCTATCACCTTGACTAATACTTCTCCTGGACCAGGCTTGGGGATTGGTATTTCGCCTATAACAAGATCTCCGAACTTCTTTGTGAGGAGCAGTGCTTTCTGAGTGGCGGGCATTGAGTTCAGCGGATATGTGCCAAGTGAAGAGTAGATAGCTTGAGAAGAACGAATATAGTCGAGCTTTGGAGAAACTACCGTATATATACGTCGTCCATGAGAAACACAGTGAATGTGAATCAAGGTTGTTGGATGGGAATGGAAGGTGTCATTGGCTCGTCTTGATAAGTCGTTCGTCCAAAAAGTTGGTAAGCTTCGGATACGCAGCAAGCTCTTCGTGATTCATGTTTGACGACAATACACGCAGAACTTTCGAGCATCCTCTCAGGTAAGACGCAGTTGCTTGGGCGTACATATGAGAAAAACTTGAGATATCGTGTAAATCTCGGAAGGAACTCTTACCGAACGGATAGGTTAATCTCCCACACGGCTTAGTTGTCGTATTATAGCAGTTCTAAATTTAGTAACAACATGTACCACCAGTAGGCGTCGTGCCGTGGAGCCACTTGAACACGTAGGCCTGTCAATATAGGTGAGGTTGAAAGAAATGATAATATTCACCGACGAAGTCGCATCACAAAGAGAGCGGCATAATTGACCAAAATCTAAGCACCAGTAAGTACGTACTCGTAATATCAGGTTGTGATTTATCATCGTCCATTTACTAACGGCTCCAAGTGTGGTTTTGAGGGGGCACAATCCTCGCCCCTGAGCGCGATCCATAGTTCAACTCGAGCTGAACGAGCTCGGGACAAGTCGCTCCCATCCCCGTTATTTGTCCATTACTAGCCGCAGGTATGGCATGCGGGGCGACATCCCGTAGTTAACGACGATGTGGCAAGGACAATAGTCAATATCGCGGTGCTCGACTCCTGCCCCGTGTATTTTGCACGTGTGTGCCATAATCTAGCGGCTGTACGGAAGGGAAATTAGTTAGATCGGCGACATGAGGAACAGATTAGAATAACCACTTATACTCTTCCGGGCTCAGAGAACGAACTACATCTTTGCAGCAATACTCCAGAACCAAACACCCGACCCTCGCTCTCCGGCATCGCTCCAATGTTCATCGATTCGAGCACACAAAACGTCGCCGCGCTGTCTCCTCTCCGCACCGTCATTCCGCTGTTTGGGCTAATTGCGCTTGGTTGAACCCATGGCCCTTTGGATGTGTCATCTTTTAAGACAACAGCGAAGCTCAGAACTCGTAACGGATATCAGGCAACGAAAAATGCATTGGCGTGTCCAGCGCGCCCTGTAGGACACGAAGCCTATGCGAACTTCGGTGGGTAATGCGTGTTCGCCATCTGGATAGTTCAGTGAAGGCGAATATATGCAGCTTTGAGTGCTGAATTTGGACAGACGGGACGAGGCGGATGGTATATGTTGGGTGCAGTAAACGTGGGTCGTAAAACAGGGGACGAATGTGGTGACGGACTACCTGCGTGAGCTTGAACTGCTTGAGGAATGAGGTGGTGATGAAAGCGTAAAGGACGTGGGGGCAGGCGAGCGGCCTCTGAAGAAATGGCGCAGTGAGGTGGGTTAAGTGTCCGGCAGATCGCGTCCGCCCCATTCGTACGTGCGCTGGTTGAGGATGGAGGGATAACAATGAAGGAAGCAGGAAGATCTTGGATAGAACAATTGCTGAAGGGGAGGGAGGTATGTGCAGATAACAGATGGGAACTGTGGGGATGTAGAGAAGGCAGAGTAGTAGGCGACGACTCGTGCACGCGATGGTCTACTAGTGAATGACGCGTACGCCGAGGGGAGTCTGAAGGTGGAGGCGATGTCGGGACTTGGCTTGATCCAGAGCAGGTGGACCGCACAGATATATCAATCAGTTGAAACGAGGGACATTCTAGCACACTCCGTAGACGACGTGGATGCGTGTGCGTAGAGATCGTTGAGGCGGCGGAAGGGTCGAGAACTTCAAGGTCCGTCCCATACACGACGAAGCAAGAGGGAAAAGTGCGGTGGAAAGAAGTAGTGCTGATGAGAACGCGATGATGGGCGATGTCGACTATTGCTGACGGCGCGGGGTGAAACTGGTTCATGTAGGAGGCCTGCAGAAGGTGACGACGTAAGCGAGGTCCAGAGGAGGGAGAGGACAGAGAATACAACGCACCACTGACGGACTGATTCGGTAAAGTGTGGACCGGGATCCGTCAGTCGTTGAAAGCAGTCGATGACGAGGGTAAGCTGCAGGACCTGAAAGGGGAGATCGTGTCAGTGAGGAGCGGGTAGAGCACAGGAGGAACATACATAAGAAGAGGTGGACCACAATATCCACTTATGCAGAACCAGATATTCATCCAGCGCGATGAGAAGATGTCGACTGAGCGATGAACGAAAAATGGATCGACTTGGGGGTGGTCGCGTCAAGCTTCGGGTCTGCGGGCGGCAGTGAGAGCCTATGGAAAGGGTTCACAGCACGATGATTTTCTTCCATTTTGTCATGATTCCAAGCGATGCATATGGTGGATTTGAAAGCAGAACGAGAGGATAAGGGTTGGAGGCAAGAACGGAAGCCTCGGAACGGAATTCTACGCATATGATTTTATTTCGCACGCTCACAACCTGCCCATGCCATCGCTTGCGTCGTTCTTGGATCCCGTCCTCCAACCAACCTCCAATGAGGGTAATTCTCCTCAGGGTACCTCCTAACCTATATACACCCATGCGCTAGCGGTTTGGAATCCTTGCCAGAATAAGAAAACATAAGGTGCCCCCCCAAGTAATGTGCGTCGTCGTCATACTTACTTACTTACATGAAGTTTTCACGACCTTAGGTTCCTAGAGTCCATGCACCATTGCCTTCTCTTCCATGACCAAATCCTAGAAGCCTCCCGGTCGAATACCTTTGTAACCTTCTGCGTGGTAGACAGTGAGTGGATCTCCTCCCCCCGAATTTGTCGATGAGGTGCCGACTGTTCATTATCGTGTTCAATAGGACCCCTTCATATTCTCTATTTGTTTATCCTGCCCTCGCATTCGTTTCCCTGCGCCTCAAACCCAAGCGCGTATAACGCATTCATATTCCTTGACAATATCGAGGCTTGTCTACTTCTTGGTCGCAAACCCTTCGCTATCATGGCCGAAGTTCATCCATCCTGTAACTCGATGAGGTCCTTCAGGCGCATTCTGGTTGAATGGTTACCAGTCCTCCATCTATGCCCCAGGACCCTTTAACATATCACCAGCAAATATCTGGAATTCCGGGATTGAAAGCAATGAGGAGGGACCTGGACGTGTTGCGTTATCAACCAGGGTGCAAAGCAACAACATAGCGTGAAGCACGCTAAACGGGACGGCTACAGTGTAGCGTATGACACGCTCCCGCGGGACCCCGCGGGAGCCTCTTATTAATAGTATTAGTACTGATAGTAGCATTAGTATTAGACTAATAGTAATTGTAGTATAATAAATGTATGGTTTGGGGTGCGGCAGCATGAATTGCGGCAGCTTGTAGGGGCATGCAGCGGCATACTGATGTGCAGGACAGAGCGGCAGTAAATGGGGTACCATCTGCGGCAGTTTGTAAATGCCCTGGGCTGGTTGGGAACAACCAGCGCACCTAGCGTAGCCACTCTTGGTGTCGGCTGGGGGTGGGTGGGAGCAACTGGCGGCTTCTATTTGTGCAGGGGAATAATGATTGCAGCTACTGGGCGGCTGCACATGGGTGCCTACTGGTGAGCAGGCGCAAATGCCGTGTGTATAGCGGCTTCTGGATATGCGGGGGAATAATTATTGCGGCTCCTGTAGCGGCTGCGCACGGGCGGCTACTGGGGTGGCTGTGCATGGGCGGCTCCTGTGGCGGCCGCGCATGGGCGCCTATTGGTGAGCGGGCGCAAATACCGTGCATGTAGCAGCATCGGGATCTGCGCAGGAATAATTATTGCGGCTCCTGTAGCGGCTACACATGGGCGGCTCCTGCAGTGGCTGCGCATGGGCGGCTACTGGTGAGCGGGCATGAATACCGTGCATGTAGCGGCATCGGGATCTGTGCAGGAATAATTATTGCAGCTCCTGTAGCGGCTACGCACGGGCGGCTCCTGCAGTGGTTGCGCATAGGCAGCTATGGCGGCGGCCGCGCATGGGCGCCTACTGGTGAGCGGGCATGAATACCGTGCATGTAGCAGCATCAGGATATGCACAGGAATAATTATTGCGGCTCCTGTAGTGGCTACACATGGGCAGCTCCTGCAGTGGCTACGCATGGGCGGCTACTGGTGAGTGGGTGTAAATACCGTGCATGTAGCGGCATCAGGATCTGCGGGGCAATAATTATTGCGGCTCCTGTAATGGCTGTGCATGGGCGGCTATGGCAGCAGCTGTGCATGGGCGGCTAATGTGGTGGCCACACATGGGTGGCTGCTGGTGAGCAGCTGCAAATACTGTGCATGTAGCAGCATTGGGATCTGCAGGTGAATAATTGTTATGGCTCCTGTGGCGGCTATGCACAGGCAGCTATTGGGGCGGCCGCACACAGGTGCCTACTGGTGAGTGGGCACACATACTGTGTAGCAGCTTCTGAGTGTTCTGGTGCACAGGTATATGTTGACATTTCACATAGACTGGTGAGGTGTCTAAAAGTACCATTCACACAGTAACACTGTTTTCTATTGTAATTGGCCATTCTATTGAGCACTGTGTCTAATTTCATAGAGGGCACTGTACTCTACTATGCTATGCTTATAATTTGACCATGCTGAATGCAACATGTCTGTACTAACTGACCACCATAGCAGAAAAGCATCTGTAATTATGGTAATGTGCATATTATAATGGAATCACAACCAATTTGCAGTATGCAACTACAATGGGTGTATTATGGTGGGCTCAGACTTTGAGGCCAATACTCATAACAGCCAACTGGTGAATAATGTGAAGGTGCTACTAGTAGGTGTGGTATATGCATTGACATACCCTAACTAATGAAAAGAGGCAACAATGTGAATGTTAATTACTTATGCACACCAGGAGATGCCACAAAATGGTAGGCACAATAGCAATTCTTGCATGCAAAGAGATGCTGCTATAGGCACAAACAAAAGCTGCTACATGCACAGTATTTGCGCCTGCTCACCAGGAGGAACCCATGCGTAGCCACTACAGGAGCCGCAATAATTATTCCTGCGCAGATCCCGATGCCGCTACATGCACTGTATTTGCGGCTGCTCACCAATAGGCGCCTTGCGCGGCCGCCGCAGGAGCCGCCTGTGTGCAGCGGCTGCAGAAGCCACCCGTGTGCAGCCACTACAGGAGCCGCAATAATTATTCCTGCGCGGATCCCGATGCCGCTACATGCATGGTATTCATGCCCGCTCACCAGTAGCCGCCCATGCGCAGCCACTGCAGGAGCCGCCCATGTGTAGCCGCTACAGGAGCCGCAATAATTATTCCTGCGCAGATCCCGATGCCGCTACATGCACGGTATTTGCGCCCGCTCACCAATAGGCGCCCATGCGCGGCCGCCACAGGAGCCGCCCATGCACAGCCACCCCAGTAGCCGCCCGTGCGCAGCCGCTACAGGAGCCGCAATAATTATTCCCCCGCATATCCAGAAGCCGCTATACACACGGCATTTGCACCTGCTCACCAGTAGGCACCCATGTGCAGCCGCCCAGTAGCTGCAATCATTATTCCCCTGCACAAATAGAAGCCGCCAGTTGCTCCCACCCACCCCCAGCCGACACCAAGAGTGGCTACGCTAGGTGCGCTGGTTGTTCCCAACCAGCCCAGGGCATTTACAAACTGCCGCAGATGGTACCCCATTTACTGCCGCTCTGTCCTGCACATCAGTATGCCGCTGCATGCCCCTACAAGCTGCCGCAATTCATGCTGCCGCACCCCAAACCATACATTTATTATACTACAATTACTATTAGTCTAATACTAATGCTACTATCAGTACTAATACTATTAATAAGAGGCTCCCGCGGGGTCCCGCGGGAGTGTGTCACACGCTACACTGTAGCCGTCCCATTTAGCGTGCTTCACGCTACGTTGTTGTTTAGGAATGTGTATCAACAGAGGGCCCAAAGTGAGTCTATCCTCCCTTTCTGCTCATTCATATCCTCATTTTGAGTCTAGAACCTAGGAGTCATGTTGGGGAGTGGATGCACTCCTTCGATTCAAATGTTGTCGGCTGGTCATGGTATAACACAAGACACTTCCACAAGCAGAGACTGAGCTTACTGCATTATCATGATGCTGGTCACCGCGTCTAATACGCGTCCTTGGCTGGAACTTCATACTGCATGCCGTGCTTTCAAGTTTCAACCATCGTCAGTACACATTTGAGGGGATTTGATGTTTCTTTCTGTTTCCTGATTTGCGCTTATGTCTCGATTGGTCTTCATTAACCACCTGTGGAGCTCTCGCTCCGTCTGGGCACGGAATCCCGCTCTACGACCCGTCCGACTACCGCACCTCGATACCGAACCCGACCCAGCAAAAATCACAGACGACGAGCTCTCAATTTCATTTGGCGCATACTCTTTTTGAACATATCCGTTCCGACGTCTATTAATAGGACGCGCCCAGCCAAAAGACGAGCGCTTGCCCCGAAAAGTAATTATATTTCAAATTCGTTGTGTTCTTCCCCTTTCCTTTTAGTTTATCCATGTTCTACCACATTCTACTGCCTCTTGGTTATTCCATCCCCATCGTTTCGTCTTCCCCAAAATTCTATGAGCTTCCTTATTTTTCTATGAAATTTTCCTGAAATTTTCTGTATAAAAAGAGATGTATTTGGTCGGTAGCTAGTCAGTGAATTCCACCTGAGGTTTTCTCTCAAGTTCTCCTTCTTTCTTACTCGCTCTCGCACTCTCTGACCTTCTACGTGAAATTGGTAAGCTTTCTGAGCACGTACAAAGCGCTAACTACGTCTCGAAACCACCGACCTCGCGGTTCTCACGGTCTTAGCGCCCATCACCACACACGTCTTTTGGACTACGGAGCCAGGACAGACGCTGACGGAGTCGCGTCCTCGCCTAGCCAGGCTAGCCCCTCATCACACACATTTCTGAGTCTTATAGACTTCGGATCTCTTCAACTGGAGCCCACCGCGAGGGGGTTCTAGGTTCTGTTCTGTCCAAGGACAATCCACCTCACATCAAAAAGGGATAAACGTTTCCCACTCAAGTTTGTACACTACGCCAAACACGAAGTCACAGGCAAATCAAAGCACACAAAGCACCAAGTAACAGTCAAATCGTTGACACTCGAAGCACACAAAGTCAAGTACGCAAAGCACCAAAGTCATAGTCAATTGTCGACTATTAAGCCCACCACGGAATCATTCCACACACCGGAAGATCTCTCATTCGTTACGGAACCACCTACGACGCCGTCTGACCACTCAGACGTTTCCGATTTCGATTCACCAACACCGCCGCGCTTTGTAAAAGCAGTGTGGCCACAGCAGCGACCTATACGAAAGGTCAATTTTGCAGAACTAGCTACAAAGGGGCCTCGTATACCCTCTCTCTTGTCTCAAATACATCGCGAATCAATACCAAAACAACCTGCCAAAATGTCGATGCCAGCACCTGAGAAATCTTCTGCACCCAAGTTTGATGGGAAAGGCGTTTCGCTCGTCCGATTCTTGGATAGAGTCTATAAACTCGGAAAAGCAGCCGACCTACCAGAAAAGGATATTATTGAATGGGCCATATCATACGCTGAGCCCGAGGACAGTGAACTCTGGGAACAGCAACCGGAAGCACGCGGAGATAGCTGGGACGCGTTCAAACAAGTCCTAATTGATCTCTATCCTGGGGCAAATGGAGAATGTCGATATTCAGTCCAAGACCTACAAATACTGGCCCGAAATAATGCCGCTCGGCCAGTGAGAAGTCAAGACCAGCTGGGAGAATATTACCGTACCTTCTCCAAAATTTCTACATTCCTCAAGGAAAAATCGCGTCTCTCAGACCGCGAAATCTCAACTCTCTTCATGGAAGGCCTTCACCCGGATTTTAGGCGTGAAGTTCGCGAACAGCTTAGAATCAAGAACCCGGACCATCATCACGATGATCCGTGGGCCCTGTCGGACATGCGGCGAGCAGCAATGCTCATAGCCCCACAACCCGCTTCGTCAGAAATCTCAATGGAACAGATGTCTTCACGTACAGAGGTTAAACGCGAAATATACGACGCGTCGAATCTTGGACCAGGTCTTGATGATAAATGGGCCAATGCAATTGCAATGACCATTATGAAAAAGTTAAATATTGCTCCCGGAAATGGAAACACGTCCACATACCAAGGAAGTCGAGCGAGCATCTATTGCGCCTTCTGTTCAAGTACAGATCACTTCCTACGCAACTGTCCTAAAGCAACAGAATATCTTTCAAAGGGTTACTGCAAAAAGGACCAGGATAATCAGATCACCATTTCCGATGGAACCAAAGTTACTTACCGACTTGCGCCAGGGCAAAATATGATGGAACGAATTGACAATTGGCGCAAGGCCAATCCTTCAGTACCAACTGTATCCACCAACATTGTGGAAGTTCATGCAGTCCAGTCAGCGCGAATTGAAGAAGTCGAGGATGAAGATGACCCACCTTATATCACAAGACGCGAAGCAGAGGACATTGAGATGTTTGAAGCACTAGCAGCCACGGCTACACGAAAAGCTAAGGATGTTAGATGCAAAGCGAATGCTCAAGGCACGGGAAAAACTTCTGGGCCAACAACACGAAGTATGACAAGTCGTGAGAAAATGAGCAGCGCTGCAAAGCCGGAGGCGCCCAAGCAAGCACCCAACTCAATGAGTGGTAGTGACAACTTTAATCAATATATAGGGACAGGTCCTAGTATATGCGGTGATATAATCAATGGATTAATGAAGCCAGTGTTTCATAAGTCCTGGATAAACTGGTGGCCAGTTTTCATTCCATAGGCTGAATTCATTTCGCCCTGATAATTCATTTCTTCATGGATACTATTGAACTCAACTATGTCATTAATTAGCTGTTCAAAATATGGTTAGCTTTTCATTATCCAGGTATTTCAAATGCGCGCAGTATTCATTACATGGGTCTGTCAATATAGCACTGAATACTCATATCATAGGGTATTCATTACTGCATCGAGGCTTCAAAACTTGGGGTATTCGTTACCTGTTTGGATATTCAATGCGCGGGTTATTCATTCCCTGGCTGAATGTTCAATGCGCGGGGTATTCAATACCTCGTCGCATATTCAGGTATTCAATACCCCGCTGAATATTCAATGCACGGCATATTCAATACTTTGTCACATATTCAATGCGCAGGGTAGTCAATACCTCGCAGCATATTCAGGTATTCAATACCTGGCTGAATGTTCAATGCGCAGGGTATTCAATACCTCGTCGCATATTCAGGTATTCAATACCCCGCCGAATATTCAATGCGCAGGATAATCAATACCTCGCCGTATATCCAGGTAATCAATACCTGGCTGAATGTTCAATGCGCAGGGTATTCAATACCTGGACGCCTATTCAGGTATTCAATACCCCGCCGAATATTCAATGCGCAGGGTAATCAATACCTCGCCGTATATCCAGGTAATCAATACCTGGCTGAATGTTCAATGCGCAGGGTATTCAATACCTGGACGCCTATTCAGGTATTCAATACCCCGCCGAATATTCAATGCGCAGGGTAATCAATACCTCGCCGTATATCCAGGTAATCAATACCTGGCTGAATGTTCAATGCGCAGGGTATTCAATCCCTTGCCGAATATTCAACGCGCGGGTATTCAATACCTGGACGCATATTCAGGTATTCAATACCCCGCCGAATATTCAATGCGCAGGGTATTCAATACTTTGTCGCGTATTCAATGCGCAGGGTAATCAATACCTCGCAGCATATTCAGGTATTCAATACCTGGCTGAATGTTCAATGCGCGGGGTATTCAATACCTGGCCGAATACTCAATGCACGGGTATTCAATACCTCTTCGCATATTCAATCCACTGGGTAATCAATTATTCAGGCGCTCATTACGTGCCTGCATTGAGCGGGGGTATTCAATCCCTCGCCAAATATTCAATGCGCGGGGTATTCAATACCTCGCCGAATATTCAATGCGCGTCAGTATTCATTGTGCGTGGTACTCACCAGCATATTCATTACCAGTGGCTTTCACAGCTCTCGCGGTACGAATTGAATGCGCACGAAATAACTATTATGTAACCAAACCTAAGGTACTACGTTGTGTGTCTACTTGTTGATCAAGGCATGAAGTTGTTTCCAGATTTATTTGCGAGAACTAAGAAGATATTTAGTTATGTGAGTTGAATAAGACTAATAACAAAGACTTACCGCTTAGAGGTTGGCTTGTTAGCAACATCCTCTTCATGTTCGTCACGAGCACGTTTTGGGGTAGCACTCGCCAGTCCGCTTACCATTTGAGAGAGTACCCACAGCACATCATCAACCGCAACCTCAAATTCAGCCGAGTCAGCTGCACCACCATCAACCAAGGAGCCCCACCATGACAGGGATAAGATGAGTAAGAAGAAGCCATTGGGGCCGGAGTACGAAAGTTTCGACCAATCTGCCCCATCTGGCAGATCGCGCAAAAGCGGCCAAGAATCGTCGTCTTTGCGGCAGTCGGGCTGCATAGAAACCCACCACTGACGCCAAGAAATTATGAAATCCGATGGTTTGGAGATTTTTGGGATACGGTTGAGCTTGCGTGCATTCTTCATCCAGACCGCGATCTCCGCCGGGCGAGGTTTTGTTGTAAGAGACTGAAGGAAAGTTAGCATCATGATACTGAAGGAAAAGCGGCGCTACTTACACCATTGTTACGTATACCGCGCTCAAAGGCAACCCATTGTTCAATTAAACCGGTCCAATTCTTCGCTTTAGCCAGATCGAGCAGCTTGAGGAAAGTTTTCTCATCGGTGATGTAGCCAGTTGCAGGGAAGGACCCGAGGTCGAAGTCGGGGCGTATTTTGCCTGGAGAGCGGGGCGGGTCCGACGGAGCAACGCTTGAGGTCACATTAGGGTCATTGACAGGTCTAAAAAAGTTGATTAAAATGCAGCAGAATGAAAGATTAGTGGCGAGAACCCACCTTATGATCTCCTTATCAACGTCCATCTGATTGTTATTCACGGTTTGTGGGTCTGAAATATTATGATCGGCGCTGTCGAAAAACAAGAAGACAGATGAGAGGAGGTATATACTCGGGTATAAAGACCAAACTTACATATCTTGTTCACGACGCTCATTGCCAGAGGCTTCACCATGCGCCTGGGCCACGCCTGACGACGGTTCGCTCTGTTGAACAGCAGGACGAACCGGCTCTTGCTTGTTCATCGAGTCAAGAGGATTGACTAATTCAGAATCGGGGTTGGAAGGTCTGCGTGAAGATTTTTCATGCCATGAAGATACAGAATAAGATACAGGGTGATGCACGTACATATCTTCTTTCGCATTCTTGCCTTTTCCCTTATCATCGCCCCAAACGCTGGAACCAAATAGATCACTGAACAACTTCTTGTTCGCCTCAATATTCTGTTCTCTGCGAAGCTCATAGTCGGACTTTCCGCTGCGGACAGTGGACGTGGAAGGTTGTTCTGTGTTGATAATGGTCAGACATTGATGTCGTTAACAGACAAGTGGCGGAGCGCCGGCGATGAGTGCTGAGCGCCGAGCGCTGAGCTCGTACCTTTGGCTTTGTTTGCGACGTTTTCGTCGCCGTTATCTCGTCCTTCCTCTTTATCATGATCATCGACTTCTTTCTGTCGTTCTTCTTCTGTAGCGGGAGTTGGAGACTTCGACATCGAGTAATACTTCTGGCGAACATCATCGGCTGCAGCGGCTGTAAGTTCAACTCACAAGTTCAACATATAGTTATCATCGCCAATACTCACGATATAGCCCATACAAATGTTCATCCCACTTAACGATTATTGACTCCCACTCTTTCTGGCCGAGAGTTTCCTGAAACATCGGTTTATCTGAACTGTCAGAGCTGTTGGTATCATATCTACATTGACGATTCGTTAGATTTCTGAAGCCGAGAAATACAGAAATGGATCCTTACAACATCGTTTTCACTTTTCCATCCCGTTGCGGATTAGGCCCGCCGGCGAGCACGCAGAACGTCCAACCCGTCGCTACCTCAAGAGTTCTCATGTACGTAGCCAGACTTTTACCGAGGCGGTCGATCCCACTGATTTACAGATAGATGAATAACGAGAAAAGCGAAGCGCAATCATGAGTCGTATGTACTTACTGCTGGTATTTCTGTGCGACCTCCTCATCGGTCTCGAGGCGAGATGCAGATTTCTTGAGACTCTCGAGGTATTGTTGAACCTTGTCTTTAACCTCCTTGGTCTCCAGTTCATACTCTCGATGGCAGACTTCGCTCTGAATCTGGATCCTGCTTTTGGCCTTCTCGTCTTCCTTCAAACTCTGCAAATGTTCCTTGTACTCTTCGTCGACAATGGCTTTCAACTTCGCATTGTAGAACAGCTTTTGGTATGCCTGCCACGGCGCCGGGAGCTTAACCTGTCGCTGAACAGCAATGATTGGTGCCTTCGCCGCGAGAGCACCCTCGCGCGTATTGTTTCGGAACCACTGGGAAAGGCGCTATGCTCAAAGTCAGCTATCTTTCTCTGTGCTATAATTCGGGGCTGATAAACCTTTTCCATAGCCTTTTGCTTCGCGCGTTCGGCTGCATCAACGTTCCCGTTGGCCTTCTTGATTTCATCCGCGGTTGGTCCGGGAATGTCGAAGTGCTTGTCCCATTCCTTGTGGACATTGCTGAAGAAGTTCTGTGTCGTGTTCTTCTCTTGGGCCTCAAGGTAGGCGGGGATGCGTTCCTTGAGCCAGGCAAGTTCTTCGTCGGTCGTCCACTTCTGTCGAGTCATAGGAGGTATGTTTCCAAAATGAGTAAAACAGAAATGGTTCGAGGTTCGAGCGACAGGGTCTTCCGGCTGATATCTCCAGATTTCCGCAGAATTCACAATTTCAACACAACACTGCTTACGTGGCTTTCACAACTCTTCGAAGTCATCCTACAACATCGCGTCCTCACTAGAGCTTGAAGACAAACTCAATCGTAGTGGCAAGTATTATTTCTACCCCTATCTCCCTGTACTCGCTGTCTCCGCCGCCCCTAACACAAGCTTGCTCACACAGAATATGTCAACCTTGACTTCGTCGGATGGATCGCTGTCCGACGAGGAATACTGGTCCGCTGAAGAAGAGCAACCGGAACAGTTCTTGCACGAAACGTTGCGAAGCTCTGACTCGAACACGTCGAGAATATCGCCCGAAGAGGAAGTCTATTGGTCAAATGTTCCCGACTTCGACTTCGACAATGACGACTTCGTGTCTATGTTCTCGGCTTTGACCGCTTCGGCTCCTTCAACTGGTATTGGCTCAGGTTCTGCCTCCTCTAATTCAGCTGCCCAGGAGGACACAAGTCACCCCAACCCATCTACGAGCATCCAGTCTGGTCATGAAGAACCCCAGCACCACGTGTCCAGCCGCCCCGTGTATATCCCATTGAATCCACCATCTCCTTCTTTGCGTCGCCCCGGTACCTCCCAGTCTCATACAGCACATCCATTCCACAAGCAGCACAGGAAGTTTCGTTGTTGGGTTGTCACTAAAGGCCGGTACATTGGTGTGTTCGACAACTGGTGAGGGCTTGATTTGGTCTGTATATGTCGTTATCGTTCACTTCTGACGGATGTTATGGCCACTAGGAGTATTACCAAGGCGTCTGTCGATGGTGTTAACGGAACTCAGGAGCACTGCGACACGTTGGAGGATGCATGGAGGATTTACGACAACATGCGTGAACTGGGAAAAATACAGATCATCGACGATTAGCTTTGCAGTCTTGACTTTAGAATAGTTTGTTTTGTGATCCTTGTTTACGAATACAGTGGTTTCATTCATTTTGGTGTGATATATCGAGATGTTCAGAGATCGACTCAACTTTGGTTAAAGCGCTTGAACGAGAACTGAATTAGACGATTACACAGTACTAGGTGAAATAAGATCGAGTAATTATCTTGTTAGTATGCAGGTCCAGAATTATAATCTGCAGCTTTTGGACTTTTTGTAAAGGAAGTCTGTATCTATATAACAAAGAATCTGTATTGTTAAGAGGACGCATTCATGAATTCAACTTGAACGATGCTCTAGCAACTCGAGCAGGAAAGCTCTCCTCCAGTTTTCTATATTCAGGCGACGACCCCAGGAGCTAAGTGCCCATGTTCAAGCTAAGTTACAAATTGATTCAAAATATACACCTTGCTGTCGCACAAACTGTTATGAACAGAGATCAATAGATTGTAGCGGCAGAAGTATAACTTTGAAAGTTGAACTGACCATGAATTTGAGGAACTGCGAAGACTCGCCGAAGAGTATGAGGCTTCTACCTAAACACAAGTTAATACGGTACAAGAATCTCTCCTTTCTAGAGAACATCGGAATCCTAGGATTCTGTTAATTATCTGAGAAAGAACCCAACCAGACTTAGTCGCACTGCGTGTCGCCGTCGACATTTTTCAGAATTCTGAATCAGAGTCCAGATAATTTGAGGCACTATCTGCGGTGTATTTCTCGTAAATCTGTTGTTTTCACTTATAGTACAATGATTCAATACTTTGACACTATAACTGAGACCTTGGTAGAGGATATATAGCATTGTACTGATACGACTTGTGAACGCGCGATGCGCGACGCGTATGCGCGAAGGAGTCACGTGCATCGATCAACACCCGATAACTTGGCCTTATCAGTTTTGTCGCGCTCACAGCCTTCATTACTCCCCTTCCAAGATGAAAACAGTTTTCAATATCGTCCGCGCAATGCTTGAATCTAGGTCTTCCGATTTTCTCCCTCGTACCATCCGCCATGTCATCCTCGAAACGACCCGCCAGTAACGTTCTATCCGGACAACCACCAAAAAGAAGCAAAGTGTCGCTATCACGCACTGCTATGGATCCAAAGGCCTCGATTCGAGCTTCCTCGATCCGAGTATTGTCGAATGGAAAGCTAGCGTCCAAGAAGGTGTCTTTGAAGGAGGAGAAACCTCAAGCATCTCCCTCCATCACCTCAGACCGCGCCTCAGATGCCTTGCCTACGCATGATATCAACGATCAAGCCAGTGATCCCATGCCCGCGCAGGACAGTCCACCAGAACACGAGAATGGATCGAGAAGCCCGAAGCAGAAACGGTCTTCGACCAACTCAGTCAGTTTTTTTGTTTCAATATTCCTAATTACCCTTGATCGATATTACAAACAGTCAAAACTGAGCGAGTGGCTTCAGTTTCGAGAGACATTTCTCCTGGAGATCCTCCGTGACTATGGGCTAGGGGATTCGCTGAAGGACAGCACATGCGCCTCCTGTCACTCGAACGCCGGCACATTTCGTTGTTCCGACTGCTCTCTTCGCTGTCTGCGGTGTTCTGATTGTCTCGTCGCTGTTCATCGGGAGAATCCTTTGCATAGGGTTGAGGTATGTAAAATATCCCTTCTTGTTCTAGGTCAATGCTTACTTGAGTTAGGAATGGAACGGGTCATTTTTCGAAAAGCGTCAGCTAAAGGATCTCGGGCTCCGCATCCAGCTGGGCCATGGCGGGCGCGCTTGTCCCTGTCCCTTATCAAACAAATCAGAATTCGTCGTATTCCACGTCAATGGGGTGCATCGTGTTGCTGTCGATTTGTGCGACTGCCCTAATCCGCCCCACTCTCGTGTACAACTCTTGCGTATGGGGTGGTTTCCTGCCACGTTCGACCGCCCGAAGACTGCCTTTACATTCGACCTCCTTCGACTCTTTCAGAAAGTCACGCTCCAAGGAAAAACAACGTTGTATGATTTTTATCACGCAATTGTACAGCTGACGGATACTCTTCAATTAGATAAGTCAACTGTAAGTTTTTCGACCATCTTCTGACTCGTGCCTCGCTCACTATATGCTCATTAGGATCGATACGCCGAATTTCAGAGAGCATTCCGCCTCTGGCGACATCTGAGCTCCTTGAAACACGCCGCCCGTGGACACGATCCCGCTGGTGCCGCTTCGACTTCCCAAGGAGAACTAGTCATAGAATGTCCAGCTTGTCCGCATCCGGGAAAGAACTTACCGGAGGACTGGGAAGACGCGCAACCCAAAGATCGGTAGGTCTTGAATTTTTAACTCTGCTTCCTTTCTGACGTCTCGTAGCTTTCTATACACCTTCTTTTTGGCAATTGACGCAAATTTCAAACTGAAACAAAAGGAACGTGGCATCACTGACGTCGAACTTGCCCCTGGATGGGGATGTTATGTTGAATCCTCTCGCTATGACAAGCATGTCAATCTTCACGCCAAGGAGGCCGACGTAAGCAACTCTGCCTTCCTCAATCATTATCCTCACGCATTTGGTACAGGTTAATTCATGCAGATCTGATCACAATGCTATCGCTCGGGCTGACACCACTGTACCTGGGTATGCTGTCAATGCCGTGGGCCTTGGTCTCTGTTCGAGGCATTCGCTCATCCGAGGAAACGGCGTTGTCGACCTGCAGAAAGGGGAAAAGTAAGTCGCATCAGCTTTCCTTATTGAAAATCCATTAACAATAGTTCACAGGTTCTGTAGCATGGACTATATGGTTCTGTCCGCTCTCGCTGGTGTGAATGTCTCTCGCGTAGTTGTGTCATATGATATTGGGTGTCAGTGGTCAAAGAATCTACAACAACGAATCGCAAAGTATTCTGATGACCTGAAGCTACCTGAGGAAGTCCGGCTGGAAATTGGGATTCCGAGTTGGCACGTCAATGGCCACGGAGCGTATTGCAGAAATAATTACTCTTTGAGTTACCTGCCTGGAGTTGGTCGCACATGCGGCGAAGACGTCGAAATAACTTGGTCGCAGACAAATTCCCTCGCTCCGAGCACCAGGGAAATGGGACCCGGAGCGAGAAAAGAGACTTTGAACGATCACTGGAATGGATGGAACCTGAGGAAAGTTGTTGGATTTCGTAAGTCCCGTTGGTTTTCAAGGCGTGCACAGTCTGATGATTCCTACAGGGGCACTTTTTTTGAAACGCTTCCGCAATGCGTGCATCATGCGGAAGAAGCATTCGGAAATATTTCAAACGTTTACCGCAACATTCAAAGTTGAAACGATCGTAAAATGGAAGAAGATAGTGGATGACTGGATTGAAGACCGCACTAAACCAAATCCATATGAAGAACCAACAAACGGTATGTGAGTTCGCTCGATGCTTGCTTTGCAATTTCTCATTGTATTTCTTTAGCAACAACGTTACAGGATGTCCGCCTAGAGCTAGCGAAGGAGGATGCGGAGGCTGCATCTTCTGGGATCAGCCCACCTCATAAAATCAGCTTGACCGAGTTTTTGACAGATGGCCTTGAGCTCGAAGAGCAGCAGTGAGTTACGCTCATTTAATCTCGGCTACGTAATGACTGACTGAGACTTGCTTTCCATCTTCAGACGAACCCTGAAGTACGACGTAGCTCAGATACATGGAAATCTCTCTTCAAAGCAGAAAGCAGACCTTCAAGAAAAACGAAATACGCTTGTTAATCGCATTCAACAATGGCGCGGCGTCCAACTGGCCTATACACCTATGATTGGGTCATTGCTCCTCCAACAGCCACCTCCAATAGCCACCAGAGAGCATACGCCTGTAGCTGTGGCTGCAGAAGATATACCTCTCCACCTACCATCTTCTGTGTCAGCCGAATTACGGGATTCGATGAAGGACATTGCCTCAAAGGAGCTTCGACTCCGGAAAGCTCAGGCTGATGAAGCCCTCGAAGACATTCGCCGCGGTCGCCGCATGATCACCGGTCTTGCCCAATTCAAGAAGCTCAATATCTGCGGGGCAGGGAACAAGGCGAATACTCGCATGCGAACACTTTATGATCGCCTACAGAGACGAATCCAACGAGCAGCAAACCGCTATCGCGCCGCGAGAACTGCATTACAGCAACTCGAACCCGACGGTACATGGTGTGTTCAGTACCACCAGCTGGATGCCATCGATATCCGCGGCCCAGGTCGACAGGCTGATGACCCAGCTCGCGTGTCAAATCGCCGATTCGAGCAGTCATGGATCTGGACCGTCAATCGCGCCATCAGAGACGAGAATACTGAGGAAGAATTTGATGATACAATGCGCGCTGAATGGGCAAAATTGTTAGCTCGACGCGATCGCTGGGAGGAAGAGTATTGGCTGATCATTGAAGAGATGAGGAGGACAGTGGTATATCTAAGCTGGAAGTCTGTGTGGTGGCGAAATCAGGCTTGTCGGCGGAACGGTATTGATGACGCTCAATATCAAGGTGTGAAGGCTTATGCAATGCGTCAAGCTAATTTACTCGAGCGTCTCGCAGATAGCTGTGTTGCAAAGTGGGCGCCTGCATTGTCCGCAGCTGGTGTGATGGCAGATTGGATAGACGAGAGAAGGACTCCATCGAATCATGAGCCACACAGCGAGAGTGAAGAGGAAGGAGAGGAGGAGGAGAATGTCGACGGCGAGGAACAGCAAGAGCAAGATATATTCGACAGCTACAGTTTTGATGATTAGATTAGATAAAGATAAGATTAGATACATTAGACTGCAAGGTAATGAACACCCTGCTCAATGAATATGCGACAAGGTATTGAATACCCTGCGCATTGAACATTCAGTCAAGTTTTGAATACCCGTGCATTGAACATTCAACCAGGTATTGAATACCTGGATATACGGCGAGGTATTGATTACCCTGCGCATTGAATATGCGACAAAGTATTGAATACCCTGCGCATTGAATATTCGGCGGGATATTGAATACCTAAATATGCGTCCAGGTATTGAATACCCCGCCGCATTGAATATTCGGCAAGGGATTGATTACCCTGCGCATTGAATATTCGGGCAGGTATTGAATAGCCCGCGCATTAAATATTTGGCAAGGGATTGAATACCCTGCGCATTGAACATTCAGCCAGGTATTGAATACCTGAATATGCGACGAGGTATTGAATACCCCGCGCATTGAATATGCGACAAAGTATTGAATACGGCGTGCATTGAATATTCGGCGGGGTATTGAATACCTGAATATGCGTCCAGGTATTGAATACCCGCGCGTTAAATATGCGACGAGGTATTGAATACCCTGCGCATTGAACATTCAGCCAGGTATTGAATACCTGAATATGCTGCGAGGTATTGACTACCCTGCGCATTGAATATGCGACAAAGTATTGAATATGCCGTGCATTGAATATTCAGCGGGGTATTGAATACCTGAATATGCGACGAGGTATTGAATACCCGGCGCATTGAACATTCAGTCAAGTTTTGAATACCCCGCGCATTGAACGTTCAGCCAGGGAATGAATACCCCAAGTTTTGAAGCCTCGATGCAGTAATGAATACCCTATGATATGAGTATTCAGTGCTATATTGACAGACCCATGTAATGAATACTGCGCGCATTTGAAATACCTGGATAATGAAAAGCTAACCATATTTTGAACAGCTAATTAATGACATAGTTGAGTTCAATAGTATCCATGAAGAAATGAATTATCAGGGCGAAATGAATTCAGCCTATGGAATGAAAACTGGCCACCAGTTTATCCAGGACTTATGAAACACTGGCTTCATTAATCCATTGATTATATCACCGCATATACTAGGACCTGTCCCTATATATTGAATAAGTCTGGTCAGTACTAGTGACTCAATAACGATGGGAAACAGTTCAGCGCCACAATACAAATATGTTAGCCCGATTGAAGACCCCAAAATCATCAGTCGAGTTGCGCAGAAAGGTCTCGAAAGCACAATAACACTCACCATGCAAGAACTACTAGCCATATCTCCAGATATACGCAAACTCATGCGCGAACTCATTTCCGCTAAACGAGTGACCCCGCCTTCGACTGTCGACAATGTAAATGTCAATCATGTTGTGGGACAGCCACGTCGAACACAAAAACCCCTCCATTCGGATGGATGTACCCTTCCGGAAGTTAAGGATTTGGTTGTAGCCAGTCACACTGAACAGCTTAGGGCAATCGACGTTGAACTTGACGGAGGACATGCCGTGGAAGTGCTAGTCGACAATGGGTCAATGATTTTAGCTCTCCGTTGTGACATATGGGAGAAACTAGGCATACCTGTACGAGCAGACCACCTTATGCGCATGCAATCAGCGAATCTCACAAGCAATGATACAATGGGTCTCCTACACAACCTACCAATCACAATAGGAGGTTACACATTCTACGTTCAAGTACAAGTCGTCGATGACGCACCGTATGAACTTCTGCTTGGGCTACCATTCTACAGCCTAACGGAAGCGACGGTTAAACACTCTACAGATGGTTCAGTGCACCTCACTCTCAAGGACCCAAACTCCGGTGCAATCATTACCGTCCCTACACATGAACGAAAACCAATTGACCGCGAAACTCGTCACATCAATACTGTCGAGGTTGGCTATGTTTATGCAACTGAGATTGAGGGCAATGAAGATGATGAGGATGACTTACCGGGACTCGTTGATATGTCGGACTCGGATAGCGAGTATTCAGAAGATGAGGGTGACTATCAAGAAAGTGAGTGGGAAGAAAGCTGCGACGAGGACAATAAGATGGAAAACCAATATGAGAATACCCACGTCTCAGACAGCGAGAGAAAAGATGAAACCAACCACGCGTTGGATGATTATTTTCTCAACGGACCAATTACAAATATACAGGAAATATTCGAGATCGAAATCACGGATTCCCCGGTACAAGGAACATACAGTATAATTACGAAGACCGACCAACCCATCGACATATATGCCTACAAGAAGGTGGCAAATCGTGTGAAGCCCGTCGCTACAACACTACCGGAGGACTTTCGCATCGTGCGAAAGATCCCATCAGATCCACTCGCTGATCTACCGATCTTGCCGGAGCGCCCGCCTGATTTCACACCAGGCGCTCGGTACACCCGAGAAAGGAAAGAAGCTATGAAGGTCAATGAAGATAAATTCCTCTGGCCCGAAGAAGAAAAACTTGTACATCACATTATCAAATTGCACGAAATGGGATTTGCCTGGGATGAAAGTGAGAAGGGAAAATTCTCCTCTGATTACTTTGAACCTGTTGTAATCCCCACTATCGAGCATGTGCCATGGGTCCTTCGAAACATTCCAATCCCACGTGGAGTGTACAATCAAGTCATTGAAGTGATCAAAGCGAAAATTGCTTCTGGAGTGTACGAGCCTTCAAATTCATCATATCGCTCTCGTTGGTTCGCAGTAACAAAGAAAGATGGAAAATCAATCCGTATTGTGCATGATTTACAGCCATTGAATTCCGTCTCAATCAAAGATAGTGGCCTCCCACCTCACGTCGAGCCATATGTCGAGTCGTTTGCTGGTCGAGGGTGCTATGGGATGTTTGACCTCTTCGTAGGATTCGATCAGCGAGACCTCGCCGTGACCTCGAGAGATTTAATGACATTTCAATCACCTCTTGGAACATACCGTCTCACGCGGATACCAATGGGATATACCAACTCTATGCAAATACAACACGGTGATACTACATTTCAATTACAGGATGAAATACCCAATGTCACAATTCCATTTGTTGATGATGTCCCAGTAAAGGGGCCGCCAACTCGATACGAGCTCAAGGATGGAGGTTTTGAGACAATTCCTGGCAATCCGGGAATACGCCGATTTGTCTGGGAGCACCTCCACAATGTTAACCGCGTTATTCAGCGCATCAAGCATGCAGGCGGCACTTTCTCTGCCTTAAAGTCAAATTTATGTTCTGAAACCGCAGTTATTGTTGGCCATCGTTGCACGTATGAAGGACGCGTGCCTCTGGAATCTCGCGTTCAAAAGATCGCTGACTGGCCCGTCTGTGAGACTGTTTCTGAAGTTCGTGGATTTTTGGTAGTCTGTTCCTACACGCGCATGGTTCATGGGCGTAAACATTTTAGTCATGTGCATGTCACATTCTGTTCCCACGGGCCTCGACGCGTCGTTAATTAGCTACCCCTCGCTTGTAGTATTTACGCGTTTTAACACATTTGCACTCGTTATTGCCCATCTCTTATGGCCAACTCAGCCCCTCCAGCAAAATTTATATTCTCTTCACCAGAAGGAATTGTTTTTTGCCGTCAAATTCTTGTCGAAATCCTCCCTTTCTGCCCCCATGACTATCAATTGACAGGCGTTGCAACTATTTTGGATGGACACGACTTTCTCGCGGTGTCTGCCACAGGTTCTGGAAAGACGGCATACACATATATGACCCTCCTTGTAATCAAGGCCATCAAACGGAATCCTGGCATCTGTCCATCAGGCAATTTCCCACTCAATGCTGCTATTTTGGTGATTTCTCCGACCACTGCTCTAGAGGAAGATCAGGCGAGTGTATTGCAAATACAGATGATGCATTATAATCAGATTATTTACACTTACTAGGAATCCAAGCTTCGAAAATTTGGCCTCACTGCACAAGCTGTCAACAGTGTTACAAAAGAAGAAGCCGACAAGAAGGAGCTAAATATTTGGAAGCAAGTCGAAGTCAACACAGACGTTATTTTGGTTTCTCCGGAGATGCTCGCCACACCAGGCTTTCAATACCTCGTTGACAGCAAAATATTCTGTACCCGATTATACGCGATCTGCTTCGATGAGGTTCATCTGCTCAATAGTTGGGGCATCAATTTTCGCCCCGACTTCCAGCAAATTGCCTTTGTTCGCCGAAGGTTCCTCCAGCATATCATTTTATTTGGGACTACTGCCACGCTTCGGATCGGTCTTCCAATGCGCACAATACTTGGCTTTTTGGGATTCACTGAAGGCAACTATATCCTCCACCGTCGATCCAATGCTCGTCCAGACATCAAATTAATTGTTCGTACTCTGAATTCGACGTACTCGAGTGAACGCTTTCCGCAACTCGATTGGATTCTCAAGGCAACAGGGAAAACACTTGTCTTCTGTCCTACCATTCGTTTTGGATTCAAACTTGCTGTTTATTTTTGGCGTCGCGATCCCCGGGGTGCAGTTTTCAATCAAAATATTCGACTATTCAATTCACTCAATGCTCCTGATTACAACCGACAAACATTAGAACTTCTTGAAGGGAATAATGGTTCTAATATTACTATTGCCACAGACAAGCTTTCGGTGGGCGTCGACGTCGCAGACTTTCAAACCGTGGTCATTATTGATCCAAAGAATATGGATGATCTGTGGCAGAAAGCTGGCCGTGTTGGGCGCGACAGGTCGAAAGTCAAAAATCCAGAAGTCATTGTTTACTTCCCGCGTGAGGTCGTAAAAGCAGCCGAGCGTTTCGCGCATCCCCCAGCGGATGAACGAAATCAAGACCAACGTACAGGCGGCGCAGCTGACAGGAAAAAGAAGCGCAAACGCACGTCAAAGAAGACTGACACCAGTGGGAATTCCGAGGAGATCGAAGAAGACAAAATTAGCCTCTACAGATTTATCACCGCACGTTGCAAGCCCGCAGAGATTGACAATCAGTACGGGAACAGCAACGACGACGAAGACTGTTCATCTGCTTGCCTAACCTGCGCAAAATCACCCCCGCCCACCATGCCGTCGAACTGTGTCTGTAGCGGCTGCAAGCCTGAACCTCCTCCAATTGCTGATCCAAAGCCCGCACGACCCAAACAATTCTCAGTTCACCTTCGCGTCACCAGGGCTATGCGGGTTCACGGTATCAAATTATTGCATGACTTCCGCGACGAGGTTTATTTCAGCGCCGATGAAATATCTACGGGCATGGTACCTGTTCATTCCTTTCTCCCAGAGACGACAATCAATTCAATCCTTGATAACTTCCCAACTCTCCTCCAGAAGACGGTCATAGAACCTTTCATCCAGCCAGGCTTCGTTGACAGTCACAATGCTGCACGCCACCTCCTTGCTCCCTTCCTCAAAGACAACCATTTTATGGTCGATCGAAGCCATGATTTGCTTCTCGTGCTATGGGATATTCACCTCCTATTTGACCGTATTCGCGATGAGAAAAAAAGAGAGAAGGCGGCAAAAAAAAGTGCAAAAGAAGGTGCAACAAATATTCAGCAAATTCCGATGGACTTGGATGACGATGACGATGAAGACGTGCCAGTGAATCTGAAGGAAATGAATAGGTATTTGATTATATAAATTAATATGGAATAAAGTAAATAAATGTAGGAACTGTTCCTCAGTCCGAATCTTCACCACTACGTGCACCTGTACCCTCCCCTTCTGACTCTGTATCACTCTCTGCCTCACCATTCTCCAAAATATGATTGACTGTTTCATGAATATCCTCATCCGATAAACTGTGTGCTGTTAACCGCCGCCATCGGCCATTGAAAAGTGTAAGGTTTCGGGGATGTGTCCAATGTAATTTGGAAATATTTCCTCTGAATCAGAGTCTGAATCGGCTCGATTTCGAGGGTTTGCACAGATGTGGCGGCATTGGGATGCTGGCTGGAGCTACCAGAAGATGTGGGGGGATCACTGGTTGGCTGCTCAGATACGCTTTGGGCTTGAAGATCGCGTGAATGGGTAGTCTTGTGAATCCATTTATCAAACTTTCCATTTGCAAGGAGAGTCGCGCCTTTTTGATAATCATCAACAAAAAGTTCAGTGTCGAAGGTGCGGCTGGATTGGAAGGTATGAAGTTCTGAAACCTTGTAGACATCCATAAGAATATTTAGTTCTGCACGATGTCCGACCTTCGAGTGTTTCTTTGATCGTTCTTGCAGGCCGACACCATCAAACCATGAGAGTTTCAGGCGCGCTACGTGGTGAAGATTCCGCGACCAGGTCTTTCGGATAAACTTGTCACCATAGTCAACACCTTTACGCTCAACAACTGCCTCAAGTAAGCGATTGAAGTACTCCTGCATAAAGTCTCCAGCAGACCAATGCCCTGCACGGCCGGTGAGGTTTACGAGAGTCATCTGGAGCAGTCCACGGCGCAATTCGGGACTTGATTCAACTTCCAGTGTTGCTATCATCTCGAGAACGTACCCCATGTATTTTGCATGAGATGAACCCGCAAACGTGAATGCCATGGTCTTGATGATCTCCCACACACGCCCAGGATCACCTTCTGCTGTGGCCAAAGATAGCTCTCGAGCCATCATTGTCTCGCGCATAAATGCCATAGAGCGAGCAAGGACCTGATCACCATCGAAGCCGGAATCTGTAGCTGCGCTGGTGACTGAACTCGAGCCGATGGGAACCCTGGTGTCTTTAGCAAGGAATTCAGGACCACGCATGACACGCGCCTGGGCGCGCATACTGGTATATGATTGGTAGAGCTGTCGAGCACCTATTTCAAGCTCTTCATAGGATGGAAGTTGATTTTTTGTTGCCAGACTATTAAAGTGAGCAAAGAGATCACTTGCTTTGTAAAACAGTCTAGGGTGAAGTTAGAATCATGATATTTATTACGGAAGAACCAATGCACTCACCTCCAGCAATCGAGGATACGAGCATCTAAAACAAGAAAAGCGAAGTCCCAGCTATTGTAGAAATTGACTTTCTTCAAATTGGGCGGTCTTTTGTGTCCAATTTTTTCTGCATTATGTGCCAGGCGTGATGGGTCGTTGCTCAGTGATGGTCCCCAGTGTGATTCGAAGATTCAGCTGAGGTTTGTCCACTCTGTATGCCACCATTCAAGGAGGGGCTGAACAATGCGCATAGATTGGAGGTCGCTTTCATGGAACTGAAGGTACTCCTTCAATTGTACCATCTTCTCATATGTCAATCCATCGCCGCCAATTGGGAATAAGCGCTTCTTGAACGCCTCGGGAGTTTGGCCAGTCTGTTTGAGAAAATCGAGCAGAGCTGCATTGAGGTCTGTTGTAACCGTCTCGTTGCGGCTGCTTGATGCGAGTGGGTGCACCTTGGATGGTTTATTTTCGAGAGCCAGTCGAGATACCTTCGTCCGATATCGAAGTGCGACTTCCGGCTCTAGGAATGCAAGGGAAGGGATGTGATGAACAAGCGTGCTGATCCACTGGAGGATGCACGTTTCTGCAATGTGTGCATCGTCAATGAGTTTGTGGAGCCCATGGAAGGTAAAGGATTTTTGAGAATGTGCAGCACGGAATTCTTCGACGGATTTAAGATCAAACACTGACAGATCGACGCCCTTGAGCAAAATCTCGTAATATGCCCCCCCGAGTCCGACGTTGAGGGTATTCTGACGTCCTATCGCAGTATCCCTTTGAACCAAGTAGTTTTGGACATTGTCAATGCGCATAGCCCCAATAGTCTGAGGGTCTTGTCCGTGTGCAAGTGTCAATGCGGCTTCACATTCAGAAAGAGCATCCATCGATCGGATAGCGGAGTTGTAGGAAGGCATGTCTCCCACCCGGCTGCGATAGCGGTAGAGGTCGAATGGGGCTTTGGATCTGAAATAAACGAGGGCGGTTGCAAGTGGAAGGAGTTTGGCATGCGAGGAACGAGAATAGTTGATACAGTGTAACGACACTCAATGGGACACCCTCACTCAATGGGACAGTGGGGTCTACCTCACGCACATTCCATCTGTTTCTTCTCATACTTGGAACATATCTTGAACTACATCTAAGGACCATGTATAAATATTTTAAAGAAAATCAATTCAGTAAATAATTGAGGTACAATTCTACATACTCCAAAAGGGTGGGAATCTGACAAGATGTGCAATGTAGATCCTGTATTACACTTGAAAAAGGGAGCTTTGAGCTAAATAAAAATTATTTCCCAATAAACAATCTAATGGATAAGATACCTACATAAAATGAGGCTAGTTCGTTAGCACAGTTAGAGCGAGATAAAAAGAATGAGCATTGTGCACCAACAACGTGATGAGACAATGTGACAAGTGCACTTTCCACTGCTGCTACATTAGTCTGCAGCTGCTGAATTCTCTGCGGTTGGATGTACTCTATCAGAGTGCGTGAAAACACAAGAGAATTGCTGAAAAAAGATGCCCGGATGGGAGCAGCAATCGAGGAATATCGACTGGAGCAACAGCAGGCCGCGTGTCACATGGTGTCCCATTGACTGCATTTCGTGACAAAGGGCCATATTTTCTTAAAGATCCAATGCCTTGAGAACAGCGGCTTAGATTTGTTTAAAACTTAGAGAATAGGTAGATTCTATCTTGTACAATAGGAATATCAACTTAGAATGGGAAGTTTCTGATTTGTGTTGCTTTAAATTGAGAATCTCCTTCGGGTGTCCCATTGAGTGTCGTTACACTGTAGTGCTGATGACATTCACTGCGACCTAGTAAAAGCAAACTTGCTGTTAGAAGAATAGTAGAGATTCACGCAGAAAAAATATATCTACCAGATTTGGAGGACGATTGGTGCGGACAGACTTTACTCCATTCCTTTCGCGAGGTTTACGAGCGGCAAGTTTGTTGATAAAGGTCCACAGGAGCGGCTGGTGCGTCGTTATGATTTGCTCCGCATTCTCGAATGTCAGAGCACCAATGTCCCTCCATTCAATCTTCTTTTCGCGACGAGCTTTATTCGAGAGTGAGAGGTGAAGGCCACTTGACGTTGCAACCGCAGACTCGGCCTCCCGTACCAGATTCTTGAGTATGACTTGCGCAGTGAATGATGTGAGTGCGGCACGGATGGGCTTGATGTCGCTGTAAGGCGTCTCCGTGGAGTACATCTCTGGAGAATGTCGTTCCAGACGCCCGTAGTGGTGCTTGTACCAGGATTCTATTTTTTTGCTGGTGGAAATTTGACGTTTCCATTAAAGAAGTGTTGAAGAGTTGCCGTGATAGATTCGCGTGACATGTTCCACTTGTCAAGACGAGAGTCGTTGTCATCTAGTGAGGTCTGCGTAAAGTCAAGGTCGGTTGTTGCCTGAGAGGTATAGTAGAGAGCCTCGCTATACGTCCAACCTAGTTCGTGCTTGATGAAGCCGTGAAAAAGCTTAATCTTGTCGGTGATGGTTAGGGTGACTTCTTGCCGCGTTTGCGACGATCCGAAGCTCCCAGTGAGTTCTCCTTGCCAGAGAGTTTTCGTTTTGAGTGTATGGATGCCTTTGGAGTTGCCAGACTGTCATGGTTGGAGGGAGTAGGAGAGAAAGGAATGGAAAGACCTGGATAATAACCAGATATACCTGTACCTGGAGTATTCCAAGATGAGGAGTAATTAGACAAGGGAGAATGTAGAGTAGGTCTATAGGGAGTGTTTAGAGCATTATTTTGCTGAGAATTTGACATATGGAGCCTTCGGTCGCGCGTAGATATCGCTAGGAGTTCTGTTTACTATCAGACTACGCGTAGACGCGGCGTGTATATTGGTCACATGGTATATCGTGGGAGTAAATACCGTGGAAAAGTGGTTACGCCAGTGTACATGGCGCGTCTGCAAGCAGACTCCGAATGCCAAGTTGATCGACTTATCATCAACGGCTGTGCATTTCGGAGTCTGCCTACGGGTAGTGTTTGAAAGTCCGGTCCGGTCCGGTTTTTGCTCCCAAAAACTGAAGACCGAGACCGAGACCGGTCTCCACAAGTTTACAGACCGCAAAAAACCGGGTGAGACTGCTTGAGACTGGTTCACGTCGGTTTAGGGTGGTTTTTTGCGGTTGATGGATCAGTCTGAACCAGTTGCAGTCTAGACCAGTTTACAACTGGTTTGGACCAGTCTTTTATGTAGTAATAGGTAGAGACTATGTACAGAGTGATTAATTTAGGTGAAAGAGTGTACTTGGCCGCATTTGCTTATAGCTCGGTCAGTTCTAATTCAATAATTATGATCTTATATGCGTTCAAAGGCTATTTTAAATGACTACCACTATGTGCATTTACAAAAGGTACGCACGCTTAACCATTAAAATGCTGGTAAAAGCGTTTACAGTTGCTTAAAATGAGTAGAAAACAAAAGATGTTAATAACTTAACGAGTTTGTTGACCAAATACTACGCTCTTGATCGTTAGAAAGGTTATTTTATGTACTACCTATATTTTATTTACGAAAGGCTAGGTTGCTTAACAAATGAAACATTGGGAAAACCGTTTTTGAGCACTTAAATACTAATTTAACAATAACTCAAGCAGTTCTGAGGTAAAATTATGATTTTACACACGATCGAACGGGATAGTTGTCCCTACAATTGTATTAATTTTCAAGTAAAAGACCGGTTTGAACCGGTTTAAATCGGTTTTTGCTCAGTCTTCATTATTTCCAAATGCTGATGGACCACAGACCGGACTGCGGTTGCGGTCTTTGCCGGTCTATTTATATTCCGGTCCATACAGGTTGTAGTCCGGTTCAGTCTCGGTTTTTTGCCAGTCTTGTAACAGGACTTCCAAACACTACCTACGGGAGACTAGATTTTTGGGAACCTTGGGAACTATTCGCATGTTCATCAAGGATTATGCCCGACACGCCAAGCCGCTGGTTGACCTTACTCGAAAGGATATTGAGTTTGAATTTGGCACAGACCAACTTCTGGCAATGGAAAAGCTTAAAATGCTCGCGCAAAATTGTCCGGCTATCAAGGCTATTGACTATAACTCAGAAAACGAAGTTATTCTTGCTGTAGATTCCTCTTGGATGGCAGTTGGCTATGTGCTTTCGCAAATAGGTGACGATAATCGACGATATCCATCACGCTTTGGGTCAATTACTTGGAATGAACGAGAGCAACATTACTCGCAAGCTAAAATTGAGCTTTATGGATTATTTTGCGCACTGAAAGATGTGCGCCTCTACATTATCGGTGTACGCAACCTCGTCGTTGAAGTCGATGCGAAATACATCAAGGGAATGATTAACAATCCCAATATCATTCCTAATGCCGCTGCCAATCGATGGTTAGCGGGAATTCTGCTTTTCAACTTCACACTGCGACACGTTCCGGGAAAAGATCATACGGCCGCAGACGGTCTCTCCCGACGAAGGCAATCAGACAATGACCCAGTATCCACTGAAGACGTGGATGAGTGGATATACAACGTCAACTGCTTTGCCATTGAAATCATGAATTCGAAACTGGTGACTTACAATTGCTCACTAGTCTCGGCGTTTAATTTTCACGTCATTTCAGCATCTGACAACTCGCCTATCATGACCACGGCACTTACAACTGCAGCAACAGCACTCAAAATTCCTCGTCATGAGAAGGCCGTAGCACGCGACGAACTTATGAAACAAATCACAAACTTTCTCGACAACCCTACGGCTCCTACAGATCTTGACGGACAGGCTCTATCTCGTTTTATTCGCCAAGCTTCTGATTTTTTTCTCAAAGGTTCACGTCTCTAGAAGAAGAATGCATCCGGACGACACCAACTCTACATCCCTCCTGACCAGCGACTAGCCCTAATTTCTCAAGCTCACAACGATCTCGGACACAAAGGCGTATTCTCTGTGCGGTCCGCCCTACTCGAACGTTTCTGGTGGCCGTTCCTTGAGCAAGATATAAAATGGTTTATCAAAACGTGTCACGAATGTTAGATACGTCAAGTTCACAAGTTACACATCCCACCTGATGTGCCAGCTCCACGAGGTCTATTTCGAAAAGTCTATATTGATACAATGCTAATGCCTAAGGCTGCTGGTTACCATTATATTGTCCACGCACGCTGCTCTCTCACGGCCTACCCAGAGTGGGCAATGCTTCGCAAAGAAAATGCCGTAGCTATTGGAAAGTTTATTTTTAACGACATCCTTTGCCGCTGGGGAGCTGTGGAAGAAATTGTAATGGACAATGCGCCACAATATATTCAAGCCGTGGAATTTCTTAAGGAGAAATACCACATTCATTACATTCGGATTTCACCTTACAATTCTCGTGCGCAAGGCCCCATTGAGCGACGCCACTATGATGTCCGGGAGTCCATCGTTAAAGCCGCGGAAGGAGATGAGGCTCGCTGGCCTCACGTCGCCGCATCGGTATTTTGGGCTGAACGTGTTTCTATTCATAGATATACAGGACACTCGCCTTTTTACCTTGCTCATGGAGTCGAGCCGCTCCTCCCTTTCGACCTCGCAGAAGCTACATACCTTGCACCTCCTCCGGATGACATTTTATCGACTGAAGATCTTATTGCGCAACGAGCAATTATGTTGCAAAAGCGCCCGGAAGAACTTGAGCTTGTTAAGCACAAAGTTCACACGGCACGATGGGCGGCTGTCATCGCAAAAGAAAAGGAACACATTCATCAGCCGGCCGCCATTAACTTCATACCAGGTTCCCTTGTATTGGTTCAAAACTCCACAGTTGACAAGGACCTTGGAAGTAAGACTAGGCCGCGCTATTTTGGGCCTATGGTGGTCATCCGCCAAACTCAAGGTGGTTCATATATTCTCGCTGACCTCGATGGTTCGCTCTCAAAGCTTCGCTACGCGCAATTCAGATTATTCCCCTATTATCCTCGTACACTTCACGCTGTCCCCGTAACCAAGCTCGTAAACATGGGCGAAGACGAGTTAGACGCCATAGCAGGCGCCGAAGATGAGGACGATGAAGATGATAACTAAGAGCCTCATTGCGGCGCATCAAAAGTATGAAATACAACAAGTTTAGGCTCACAAAACCCCGTCTCAATCTTTTATCCTCTCTCTCCATTGTAATCTTTCTGACTTCTCAATTTTCTGATTTCAATTCCCTTCGTCTCTCTCATTCTCGCGAACGACGATTTATTCCTCTCCAAAACTAATTTTTCAACACTCGTTCTAGTCCACATGCCCCATCACATTGTCGATGATCCCTCGCCAACGTTTCCACGGCCTCCAGTACAAACCACCTCCTTGCCCTTCGATGAGCCCTTCCCGTAGCTCTCCAACACGGCTTTCATTTCCTCGAGGAGCTCAATGCCACGGTGGAGAAAGAACGCAAAATTATTGATGAATTGATCCAAGTCGAGACGAGCAGTTGGTCCCCGGTGATACACTTCGGAAAGCGGCTTCGATTGGGTTTCGTCACCGCATAGAAAAAGCAGGTTGACAAAGTCGTTGTCAATCCTGGGATGAGACGTTGGCAGTGCTTTCCCCTTCAATGCAACAAGCGCTTCCGTGACCGAAAGAAGAACATCGTATTCAGTGCTCCAGTCGCCTCCGAGAGCATCGATGCCGTGCCGAATTTTGACAGCCTGTTCGAGATGATAGCTGAGTATCTCCCATTCCTGAATGAATGCTCCATCATTTGCGACCGCCGTTTTGACTTCATCGGATATGGATTGGAGCTTGTATTTCTCGTCGATAAATCGGTTGATCGTCACCTCGAGAATCGCTCCTGCAACGATGTTGTTCGGGAACTGCACGTGATGGCTTTGCTCCGGATCAGGACTGATTTCTTCTTCGTCATCACTGATAGTGATGAAGTCTTGGTTTGGGTGTGCAAAGTCGTTGTTGGCGTCCATGTTGGGTCGTCTGAAGAGGACAGCTGACTGGGAAGTCAGTTTTTAAAAGCTCCTGGGAGGTGTGGAGCTCTCGCTCCGTCTGGGCACGGAATCCCGCTCTACGACCCGTCCGACTACCGCACCTCGATACCGAACCCGACCCAGCAAAAATCACAGACGACGAGCTCTCAATTTCATTTGGCGCATACTCTTTTTGAACATATCCATTCCGACGTCTATTAATAGGACGCGCCCAGCCAAAAGACGAGCGCTTGCCCCGAAAAGTAATTATATTTCAAATTCATTGTGTTCTTCCCCTTTCCTTTTAGTTTATCCATGTTCTACCACATTCTACTGCCTCTTATTCCATCCCCATCGTTTCGTCTTCCCCAAAATTCTATGAGCTTCTTATTTTTCTATGAAATTTTCCTGAAATTTTCTGTATAAAAAGAGATGTATTTGGTCGTGTAGCTAGTCAGTGAATTCCACCTGAGTTTTCTCTCAAGTTCTCCTTCTTTCTTACTCGCTCTCGCACTCTCTGACCTTCTACGTGAAATTGGTAAGCTTTCTGAGCACGTACAAAGCGCTAACTACGTCTCGAAACCACCGACCTCGCGGTTCTCACGGTCTTAGCGCCCATCACCACACACGTCTTTTGGACTACGGAGCCAGGACAGACGCTGACGGAGTCGCGTCCTCGCCTAGCCAGGCTAGCCCCTCATCACACACATTTCCGAGTCTTATAGACTTCGGATCTCTTCACACCAACCTCGAACTCATCGGAATAAAACAGAATCTATGCCGTCTCAGATCTCAGCTTGCACTTGCTTACATTTCCTCAACTTGTCTAATGGCGGCAGTATCGTCATCCTTTCTAGTTTAGATATGATTGCGCATAAAACAACATCGTCGTCTTTCTTCTCTGGTTCATTTCTCATATGTACCTGCACGCTAGGCAAAACCATCTGTTGAACACCAATTCATTTTACGCTTGACCAAGGTGAACACTGAAGACCGGCTGACGTTGTTGGGATATTAATATTCAAGATATACCTCATACCAATTTCAATTTCAGGACAATAGAGGCTGCGAATGCGTACTCGGAATTGTAACATTTAGCGAGATTCGAGAGCTGCACCTCTTTCCGTCGGGCTTCTTACAATTCCGTCAATTGACAGATTTGGTTCCTTCGCCGCGCTCTCGTAATCCTCGCGGTCTGTGTACTTCATAATCCATCATGCCAAATCCGAATTGCATCTGACACTGCCAAAATATTTGTAATAGCAAATCTAGACGTTCCGTATAATCTACAAGTACAAAATAACCAATTTCATTCCGTGATTTTCAAGCTCATCCTTTCTGATCACAAAGTAATCAACGCCATCATCCTCTGCACTGCCCACCTTCTTGAGATTAAAAACAATTGGTTCCTTTGTATTTTTCTTCTTGTATCGCCCCAGAATATTTTGTTCATCTTGCTCGAGTGCTACTGCAAAGCAAGTCTTCCGAATGCGGAAGCTGTGTTCGTCATGCTGTTCGACATTCAACACACCTACTGCATCAGTGAAATCTCTGGCCTGTAGCAGGTTGTACGGTTTAGGTTGATGGTCGAAATATTGATGTGCAGGTATGAAAGAAACAGTGGCGTGGTAATCCCCAACAGGGTGCTGACCAGACTGCGAGCGTGATGCCGACATAAGCAACACTGGTATACGCAAGCCCAAATGGGTCAGTGTGAGGGGTTCAAGGGGGTACCAGGGGTGTAGATTTGGATCCTTAGAGCGTTCAATGTAGCCTCTGATAGTCCCAGGGAACAAGGAGGTGATTGATGAGAAGGACAGACCACCGCAATTGAAGATGTCCGTCACATCTTTGTTTGTATCGAATATCTCCTTCAGAAGGCGAAAAAATGCACGTTCCTCACCCTCGCCATAGGCAGTGGAGATGCTGACATTAAAGATTCCCATCAGAGAATATGCTTTGTCTTCTTCACGAGTCACCTCGCGCCTGGCCGCCAATTCCATCCTACGGGAGATCGAGACCTTGCTGATATCCTCCAGTTCAGTTGGTGTGATTTTTGTGGCATATTCAATGGATTCCAAAATGGGCGGATACACTTTGTCATTGGCTTCCGATGGAACCAGCTGCTCCCAATCCTTGTCGTAGAATTTGATCACTCGTGGCGCAACCAACTCCTGAAATGTCCAGCCTCGCGTAAACCAAGGTTCGAAATCCATATAGGATAAAGTATTGGTCTCGCCCAGATATGTAATGCAGACCTTCGCACGAGAATACCATTTGTACATCGACCGAATCGATTCGTCAAGTTCAGAACTGCTTTCCTTGTTGATACAGACAGTATCGACCCAGCCAAAAGCGAGTCCGTGATTTTCGTATGCGGCTTTGCAAAAATTGATCACTTTTTGGCATTTTGGATCCTCCGAATCAAGCGAGTCTTTCTGCCAATCGACGTAGGTCAATTCTCCGGGATTCCGGGTCCATGCATGGGATAGAATGGCATAGCCGACATGGTCGTACATCCAATCCTTGACATCCAATTGTAGCTTGTACCAATTAGACTGCAGAAATTGGCGGGAAAGACGATGGTACACAGCATTTCGGTCCAAGAGAGAGATTTTGAATTTTGAACCATACAGTTCAACTCCGAGGACACGGATGGGCATCCTCTGGTCTATTATTCTTCGCAAATGGTGAAGATACTTTCGCCCACTCGGTACTATCACATCAGCTAAATCATATGTTCAGCATCTTGATTCGAAACGAAATATCATGGGTTCCAAGCGTCACTTACGGGCGTAGTACAATTCAATCAGAGGCAATTTAAATCCAAAGCTTTAACATCTTTATCTTTTCTGTGATGAAGGAATTGTCAACGTACCTTGAATTTTTTCATCTGATTTTCCCTCGGCGCTGATCTCAAGTGTTTTCGCCAGAGACAAGCTACTCCCCTTCTCCCAAAACCAGCTTGTCCCTATAGATGAATCATGGAATATTAGCGGGGATAAATATAATTCGTACTACATTTACCTTCCAAGTAATCCAGTGGGTCCTTGACTTTATAGGTGCAAGGTCAAGTATATTAGCAACACTGATATATAATTATGAAGTTTGAATTGCGCCGTACAGAATGTGAGACTGCGGTCCTGTTTTCTTGGTCGAGCACAAGCACCCGATAGAAAGTTCTCGAGCTCAGCAATGAATGCATGCGCCTCGACTCCAAGCGGAATATCATCTAGATCTAGGATAACATTGACTTTAGATTTTAAAAGGCAATGAATCAGGCCAACATACTCTTTATCGCTTTCATATCGAGTGACTGAGCAAGTGGTATGATAAACTTGCAGAGCGTCTGCAACAGCTTTCGAGCTTGCACGTTTTTGGGACCTAAAGAAAGAAATGACTGCTTCAGCAATAGTATTATCGCTGACATGTTTGGATAGTAGCGAACCAGACTTGATCATCGTTCAACCAATAATACGTTGGAGCTTTGGACAGAGGACGAGGTGGCAAGGAAGGAAAGGCGACACCAGTACTGTTCCCTCGTATCCGATTTCTCACACATTGACACCGCACATGAAGTCTAAAATTGCAACAGGGACATGTGCTCAGTCCTTGAATTCGTGTGTCATCTATATACATCCCTATCTATGTTTACGCCAATAAGCCAACTATATCCTATCGAAATCCCGACTCGGAGGGATAGAAGTAAGCGCTTGAACCTGCGTCAAGCCACATCTCAGACGGCCGCCTCAAAGCAGAGGTCGCAGCAAGAATATGAGGATACAATGCCCGACCACGAGAGATTCGGTGCGATCCTGAAGAGCTCGTCCTTAGTCCTCAAGGTGAGCACAAAGACCTGCAGTGTCAAAGACACGGGTGACGATCTAGAATCTAGGAATATATGGGCGGTCGAGTTGTGAATGATCCATGTTAGGCGGAGGAAACGCGCTGATATTTGTAGGAGATTTACGGAATGACAGGAATGGGAGTGCTCCCACGAGGGCTTAAATTGCGCCGGGAACGAGGTGGTGATGAACACATAGACCAGGATGATGAAGGAAGGCTGGGATTGTTTATCGAGATGGTCGACAGATAGAGAGTGTGTGCAAAGGGCGGAGGACAGGCGTGGTCCGCGCGTGTGACTAGCGCTTCAGAGAGGGAAGCTAGGCGGTGAGGCAGAGAGGAATGTATTGGTGATTTTGTAAAGATCGATGAAGTAGGATCAAGGTAAGGTGAACGCCAGGGTGGAGTGAAGACGTGCAGGTACCGCGAGAGAGGCGCATGTCGATGATGATGATAAAGTACAGTGGGCGAGGTGAGGCCGGAGGTTCAAGCGGCTGAAAGGTGATGGAAGCGTAAGCCAGATCCAGAGCAGGAGAAATGAGATATCTGGCGCAGAGAGACAAAGTTGAGACGTCCAACACAAATTATGCGCACGCAGGTCCGTCTTCCCAGTACCACCATCGCGCATTCTTTTCTTCGTGCCCGCATCTCACCATTTCAGGTCGTACAGATCGTGATTCGTCCTATGCTCCAGCCCACCTCCATCTCCTTTTCCATCCTCTCTTCTCCAACCATCGCATGTGCCATCCTTCAGATGATAGCGTGCACGCCTTGTGCTGGGAACAGAGATCGTACTCGTCTCCAGGGAAGAAAATTTTTATCGGAGTTTGCAGATATCAGAGTCATGGAGAACACGACGCCTGATCATGTGAGATTCGGTGCGATCTCGATGCATTGCATGGGTAGCGCATGTCTGTCATCCGAAAAGCTAGCCTTGATGGCGCTTACAATGGCCTTCGACGTTAAAAATGCTCTCGGATCTAGAATCCACAAATATATGCGCATTCGAGTTATGGATGATCTGAAAGCATGCGGGCTGTGTGCGATAGCTGGAGTAAACACTCCTCAAGGATTGGACATGAGGAAGGCTTAGGCGGGGTGAGGACGGGAAGAGAGAGGGGAAGAGGGAGTGTCTGACGAGATTGGCGGCGATCGTTTTGTGCATGACGCAGAAGATTTTCAAGGGATAAGCGGGAGTAGATAGGGCCGATGAAGCAGGAGCAAACGAGGGCAAACATGTGGCGGAGTGAGGCCGTGAAGGTGCAGCGAGGGAGGTGCTCGACGATCACACAGTGGGTGACATGGAGGCAGACGTTGGAGGGCTGACAGCAAAGGTCGTGATGAGTTGTGAGGGCGAAGAGGGCCAGAGACAGTATTGCATAGGCCGCGGGGGATGGGATAAACCCTAAGAAGTGGCAATAAGCAATAGTCGATAGCTAATAGGAGGTTGAGAGCAATACGTACAGATGTGGGGTTGCGCTCAAGATCAAGCGAACACAGACTATGTTACTGTCCTACCCGAGTAACGGACATGTGAAGGCCTAGGATTGATGTTAATCCAATGAGGTCGTAGCAGAGATCCATCCAGTACGCTAGGAAGGAGGACGACGATGACGATCTCATCCTCGACGAAAAACACGTCCTTTGATCGTGAGTCGCGTCAGGGTCCGGGCTGATATGTGTATAGCTCGAGAGACGGTTCGGAGTTGTGCGAATGGATCACGGAGAGACGAGTGCATCTGCATAAATCCAGGGTAAATCCAAAAGCATGGGTGCCAACGAAAGAATGAGGGACGGAGGGCAAGCAGGGAAGCGTCGGAGTTGATCCAGACTCGCGCATTTATGGATATTCTTTCTCACGCACGTACTACCGTCATCACTGGCGTCTCTCGGACTCTCCCTCCGCGTTTCTCCTCCCTCTCCTGCGTTCATCGTCGTCTATGATCCTCGTTCCTCCAAGCTTTAGTACTTAGTCTTCAGTATTCGCCTGGGTCGCGTTCCTGTTTCAAAAAAATTTTCTATGTCGCGTGTAGCCAAATTATGGACTCGGACAGTTGTTAGTGCGCCCATCATCTACTTCGTCTCTCTCATTCTAACTCAAATAACGCGACAGTTTGTCCTCGCATCCGTGCGTACGATGCATGAAACGCCATCTCCTCTTGTGCGCCACCGTCTACATGTCTTAGCCTCTTCCGAGAAGTCGAATGTAATTCAGCGCAACAGTGCTTCTCTCCCAAATCCAACTATCACCTATCCAGTTGATGTATCCGCGCTCTTCGCCATATCGACCTCTCCTTCACTTTCTGTCTCTCTACCCCAATTGTTCCTCTCACGTATTTGCAGTGCTGAATCTCATTTTCGAATCTGTTCATACAGTCGCGCTTGTCGACAGTCTCCGCGCTTGAGGTTCTCCCGCTTCCCCATCTTCATTCTCCAGGCAATGTCCTCCAAGGCTATGTCTACACTCGTACTCGTTCATCACTCACAACACATTTTATTTCTTTCCATGGATAACGCGGAGATACCTGAAACCACGGCCTGGGAGCCACGATCTCAACCTGTCAGCTGGACGAGGGATATAAAATTTCAAATCAATGTGGTGAATCCTTTGAATGCCTCATTCGGCAAAGGAGAAGCATGCTTGACGAATAAGAGAGACAGAGTCCGCAATCAAGCACTCGCGTCAGCCTACCAGGGTTTAGTCGTATCGTGCCCTCGTTATTCAACCCCGCACTATATGCCTCGACGCAAAATAGTATCGATTACGATATCAGTCGTACAGCCCGAGCGGTCCCCATCGCGTTTCCTGTCGGCTTCAAGTTCGAACACAATCTTTGAGCACATCAGGCCATCAGCGCCCCCACGACATTCCGAACATGCCTGTATCCCCGTCTGCGGTTCATACTCTACTACTCAACCTCTAATCTCTTGACGCTACATCCATCCCCGTCCTTAGCCTCTGGTACCCTTGTATACAGTCCGCAGTCATGTAGGACTCTCTTTTCAACTTTACCGCATCTGTGCGCGGGTTTTGTTCTCAAAATTCTACCGTCATGCGAGATGTAGGCTAGATGGTACTTTGGTTCTATTTGGTGTTTTCCCTCAGCGACTTAAGTATCTATCTTGAGTTGCTAAGTCAAGCTTAGTTGTACTATCCAATCAAATTACAAACCTATACAATAGTACTGGTCATAATATACGCTGTGTATGGACATGACTTTCCAGTTGAAAGAAGTGAATTTACTGTGAATTTAGTGAGCCTGTTTTGATACCTTATTGTTCATTTTCGTACTTCTCTGCGAATTTTTAGAAATTGCCAATCCTCGCGGCAAAAATGGCTCTGTCTACTTTATGCTCTACCATACTAGGTATTAATTATGTTGTGCCCAAAAAACTCTGTACGAAAAGAGTAGAAGTCGTGTTCACTGTTCGGTCTACAAATACAAAGTGACCAGTTTCATACCGTGATTCTCAAGCTGATCCTTCCTGATTATGTAGTACTGATTTTCGCCTGCATCTCCAGCATCACCCACCTTCTCGAGGGTAAAAACAACAGATTCGCATGGGAATACTCTCCGGTATCTTCCCGGACCATCCTTCCCATCATGCTCTTGGTAGAGAGGTATCCCAAAGCAAATTTTTGAAATGCGGATGCTATCTTCATCTCTGTGTTCTGCAACATTGAGTGTTCCCATTGCTACCTCAAAGTTTGTGCTCTGTAAGAGATCATATGGAAATGAAGGTGTATAAGATACAGTGTAATCCCCAACAGGCCGACCAGAGGACGGGTGTGATGCCGACATAAGCAACACGGGTATACGCAAGCCCAAATGGGTCAATGTGAGTGGTTCAACGGGGTGCCAGAGGCGTAAATTCAGATCCTTAGAGCAATTAATATAGCCATAGATAGTCTGAGGGAACAGGGAGGTGATTGAGGAACAGAAATCAAGGCCCCAATTGAAGATGTCCAACACATTTTTGTTCGTATCGAATATCTCCTTCAGAAGGCGAAAAATGCGCGTTCCTTCCCCTCGCCATATGCAGTTGAGATGCTGACATTAAAGATTCCCATCAGAGAATATGCCGTGTCTTCTTTGCGAGTCACAATGCGCCTGGCCGCCAATTCCATCCTGCGGGAGATTGATGCCGCCCTGATGTTCTTCAGCTCATCGGTGTGATTTCTGTGGCAGATTGAATGGATTCCAATATGGGTAGATGCAGTTTGTCATTGGCTTCCAATGGAACAAGCTGCTCCCAGTCCTTGTTGTAAAATTTGACAGCTCGTGGTGCAACAAGCTCCTGGAATGTCCAGCCTCGAGTAAACCAAGGGTCGCAATCCATATCGATAAGTGTTGGTCTCGCCCAGATATGTAATGCAGACCTTCGCACGCGAATACCATTTATACATGGATCGGATTGATTCATCGAGTTCGGAACTGCTTTCCTTGTTGATACAGACAGTATCGACCCAGCCAAAAGTGAGTCCATGGTTGTTGTATGCGGCTTTGCAAAAATTGATTTTTTGGCATCTTGGATCGTTCGAGTCGAATGAGCCTTTCTGCCAATCAACGTAAGTCAATTCGCCGGGCGTCTGGGTCCATGTATGGGACAGAATAGCATAGGTGATATGGTCCCTTATCCAAAAAACATTGAAATATCCTGGCATGTTCCAATGAGCCTGCAGTTGGCGGGAGAGATGATTGTACACAGCATTTCGGTCAAATAGAGAGATTTTGAATTCCGAACCAAATGGTTCAATTCCAAGGACACGGATGGGCATCATAAGGTTTATCCCCCGTCGCAGGTCTTCGAGATGGGTTTGCAGACCCCATCCTGGCCCACCGACTAGATCTCTGTTCAGCATGTTGATTCGAAATGAGATGTCACGGGGCTCCAAGATCACTGATGTACATAAAAATTCTTCATCTGAATCTCCTTCAGCGCTGATCTCAAGTGTTTCTGCAAGAGGCGAGCTACTCCCCTTCTCCCAAAACCAATCTGTCCCTATGTACGAATCATAAAAAATCAGCAGGGATAAATATAATTCGTAGCACATTTACCTTCCAAGTAATCAAGTGGGTCGTTGACTTTACATAGATGTGAGTTCACGTATATTAGTGACACTGATATATAATTATGAAGTTTGAATTGCGCCATACAGAATGTGAGACTGCGGTCCTGTTTTCTTGGTCGAGCACAAGCACCCAATAGAAAGTTCTCGAGCTCAGCAATGAATGCATGCGCCTCGACTCCAAGCGGAATATCATCTAGATCTAGGATAACATTGACTTTACATTTTAAAAGGCAATGAATCAGGCCAACATACTCTTTATCGCTTTCATATCGAGTGACTGAGCAAGCGGTATGATGAACTTGCAGAGCGTCTGCAACAGCTTTCGAGCTTGCGCATTTGTGCAACCTGATGAAAGAATCACTGCTTCGTCGACTGTGTTATCACTGAGAATTTTGAATCAAAGCGTACCAGAGTCGGACATTGTTCAATCAATAATTCGTTGGAGCTTTGGATGGAGGGCTAGGTAAGATTCCAGAAGGAAGGACAAGCGACACCGTGTCTTCGTATCTCTTCGTATCCGATTTCTCACACGTTGACACCGCACATGCTGTCTAAAATTGCAGCGGAGGACATGTGTTCAGCGCTCAGCCCTTCTCACCACGACCTTCCGTGTCAGCTACTATATATACATCCATACCATATGTCAATATCTACGTTTACGCCGATAAGCCAACTGTGCCCTATCGAAATCCTGACTCGCAGGGATAATATTGAACTAGGCGCCCGGACCTATGTACGTCAAGCCACGGCTCCGATACAGACAGCAATATCTCAAACAATTAACTAGATATTAAACGTGAGGGAACATCACACCCTACATGTTTTCGTCAAGTGTCTGCTAATGAGCTATGTATGTCGGAACCCTATTATAGGCGCCCGTTACTCACGCGAACTAAAATTATCGCAGGCCCGGGGAGATCGTACATCGGGTCAGCGGGACAGCTCCAATCACCCATGGGAGATCTACTCACTTTATAGTGGGGGAGAAGCGGCGAACGATGCAGACATCACTGGCAAAAGTGGGTACACGCGTCGCGTACATTATGCTTAACAGCATACTACGAGTTGAACAGCAGTCAAGGACATCAATACTAAAAGATGTATTAGAATAGGGCACCAGAGTTTGGAGGGTGAATGGATACAGCCCTTGCAGTAACTGGGTATAGCCTAATGGATTCGCCTCAGCAATTGGTACTGGGGTATTGCTACTATGAAGAGTTGGATACACTCCATTGCGCATCCATTGCGCATCCATTGTGCATCCTTCCCGTCTTGCCTGTATCCATCGCACGAAACTGCTCAGTGCCGCCCTCCCCCATCCACTCCACGTGCGGCTCATCCATTGCCATATCCATCCCAGTTCCAACAGTATCTGTATCCTTTGCGTATCCATTCACTCGCTGCTGATCAGCCGCGGTTCAAACCGCGGCAGCGCCCCATACATCATTGTATCCATCCCGTATCCATCCCGTATCCATCCCGTATCTATCAATTCATCAGCGCATCCAGATTCCATACCACGGCACCTTGATGTATCATTCTACCCACCTTTACGCCGCACACAAATTACCTATATCCAAACTGTATCCATCCCACATCCATCCATATCCTTCCATCAGCATCATCCCCCTCATTTCTCCCCTTCCCATTTGCGTCAATCAATTGTATCCATTGCTCATCCATACCCAAGCCGCGGTTCAGACCGCGGCACTCGACATATCACTCCTCCTTCCCTTGCGCGCCAATCAAATATACCCATCAAACTTCTCAGCGTCAATTTTCAATCAAGCGTATCCATCGCGCATCCATCCAGCACCTGTATCGCCCTCCCGTTCATTATCTCCATAAATTCCTGGGCGTCTACCATCGACACTGCGCACGTGAAAATAGTGTTGAGCTGAGCCGCGTGGGTATGTGTCTCTGGGGGCCTACAGCTCGGACTTGAAATCTGGTAAGCCACAGGCCATGGCTCAGGCGGACAGTTTTGGGTATACCAAATGGTCGCGTCTGCATGCCGCAGTACACTGCAATATAAGCAGTGTACTTTGTACATATAGGCGGTATGGGAAGGGGTAGAGTAGAAGCATAAAGCGATCAAAGAGAGCGGGAGAGCGGAAAGGGACGCGTGAAAGGAGAAAGAAAGGGGTGAGACAGAGCAGACAGCGCAGGCGCACCTGGCATGGAGTAGAGAGCAGAAATACTGTCATTGTCGTCCATCGCACTGTCTTATTTTTATCATTGCGCATGCAGGGAAGCTGTGCTGGGTATCACCAGTGTCGTCCATGGCGTCGTCTGTGAGTGTCCTTGCCATTGCGTCGTCGTCGCAAATGGTTGCACTGTGTCGGCTGCATGTCGGCCTCGTACATGCGGTCAAGATTAATTCTAGTTTTCAAAATATACTTTTTTAGGACAGTTTAGATGCGTTGGAGTAAAAGTCAGACGATAGCCTCGAATCTGCAGTACTCCAAGTAAGATTCACGATGAATTTCGACTGTGCTGTCTACTCAGTCACATTTCGCATTCCGTTAAACAAATTTCTCAACAGAAATAAATGGCGTAGTACTTTAGGACACTATCTAACATACGCAGGGCGTCCGTGAAGGTACCAAAGAGACACCCATCGGCGTTGAACAATCTTCTGTCGACGATTCGGACCAAGCCCAATCGCATTGAGTCGATCGAATACCTGGCGAGAGGCCCCCACTGGGAATCCCGGGTGTCGACATTCATTGCCGACACTAAGGAGGAAGCGATTGAGCAGGAGAGAGAGGATGAAGCAGACGTGAAGGTGTTTACCGATGGGTCAGGGCACAATGGCGGGGTCGGCGCAGCCGCAATCCTGTTTTACGGGCATCGGTCGGCGACGGTGGCGCGATACTTCCTGGGAACGGAAAGGCAGAACACGGTCTATGAAGGGGAATGTGTGGGTCAGCTGCTGGCAATGGAGATGTTGCGCAAGGAAACCGCCGACCTGAAGCATGCACTGGTGTCCATCTACGTCGATAACCAGGCATCCCTGCAAGCTCATCATGCACGAAAACCCAAACCGGGGGGATACCTCATCGACGAGATACAACGACTCTATGAGGAGGTGTTGAGGAGACATCGGGGGATCAGAGTGAGGTTGCGGTGGATCCCTGGACACATGGACGTGCTAGGCAGCGACTTGGTGGATGCGGAGGCAAAGAAAGCCGCGGAAGGACAGGAAATGGACAGACGAAGCCACTTCGGGTTGCTGAAGAAGGGTCTGCCGGACAGCAGGAGTGCAGTGCGGAGGCGTTTGAAGGCGAGGACGAACCGCGAACACGTCAAGGAATTTCGAGAGCTACCGAGATATCAGCGAATGCTGAAGTACGAGGCCACAGCGCCATCAGCGAAGTTCAGGACGTTAACAGCACGACTCACCAGGCGACAGCGTAGCGTCCTGGTCCAGCTGCGAACAGGACACGTCCCTTTAAAGGCCTACCTATATCGGATGTTCAAGGTGGACGACCCCATCTGTGAGAAGTGTGAAGAGGCCCCGGAGACGGTGGGGCACTTCTTGAAGGAGTGTTCGGTTACAAGGAGGAGAGGCGAGTGTTAAGGGAGAGCCTGGGTGGAGTGCGACGTGTCGACGAGGACATCTTGGGTGAGAAAAAGAACCTGACCGCAGTCCTGCGGTACGTCGAGGAGACCGGTCGCTTCGCTGACAGCCATGGGAGTGTGGCCGTGATGAACGGGTAGGCGACGACAGAACATGCGATTTTCTATTTTTATCTTTCTATCTTTCTCTTCCCCCCTTCCGTTATCTTATCCGTTTCATTTCATTTCCTACTCTATTTCCCCTTTATAATGGCTCCACCACTACATACCAACCCACTATTGATGCGCTCTGCGCTCTCGAGCTTCTCATGAAGTCGACCCTTCTGTTTTCGTAGAATTTTGTTGAGTAGCCTAGATAGGTAGCGGACGCGATAGTCGACGTCCGACATAGGGCCACGCTCTGACGGACAATAAATGGATTAAAAAAAAAAAAAAAAAAAAAAAAAAGGACACTATCTAGTATCTGCTACGACAATTTTTAAGTCAATAACTAATCACAGTCATTCCATATAAATTATTCTTCATCGGATGTTTTGATGGGGCGCTCGGACAGTACTAGTTAAATTGTGAATAACATTGTTCGAAGTCAATCCAAATCTTAATTTTCTGTGAAATATTATAGCGATTGGATAATTCCATGCATGAAATCGACAATTTGGTCGCTCCGACCGTCATTGACGCCCTGTCGACTGCTTGTCGATGCATTTTGTCGACGATGACAAGAGATTTAAACTCCGCTTAAATGAATGTTGATTAATGATTTCGTATCTGCCGGCTCCTGTTCCTTTCTAATCTCACCCACCGCAATCCCCACCACTAGCGTTCACCAATGCCCCTCCCCTCCAATGAGGGATGTGGGTGACCTTCAACCTGTCATTGCGTCACCGCCATCGTCGACGAAATTACGCCGCATTTTGCGCTGATGAAGAGGCGGCGGAGAGGCGGGGTAGATGCCAGTGTGTAAGTGAGAGCGGGAGAGGGAGCAGAGGGTGAACGAGATGGGAGAGTGGGCAGGCAAGATGGAGAGGGATGATGAGCAGCAAGCGGACACAGACAGGGTAGGGCGAGAGATGGCAGAGGTGCACCGTGGCAGGCATGGGACAAGAAGGACCGAATGAGGCATGTTGCCTTGTTCACCATCTATCCTTACCTCGCTTTACTTTTCACTTCTCCCTCACCCTACTCTATTTCCGGCGCGTAGCCTACCTCCTCTCTGCCATTGGTAGGATGGTAGGCAGTTCTGCTGCTGTGAGGGGGAGAGCAATGCATGCTGCGGCGTGAGAGGGAGGTAGCCAGAGAGCGGACGAGCATCGTGCTCACATTCCGTCTCTGCTCGTGCTGTGTCACGCTCTCATTAAATCATTGTTTGTATTGTAGCACTCACTGGCATATCTAATATATATATATTTAGATCTAAACTGCATCGCACAAAAGCTACGCGGAAAGAAACATGCTTCTAAACATATCCTGGATGTCGGCAAGCAGGAACAAAAACATCACAAGCGCTGCGGCTCGAGTATGGATGCATGATGGATACGATTGATTGACGCCGAGAAGCTTGATGGGTACATTTGATTGACGCGCAAGGGAAGGAGGAGCAATATGTCGAGTGCCGCGGTTCAGACCGCGGCTTGGGTATGGATGAGCAATGGATACAATTGATCGACACAAATTGGAGGGGGAGAAATGAGGGATGATGGATATGCGTACATGTGCAATGGATCGGCGCAAAGGATATGGGATGGATATGGGATGGATATGGGATGGGTACAGGATGGATACAAGTAATATGTGCGTGGCGCAAGTGAGATATCAAGATGCCGCGGTCCTGAACCGCGGCTGCATTGTATACGGATGCGCTGATAAATTAATGGATACAAGATGGATACAACAATGGATGAGAGCGCCGCCGCGGTTCAAACCGCGGCTGATCGACAATGGGTGAATGGATACGCGAAGGATACAGCCTCAGGTGATTGGAACTGGGATGGATACGTCCTGATACGTCCAAGATACGTGGATGGATGCACTGCACGTGGATGGATGGATGGGGAGCACTGAATAGGTCAACACGTGCAATGGATATGGGCGGGATGGGAAGGATGCGCAATGGAGTGCGATGGAGTGTATCCAAGCTTCATAGTAGCTATACCCGGCAGTGAGAAAAGGACCTGGTACGACGAACTTGCTCCCTTGCGGCACCCGTTATGCCGAGATGCCGGCAGTGGCGAACTTGCTCGAACTTATTCCCACACTTGCTGGAAATCACCTTGCAACTTGCTGACCTTGCACGCCAAACTGAGTGCCCTAAATGTGCGGGAGACCTTTTCTGTTACTTAGATTAGTGTTTTAGTATTTTACTGTGTTATATCTAATACAGTAAATTGATTGAGTCTTCATACCTAATGGTTTAAGGCTGTAAGAGCAAAATAGGTGGATATGGCGCTGGGATGACTACCTTACAGGCCTAATGATATGTAGTGACATCTTCAAAATCAAAAATATCTTCAATTATCTTCTATTAGACTGTATTGTTGCATTTCCATCTCCAAATCCTAAGCACCCGCCCGTCGAAGAGCCGTATGTGACTTCTATCTCCCCGCTCCGGCAACTCAGCGTCTCGTGCCCAAATTTGAATTGATGTTTGCTCATGCTCGCTCATACAGTTCAATTTTAATTCTAGCAGATGGATATAATGAATAGAGTATACGTTTCAAATATCTTAAGTACTATTTCCGTCAAAACTTGTAAACTAGATCAATGGTAATCAAGAGCTCCGAAGTCAGGTAGACTCGGAAAAGGTAAAGGTGATTGTCGATGGGGGTGTTCGAGGGCGAACTCATAATCATGCACTCTGTATACAGATCGAATGAATCTTAGTCCAGATCAATATATGACATCGTCTCTATGCCCTAAAATTGACGGCTTCAGTCTCCAGTCATCCATAACACGTACCGGTATAGTTGAAAAGCCCTGTTTTAAGTTGGGCAATGTGTGTGTAAGTCTAGTATACATATGATTTGTTCACTATGTAGGTATATAAGGTCCTACTACTCTCAGACATACATCTATTCAGCAAGAAATCATAGGAGCACCTTGAGAACACCCCGCTTAGGCGCCGGAAGCACTCTGCCAAGGAAATGCAAGTAGCAAGTGCCAAGCGAACTTGCTGCGCCTACAAGTTCGCAGCAAGTTGCTTACTCAGCATATGGCGCAACTTGTGCTCCCTTGTGCGAACTTACCTTGCCTGCCATAAGTTCGCGCAAGGGAACTTATGGCAGGCGCAAGTTGATTTCACAAGGTACTTATTATGGCACCGCTATACCCTAGTAGCAGTTGCTGAGGCGAATCCATTCAGCTATACCCAGCTACTGCAAGGACTGTATCCATTCATACTACAGACTGGCTAGGGTCCCTTGAAGACGCAGAAATGTAGAATGTAGAAGAAGCCAGCGCGAGAGGGAGAGAGCACGAGCATAGCACGAGCATATTAATAGGCCTGTGTCGGTCAATCCGATAGAAGTGTCGCAACAATGACCACTGACAACAGTGTTTTGAGGCAAAACATGCATGCATACTACTTCGAGAAATGAAGGAGGAACATCGAGCGAATTAAGATGTCAAGCAGAGCAACGAGAGATGGGTATAGAGCTTTGTCTGTCCAGCAAAGTCATCGCACTGCTTCCTCTCCATGCCCGCATCTGGCCGTTTCGGGTCCGACACCATCTTAACTATTGTGGTTCGTCTCGTTCCCCACCCGAATTCACCAGCTCATCGTGCACCCATGATCCACCGCACGCGCCGTCCTTCAGACGGTAGCCTCAAAACAGAGGTCCCACCAAGCATATCGGAGTGCAAAAAATACGAAGCCTTACCATGAGGGATTCGGCGCGATCCTGAAGAGCTCGTCCTCGAGGTGCTCAGAGCACAAAGGCCCGCAGCGTCGAAGACACGGGGCGACGATCTAGGATCCAGGAATATATGCGCGGTCAAGTTCTAAGTGACTTGAACACTGATGGTTCATGTCAGGCGCAGTAAACGCGCCGACATTCGCCGAAGAGGAACGGAATGACAGGAACGGGAGCGCTCTCACGAGAGCTTAAACGCGCGGGAACGAGGTGGTTAAAAGCATAGAACGGGACGACGAAGGAAGGCGGAGATTGTTTATCGAGGTGTCGACGGATAGAGAGTGTGTGCAAAGGGCGATTGACAGGCGTGGACCGCGAGTGGAGGAGAGGCCCTGCAAGATGGGATCGTGTTAGTGAGTGATGACTTGAGAAAGAGGCAGGACCACAGAGTAATACCTACAGAGATGTCAATGGACTCGAGGACTGGGTCGACTGGTGTTCTGTAATGAACAGAGACGGCCTGAATTTTCTGGTATCCCAGAGTTTCGACCGAGTCTCCTCCAGCGCGAGAGGAAGACGGACGACGGTGATGAGCTAGAAGTTTTAGGGAAAACGCGGCCGTTTGTCGTTAGTCGCGTCGAGATTGGCACCCGGGTTTGGCAGTATAGAGCGTTGCCCCGCCCGAAACGGCGGGAGCTATGTGCAACTACGCGTGAAGTAATGCTCTTATAAGAGCTGGAGATGCGCTGGAGACGGGTGACAAAGCTGTGGCAGGAATGAAGAGGGGAAGATGGGGAAGCGTTATCAATAAACGTAGAGGATTGCAGAGGGCAGCGGACGGGAAGAGGTCATGCGTGATACTAGTTACTTTCGAGAAGTAAAAAGGGAGGAACTCGGTGGCGTGAAATCGTGAGAGGGTGGAGAGGGAGGCGCGCGACGCGAATGACGTGGTGTGGATGTTCTGGGGGTCTAAAGACGGTGTCAGAATTGGCGAGGTCAAGAAGAGGACAGAGAGCACATACCGCGATGGGCTGTGAAGGTACGAGGACACAGAGGGGAAGGGATAGGACCACAGATGTCGCGGAGGAAGGGCCTGACAGAGGCGGTCGCGTCGGATCAGGAGCGGAGGGTGATAGGCGCAACTGTAGCTGAAAGAACCGTGGTTCTGGTCCTGGATGGATGGCTGATACAGGAGTGGTCCCGACTAGCGAGTCCTGATCGAGATCCACACGGCGCAAGGAAGACGATGAAGAACCAGGAGCTACACGAAAACGCGTCCTTTCGCCGTCAGTCGCGTCAGTGTTTGTGCCGTGTATAGCTCGCGAGGAGGATTGGAGATGAGCGCATCGCGTATGGTGCGACGGATGCGTCTACAATTCCGTGGATCCGAAAGCATGGTTGTGAAGCAGAAGATGGGGGCACGGAGGGCAAGGTCAGGCTCGGAAGCGCCCGAGTTGACGCGTACGCGTATGGATATGCTTTCTCACGCACGTGCCATCGCCATCAATCGAGTCTCTCTCTCGCGTCTCTCCCAGGTCTCTCCTACGTCTCCGTCCCTCCGCGTTGATTGTCATCTTAGGACGCGTCCATCTAACGTTCGCATCGTTCTCTTGTTCCTTCGACTGACATTTTTCAAGCTTCAAGATGGGCTCACCTGACGCGAAGTATACTGTATCGACATCGCGAAGTATAGCTGTCTGTGGATAGGTGCGTCGCAAACAAATTTCCATTCAAGTATCTCTACTCACGCAGGTATCTCCTCACGGCAGGGAACGAAATGCGCGCTCGAAAATATCTGGGATCTGCATGATCTCACTCTAGAAGACCCACCCACTTCGAACACGATCAAGCACACCAGCACTCCTCACCGTAATCACCGTGCCCCCAATGCAATTCTGGCACTCCAACTATCCCTGCTATGCAACATCCTTGCTATCAACGCGTCTCCGGTACTCGACGTCACTGAGTTATTCGAGGGCGAATTCCTCAGCACGTCGCCCTACCCCATCGTTTGGAAATACCAACTCTCTTGCTCAAAATCGAAAATGTCATCAAACCCTCGTCGCGTCGCGTGTGGCCATCTTCTGACTGACAGTCCGTCCTCGCGGTCGCATATACAGTGCGAAAAAACTAATCGTCACATCAACTACGCTTCCTGTACCCTATCACGCGAACTGTCCTTTCCCCCACCTGAACGCAGTTTCTGCAACCTCAGGTCCTCTCAACATATCAATCGAGTCTCCTCAATGTCGCCTATTTCTTTCCGTGTCTTCGCTGCGCCACACCGATCCACGCAAGCACGTCACTTCACCCTGATTCTCATTTCTAACACAGTATTTGGACTCTGCCATCGCGCATAACCTGCATCAAACCCCGCAGCTTCTCGACGACCATGCGTCACGACCTCTGTCCGATGGCTTTCGAAGCATTTCATGTGTCAAGACTTTCCGGGGGTGGTTAATCGTGTGCAAGCCTGTAAATCATCTTCGGTGTGTTCGCCTCTACTTATACGGCTCATAGCATACACTCATGGTCCACTATTTTGTTAGGCACATGAAGGCTTAATTCTGGCCGTGTATACGCGCCTGCAATCCCGCCGCTGACCATGAGGTGGAAGACTCTATCTACTTTACAAGCCTCTAGACCCCGTGGTGTCGACGCCGCCCTCTCATCGACTTCCTCCTCGCTGCGGCCCCGCACCGCTCGTCGACCCCCTGCGTCGTCCGCGTCCGATGACGCCCTGCACTGTCAATGTGGAGAAACGTCAAGCAACAACGGGTGAGTTATTAAATCAAGAACCTACATCCATCTTTTCTGATGAAATCCACAGCGACGATCCTCGACTCTAGGCGCGACTTTAGACGCTGTGCGCCAGCGGTTGTTGGTTGAGAGGCCGCGGGCGAGAGAGATGTCCTCCTCGCCCTCTGCATCCTCCGACGCTGCTTCGACTCGCTAACGGCACCATGGCGTCCGTATGCAGCACTGTCAAATGGGTATGTAGGCGGAGGTTTTAATGTAGCCGTTGAACTAGGGACGAGGTAAGCAATCAAACGTGTTATAGTTCAAATCGGGAACTCATCTATTTATCATAGCACTCGTCGCATGCAGACGAGTAGGAAGGGCGTCGAGCTCTTCGTCTATACGCGGTGGTGTTGAGATTGGCATTTGGTCATTGCCGTCCTTGCCCGATTTGTACGATGCAGTCGTCATTTAGATAAATCCGTCACATCTGAAGCACGGTGATGCACTCTGTAGCTGCGCGCAATGGATGCACCGACGGTCCGTCGTCGTCTGCACATGGAGCAGTGCGAGTTCACAGGTGAAGAGGCACTCTGTACGATATAGAAAGATATATCAATCAATCTACAAGTACAAAATAACCAGCTTCATTCCATGGCGGGCAAGCTCGTCCTTTCTGACCACATAGTAACTTTTACCTCCACTGTCCGTATCTCTCTTCTGTAATGTGAAAATGATAGGTTTTTGAGTACCTATCTTGTTGTATCTTCCCGGGGTATTCGAGCGTTCTACCTGTTGCTCGAGCAGCAATGCAAAGCAAACTTTTGAAATGCAAATCGAATTGACGTCCCTGTGTTCTTCGACATTCAATATCCCCACCGCGTTCTTGTAATTTTTGTTCCGCAGTAGAGCATATATTGTATCATTGAAATTGAAAGAAGAACTTGATTGCCTTCCGATTGAAATGGTAGCACAAAAATCTCCGACAGGTTGGTGGTCAGAGCCTAGGTCGGAGTGCAACTTCAGTGCGGACATGAGCAGAACCGGCGTACGCAGTCCCAAATGGGTAAGCGTGAGGGGTTCAAGGGGGTGCCAGGAGCGTAAATTTGGATCCTTACAGCGCTTAGTATAGCCATAGATAATCCGAGGGAAAAGGGAGGTGATTGAGGAAAAGGAGTAGCTGCCCCAATTGAAGATGTCCAACACATCTTTGTTCGTATCGAATATCTCCTTCAGAAGACGAAAAAATGCACGTTCCTCACCCTCGCCATACGCAGTCGGAATGCTGACATTGAAGATTCCCATCAGGGAATAAGCCTCGTCTTCTTCGCGAGTCACCATGCGCCTGGCCGCCAATTCCATCCTGCGGGAGATTGATGCCGCCCTGATGTTCTTCAGCTCAGTCGGTGTGATTTCTGTGGCAGATTGAATGCATTCCAAGATGGGTAGATGCAGTTTGTCATTGGCTTCCAATGGAACAAGCTGCTCCCAGTCCTTGTTGTAAAATTTGACAGCTCGTGGTGCAACAAGCTCCTGGAATGTCCAGCCTCGAGTAAACCAAGGGTCGCGAGCCATATCCGATAAAGTGTTGGTCTCGCCCAGATATGTAATGCAGACCTTCGCATCTGAATACCATTTATACATGGAGCGGATCGATTCGTCGAGTTCGGAACTGCTTTCCTTGTTGATGCAGACAGTATCGACCCAGCCAAAAGTGAGTCCGTGGTTGTTGTATGCGGCTTTGCAAAAATTGATCAGTTTTTGGCATCTTGGATCGTTCGAGTCGAATGAGTCTTTCTGCCAATCAACGTAAGTCAATTCGCCGGGCGTCTGGGTCCATGTATGGGACAGAATAGCATAGGTGATATGGTCACTTATCCAAGAACCATTGGCATATCCTGTCTTGTTCCAGTGAGCCTGCAGTTGGCGGGAAAGATGATTGTACACAGCATTTCGGTCAAAGAGAGAGATTTTGAATTCCGAACCAAATGGTTCAATTCCGAGGACACGGATGGGCATCATAAGGTTTATCCCCCGTCGCAGGTCTTCGAGATGGGTTTGCAGACCCCATCCTGGCCCACCGGCTAAATCTCTGGTCAGCATGCTGATTCGAAACAAAATGTCAGAGTTTCCAAGGATCGCTGACGTACATAAAGATTCTTCATCTGAATCTCCTTCGGCGCTGATCTCGAGTGTTTCCGCCAGCGACGAGCTACCACCCTTCTCCCAAATCCAGTTGGTCCCTATAGACAAATCATGGAATATTAGCAGGGATAACTATAATTCGTACCACGTTTACCTTCCAAGTAATCAAGTGGGTCCTTGACTTTATAGATGTGAGTTCATGTATATTAGTAATATATAACTATGATGTTTGGATGGAACCATACAAAATGTGAGACTGTGGTCCTCTTTTCCAGGTCGAGCACCCAACAGAAAGTTCTCGAGCTCATTGACGAATGCATCCGCCTCGACTCCAAGCGGAATAGCGTCTAGATCTAGGATACCATTGTTGACTATGTTTTCAAAGGAAATAAATCAAACCAACATACTCTTCATCACTTTCATATCGAGTGACTGTGCAAGCGGTATGATAAACTTGCAGAGCGTCTGCAACAGCTTGCGAGCTTGCACATTTTTGGGACCTAAAGAAAGAAATGACTACTTCAGCAATGGTGTAACTGTTATCGCTAACATGTTTGGATGGTAGCAGACCAGACTTGATCATCGTTCAATCAATAATTCGTTGGAGCTTTGAACAGAGGGCGAGGTCAGAAGGAAGGACAAGCGACACCGTGTACATGCACTCGTATCTCCTTGTATCCGATTTCTCAAGCGGGGGACATGTGTTCAGTCTCGGTTCGATTCCGAGACCACGCACTTTGCCTTTTGATTTTATCTTCGGATAGAATTCACACACAGGCAGCGGTACAAAAAGTCGCGCTCGCTGCAGAGTGCACTGTCAGCCGAACTGCTCATCTAATGGGCAGGTCCCTAGTAGAATGGCCTCCGACAGGGAGCGTCGTGCCAAACTAGACTGAGCCCATTGCATCATACCTACCAGCTCGGGGTCCCGGATCAATCCCATAACGTCACATCCCTAGTATGTACCATTATCATTGTCAATACATATATATGTTTACGCCAATAAACCCGACTATATCTTATCGAAATCCCGACTCGCGGATAATATTGAAGTAGGCGCCGGACCTGCATCATTGACTTGCAAGCCACATTGACTGTGATGCGGGCGGCGGTAATATCTCAGACAAGGAACTAAACATCAAACATAAGTGAACATCACACGTTTTCGTCAAGATGTATCAGAATAAGGTCCTCCTTGAGTCCTGAAGACGCGGAAATGTGGAATGTGGAAAATACGAGCGCGAGAGGGGAGAGAGCACGAGCATAGCACGAGCATATTAATAGGCCTGTGTCAGTCAATCTGATAGAAGTGTCGCAACGATGCCCACTGACAAGTGCATTGAGGCAAAACATGCGCGCATACATCGAGTAACGAAGGAGGAACATTGAGCGAATTAAGATATCAAGCAGAGCAACGAGGGATGGGCGCACAGCTCCATCAGTCCAGCAACGTCGCGCTCACTCATTCCTCTCCACGCCCACATCTCGCCGTTTCAGATCCGACACCATCTCAACTATTGCGGTTCATCTCATGCCCAGACCCATTCACCATCCCATCATGCATCACCCGTGATCCATCGTACGCACCGTCCAGCGAGCATATCGGGGTAGTAGAGGATACGACGCTTGACCATGAGAAATGTAATGCGATCCTGAAAATCTCGTCCTTAGTCCTCGAGGTGAGCACAAAAACCCGCAGCGTCGAAGACATGGGGCGACGATCTAGGGTCCAGGAATATCTGCGTCGGAACGAGTTCTGAGCAACTTGAACACTGATGATCTATGTTAGGCGGAGTAAATGCGTCGATATTTGTAGGAGATGTACGGAATGACAGGAATGGGAGCCCTCTCACAGGAGCTTAAAATGCGCGGGAACGAGGTGGTTAAAAGCACAGAACAAACAGGACGACGAAGGAAGGCGGAGATCGTTCATCGAGATCGTCGATGGATAGAGTGTGTGGGTGTGTAAAGGGCGGTTGACAGGCGTGGACCAAGAGTGTGACTAAAAGCGACTTCAGAGATATAAGCTAGGAGTTGAGGCAGAGGGTTGGGTTGATGATGCTGTAATGATAGATGAAGGAAGACGAATGAAGGGTGGAGTGAAGACGTAGGTGCCACAGGGGAGGCGCACGCCGATGATACAGTGGGTGAGGCGAGGCCGGAGGTTCAAGCGATTGAAAGACGATGGAAGTGAACTGGATTCAGAGCAGAATCCAGCGCCGAGAGCGCAGGCTGCGATGAGCTGTAAGACCTTTGAAGGCCTATGAAAGCACAAAGGCGAGGGAAGACCTCAAGGATGTCGCGGGAGTGGTGCCTACCACTTTTTTTCATAAAACAACGGCAAGTCACAGCACGTCTTTACATTATTTGCCGTCCGAATCAATGAACGAGAACTGCCGTGAAATTAAATGATCCCGCACACGGCAACTTTTTCATATTTTGCCGTGTTGCGGGATCATTCTGCTTGTGCTGGCAATTTCATATTTTGCCGTGAATTTTTCATTTCCAATTTCATATTCTGCCGTGAAATTTTCATTAGTTCTCGTAGGTGCGCACTCATTTCCTGCCGTGTGCATGCTCATTTAATACCGCATGTGGGATCAATTAGCGCCGTGTGCAGGATCAATTATTTCGGGCGGGATCATTAAGTGCCATGTGCGGGATCAATTATTGCTCATGTGGGATCATTAAGCGCCATGTGCGGGATCATTTAGTGCCATATGCGCTCATTTGTTACCATGTGCAGGATCATTAAGCGCCGTGTGCGGGATCATTTATTACCATGTGCAATCATTAGCACCGTGTGCGCGCTCATTTATTACCATGTGCGGATCATTTATTACCGTGTGCGGGATCATTAACCGTGTGCGGGATCATTAAGCCGTGTGCAGGATCATTATTGCTGTGTGCAATCATTAAGCGCCATGTACGCGATCATTAAGCCGTGTGCGGCTCATTTATTACCGTGTGGGATCATTTATTACCGTGTGCGGATCATTAAGCGCCGTGTGCGGATCATTAAGCGCCGTGTGCGCGCTCATTAAATGTCACGTGGGATCAATTATTGCTGTGTGCGATATCATTTCTGTCCTGGGTGTATCACATGAGCTTATACCACATGACTAGGGGTGGGAACTGCTAAAAATAGCTAAAATCTATTATTGGTGTGGGGTGCATATGGGTGGCAGTCCTGCATCCCTTGGGTAGATATAGGACTATTATATATCATTAGAAGCGTATTTTTGAGCTGAATCCATCTGTAAAGGTTTCATGGCTCTAGCATCACTGGCTGCTGAGATAATAGCAAAATACTGTGTTCTTTAAATAGAAATAGCGTAGATCATGAATTTCTCAGCGCTCAGGCAATATTTTCCCACGATCTAAATTGAAACCTGTACTTCAAATGCATATCTATAAGATCAAATTAGAATTATGCTTATCGGATTACTAATGCGTATGCAATACCCTTATCAAGATATAAATTGATTAGGCTCTAGCGCCTGCAATAATTGGAATATTCAAATAATCTAAATTGGCCCTTTTAAAGTTCATGTTTTCCTTTTAGATCACCAAGTAACTAATTGAAATCAGAACTTTACCTAATCTCATCCCGCAAGAAATGTTGCAATATCTACGCTGCTCTACCGATTGATGTACATGAAATTTTGATGTGCTGTCAATGTAGGTATCCATAAAAGGTTATTTAGAATCCATATTTTTAGTTTGCAGGCTATTACCGTACCTCCAATATAGCTAACTCAGACTCACCTATCTGAGCAGTTGTTTGAAGTACCTATATGCATACTTACCCACTTTCTCTGTTATGTGAGATAGGTGTATGAATCAAAGAGCCCAGGAATAAAATATCATTAAAGTAAAGCTCAGATTACAATATCCTCAAGTTGTCTAAGGTTGGCACCTTACGGAATTGAGCAAAGTGGTAGGTATGCATATAGGTACTTGAACACCTGCTCAGAAGGTGATTCTGAGTTAGCTATATTGGAGGTATGGTAATATCCCGCAAACTAAAAATATGGATTCTAAATAACTTTTTATGGATACCTACATTGACAGCACATCAAAATTTCATGTACATCAATCGGTAGAGCAGCGTAGATATTGCGACATTTCTTGCGGGATGAGATAGGTAAAGTTCTGATTTCAATTAGTTACTTGGTGATCTAAAAGGGAAACATGAACTTTAAAAGGGCCAATTTAGATTATTTCAATATTCCAATTATTGCAGGCGCTAGAGCCTAATCAATTTATATTTTGATAAGGGTATTGCATAAGCATTAGCAATCCGATAAGCACAATTCTAATTTGATCTTATAGATATGCATTTGAAGTACAGGTTTCAATTTAGATCGTGGGAAAATACTGCCTGGGCGTTGAGAAATTCATGATTTACGCTATTTCTATTTAAAGAACACAGTATTTTGCTATTATCTCAGCAGCCAGTGATGCTAGAGCCATGAAACCTTTACAGATGGATTCAGGTCAAAAATACGCTTCTAATGATATATAATAGTCCTATATCTACCCAAGGGATGCAGGACAGCCACCCATATGCACCCCACACCAATAATAGATATTAGCTATTTTTAGCAGTTCCCACCCCCTAGTCATGTGGTATAAGCTCATGTGATACACCCAGGACAGAAATGATATCGCACACAGCAATAATTGATCCCGCAAGTGGCATGTAATGAGCCCGCACACGGCGCTCAATGATCGCGCACACGGCGCTCAATGATCGCGCACACGGTAATAAATGATCCTGCACACGGTAATAAATGAGCACGCACACGGTGCTTAATGATCGCGTACATGGTAATAAATGATCGCGCACATGGTAATAAATGAGCGCGCACACGGCGCTTAATGATCGCGCACATGGTAATAAATGATCCCGCACATGGTAATAAATGAGCGCGCACAGGGAAAATAATGATTGCGCACACGGTGCTTAATGAGCGCGCACCTACGAGAACTAATGAAAATATCGCGGCAGAATATGAAATTGGAAATGAAAAAATACACGGCAAAATATGAAATCACCCACATGAGTTGAATGATCCCGCAACACGGCAAAATATGAAAAAGTTGCCGTGTGCGCGATCATTAAATTTCACGGCAGGATCGTTTCAAAAAGTCGGACGGCAAATAATGTAAAGACGTGCTGTGACTTGCCGTCGTTTTATGAAAAAAAGTGGTAGGCACTAGTGGTCGCGGAGGAAAGACCTTGCAAGAAAGGACCGTGTTAGTGAGTGATGCCTTGAGCAAGGCAGGGGAAGGACCACAGAGCAATACCTACAGAGATGTCGATGCACTCGAGGACTGGGTCGGCCGGTGTTCGTTACAGACACAAGGGATGGCCGGAACAGTTTGGACCGGGGTTCCTCCAGTGCGAGAGGAAGAAGGACAATGATGACAACCTACGAAATTTGATGAGAAACGCGTCCGTTTGTCGTTTGTCGCGTCAAGGTTGATTGCTGGGGGTTGGCGGTCAATTTGGAGGGTGTGCAAAGGGCATCGTGCACGAGACTATTTACTTTCGAATTTTAAGAAGGGGAGAGCGTGAAGAGCGAAGAAGCGGGAGGAACAGAGGACAATTGTGGGGAGAGGTGAAATTATGAGAGGGCGGAAATGGGGGAAGAGAAACGAAGCAGAAGGAATAATAGTGGTGGCATGAAATCTGGAGAGGGCGGAGAGGGAGAGGCGCGATGTGGATCACGCGAGGAGGATGTTCGTGGGGTCTAAATTTAAAGTCGATGTCAACGTTAGCGAGGTCAAGAGGAGGACATTGAGGACATACCACGATGAGCTGCGAAACCTGTGAGGGCATAGAGGGGAGTAAATGATACCACAAATGTCGCGGACGATGTGCTTGACAACAGCGGTCTCGTCAGATGGCGATAGCCACAGGACCAGGACCATGATGGAGGATAAATCGATAACACGCACAACTGTGGCTGAAAGGGCGGTCCTGGATGGGTAGCGGAAAAACCTGAGGGTCTGATGTCGCGCATTCTAACCGAGGCCCACCAGCACAAGGAAGACGACGAAGAGCTAGGAGTCTCCCAGTCTTGCTCGCATCACCGTTCGGGTTTGGGCGTACGCAGCTTGTGAACCAGTTTGGAGCAGTGCGAATGGTTCATAGCGTGACGAGTTCTCTGCAATTAAATATAGTTTCACTGGGTGGATTCAACTTAGTCTCGTACCAATCCCGTCCACATCGTGGACGGTCATCAGTAAATTGTGGAAAAGCTGATAAAACGTTACGACAATGGTAACGTAATCACATGATGATAATGCCTCGTAGTGGCTTATAATGTCATATCATTTCAATATCATCTCGATACTTGTCGACCATACTGTCCCATAATTTTATTGACTAGTACCTTCTTATAAGTGACTTGTATGTCTGATATGTATATGACAAATGCTTGTCAAAATGGCGTACCATATATCGAGGACACTGGTGTATGATAATCAGTATACCTTTCAATATAATTTAGAACCAGATAAGATGGCACTTTGTCAGGTAGCATCTGGAGGGATATTGCATTCTCATCCAGTGTAAATGCCGCGCGACTACCTCACCGTCAATTTGAATAGGCGCTTCATCAGAAATGTTCTAAGTCCAAAACTTGCAGATGGGAAAATATATCACGTGCTCTCATGTTGAACTCTATATTTGGTAATTCTGAGCACGACGCGCGTTATTGCTCTTTGCTCTCTAACCGCTACCATCTCTCGAGCTGCCCACTCCAACATGCTCCGGCGCCGGAGCTCAGTATTGCTCTGCATTGCCATTTATCTTTACCCACATACTTGTACATCCAGCTCCCTGTCCTCGGAAACAAATAAGTTCTAGCCCTGGTAAGTGAATGCAAACCACCCAGCACTTTTCTCGAAACACGTGCCCCGGATCATTCCGCACATTTTCCCATCTGCCAAAGTTAACTTCGCGATATTCTCGACATGTTCGACTTCTCTTGGCAAGTCTCGGCCTCGGCGCCAGTGCACAGCGCTTCATGCACAGGCGCTCAGACAGATAACATGAGGTTTTAGATAGATACTTGAGTAGATAGATAGAGTAGAATAATAGGGCCCAATACTGATAGATGTGGACAAATAATAAAATAAATAAAAAAATAAAGAGAAAATTGACCGAAAAGGGAAGCAAGAAGAGGGAGGAATATATCACATTTACAAAGCCTTCGCTCACGTCAATTGATGCTGCAGGATGTGCGCTATACTCGCTAGTTCGCTAGGCTGGCTCGGTTCGGTCGTGGATTCTCGCTTAGATTGCAACTTTGGCCAATCAGCATTCATCAGGACCCTTTTCAAACCTTTACGACCCTTTTCCTCGCTATTTCCCTCGCAGATACTCGCTTAGATTATGATATCCAGCAGATACTGATCTGATTTTGCTCCTGAGACGATGGATATAGTATGTGCTGGGTTCTGAGGTATTTTCTCGGTAGTAATTTACAATGTAAAAAGATTATTTGTTTTTCTACTTGTCACTACAGTTACATAGAAGACAAATTTTCTTAGAAAGAGAGTACAGAAAGGACGAGGGGGATGTGTCAATGAAAAAGATGAGAAGAAGAGTCAGGTGGGGGCGCGCCGTCGCCTATACTATTACTCAAGCTCGCAAACTATTAAGTGCATGTGCCGTCAGTTGCTGGAGGCGGTGCGTGCCTCGCAAGGCCACCACATCTCTACCCGTGCAATTTTATGGTACCACCTTCCATGTTGCATCTCCGCGTCGCAGAACACTGCATATGCGGTGCTCGTTGTGCGCAGAGATGGTGGTGGTGGTGGTACTGATGCTCCGATGGGCGCCATCTCATTTCTAAATATCAGCGCATCTCATTGTCATCATGGGGCAGATTCCCATGGCAAGGTGGAGGTGGGATAAAGGGAGTAGGATGTGGGCACAATGGGGTGGGCGCTGTCAGGATGCAGGTGGGGCAAGCGCGAGGGGAAGGTACCTATGGAAGTAGAACTATGTTAGCAAAGAACACACGAGGTGGCCATTAGGACCGCTCAACTACACTCACAACCACACCCTGTTCCCTCATTTTTTCTCCCCGTGTGGTCGTCGCTGTGACGAGCTGAACGGATGTCTGTACCTTGTCCATCCACTCATCACATTGCGGCAGCGGCGCACGCGATGGTGAACGCGGTGGTGGCGGGCAGCCGGGTGTGCCTACATCCCATGTCCATCACACGGGTGACGAAATGAGGATGGGTGAGGGCGGTGGTGAATTGTGCCGTCGGGGTCCCCGCTGTGGGCGGTTTTGTGGGCTTCCCGCCTGCGCGTCGCCTCGTGCTGCTGCTCACTCGTTGTGAAGCCGTTGAGAGCAGTGGAGGTTGCAGCGGCAGTCGACGTCATTACTGGCCTCGTATTTCGTCATCATAGGGAAAGGCGCGTACGAGCTGAGCACCAGGGGTCAGCGCAGGGAGAACGGGTGACAAACAAAGTACATACCTGGCCTTCAATCCATTGCTGCTGGCCGCATCTTTTTCCCTTGTCCATTTCCTTCAATATTGATGTCGACAGTGATAGATATTGACGACAGCGACATGTCGCTGTCGTCGAGCGCTCGCCTGAGTCTGATTGTGGTTGCAGAAAGACAGAAGTGAGTCGAGTCAGACGTCGATTATAGGCACGTGTCGATGACATAATTTACTTACATAATATTTTTAGTATCAGTGTCAGTATCCGCCACATGTATGCGATACTGGCCCTATTAAGCTATTAAATAGTGGTAAAATCAGTAAATTAACATCCTCATTTCCGAGGCTCTTTGTCGAGAATCACATAGCCCATAGTGTTGTTAATCCTTGATCCGCTTGTCTTGCCCATCGCGCGCATCCCGGCCGGTTGCACCGTCCTCATTGCTCGTGGTGCATCCTCACTGCTAACCACTCACACTCACCGTACCCATCCTCATTGGTCGCTGTCTGCCCTCTCTGCTCGTTATCATCCGCCCTGCGTCCTCGCCATTTGTCATACCTGTCCTCCCCCGGGCCCTCACTGCTCGTTGTGGGCCGTGGCGCGCGTCCCTCCTTTGTGCTCGTACTCGACATCTTCCATAACATCAAGAACTTTTTGGTTGATTTTTCTGCTCAAAATTGACAAGATTCAAATACTAGCGCCTTTAGTTTCAGTCGCTAAGTTGGAGGCGGTACTTTCCGCGACACGTTAGTGACAGGACAGTTTGGGAAATAAATGCATCATATTAGTGCTACATACACATATACGATCTAGATTCATTCCTATCTACTCGAGTACTAAAACCTCATGTTATCTAAATATCTGAGCGGTTGTGCATGAAGCGCTGTGCACTGGCGCCGAGGCCAAGACTTGCCAAGAGAAGTCAAACATGTCGAGAATATCGCGAAGTTCAACTTTGGCAGATGGGAAAATGTGCGGAATGATCCGGGGCACGTGTTTCGAGAAAAGTGCTGGGTGGTTTGCATTCACTGCCCTGGTACGTACCCTACGTTGTTCTTTATTGTGAAATGCCAACATCGCGTCTCCCCGCAGGCTGACCACCCATGCGCGACGACAAATGTTGCTCATATCCTCCACGTTCTCGGTAAGTAGGATCTCCCTAGTGCATGCCCTCTCATTATGTACTCAAGTACGCTAACAACATCAACGACGTTAACTAACTATAACCCTCCTATGTGTTGCAGGCACCCATAAACCTCTCACATCATCCCCTGAGCTCACCCCCTCTCACCTTGTACATCATGTCATATGCTTCTGGGCTGTCGACGTACAGGTGCCACGGGTCGATAGAGACAACCACCGCCTGGTTACCGTACGCATCCGCAATTTTCTCGATCCTGCTTTTGCCCTTCCACTTCCCGCAGGCGCTTGTGGCATACATTACATCTCATCCCCTGCATCCTACCCATAAGGCTGGTATATGTATTGGATGAGCTACTGATATTCGATTGCTGCAGGCTATTGTACCACTGGTACCACAATCCATATGGTACGTTCAGTGCTCTATTTTCACTACCTTTATTCAATCAACTCACTGCGTGATCAGAACCCCTCAAGTTTCTGCAACTTGTCTAGAAAGTATCATAGGTGAGATCTGAATCCTCTTCGATGTTGTTTACACACTGACAATGTTCCTTTGCCTTTGCATGCAGGCATCATCATTCCTACTCGCGGCGACAATATTACCTGTACTCTGGGCAGCGTGACTCGGAGTTTGGTGTCTTTTAGGTGCATGCTTGCATCTATGTACTCGGTATGTTGTCAGTTCTGCAATAGTAGGCTACTCTTTGTGTACACCGTAGAACTATATGAAATATAATCATGTTTCCTGTTTATCCTTCCTTGCGAGATGTGCTCGGCCCCCTAGTATCATTATGTTGTTTCCTGACTATTTAATGACAGATGATGACAAGTACATGGGGTATATGCTGTATAATACTTGTTGCAGAAGATCATACAATGAATAGATGATAGCTAATGATAATAGTATTCAGGAGGTATTGAAATGGCGACATCTGGCGAAATGCTCCACAGCTATATGCGCGACAAGATGGGGTTTGTCATCTGATATTGAATGATACCGATGATATTGGATTATACCGCTGACAAGTACCTTATAAGCATGATCACATTCTCCACAATTTACTGATGGTCTGTACTAAAGTAGGTCACATGGCAGGGCAGTGTTTAAAAACACATTCATTAGATTATGAATTTAGTCCTTCGCAATATCCAATACAAAATCTTAGTTACCGGAGTGATAAGATGGACAAGCATGAATGTAGAATAAATTCACCTTAATACCCTACTAATGAGCTTTTCATGCTCTGAAAATGCTAATCAAGACACTCCTTTGAAAATATCGACACCAGTGCTCAGTAGAGCACCTCTAACTTCTATGTTACAAGCCCTTAATACACCTAAACCACCATTTGACACACCACGTCGAAGAAAGCAGGCAACCGCGACCTGCAATCACTCGACGGCCTCGAGTAGGCAAGAAAGTTCCAACCTCCGTTCTAGAGATGTAAAGAGTCAAACTTTGAATATAAGCCTCGAGATTGGCAGGTTTAATCTTGCCGAGAAGGTGCTTGAAGGATACGATGCAATAATCAATCATCAGAAAAGAGGAAAAAGATTACAAGGCCTGCCAGGCCTTGCAATGCACAATTTCGCCACAATGCGACAAGGCCCACAATCCCGTTGAGATTGGCCGCGATCAGCGCGAATGAACATTTGTACAATGTCCGCCAGAATGTAGAAATTCACCAGGCTTGCGAAGATTGCCAATGCCCACAAGGCCTTGCCAGGCCTTGCAACGAATGAACAATTGTACAATCTTCAACGGGCTGCAAGCAAGTTTGCCAGGCTGGTAGAATCTTCACATGGTGTGTCTCCAGCTAATCAGCTTGCAGATTTTTTCCCATCGCAGCGCATACTTATTCCAGCAGCCTTTTCATTTCAATACCAGCATTAAAAGGATTAGGAATGAAAAACAGCATTAATATTGAAATAAATACTTGTGCCGACTAGTCTACATATCACATACAAAACCATGAACCAGGTATACATAGCCGGACTTTGCGTACCTAAACACGAATACACCCGCAGGATGGGATGACTCCTGAAAATTGACAATGACAGACGGTTGAATCTACACATTAACAGAAGGTAAGTAAAATAAATAAAAAGGAGCTTAACCACGTACTTACAGTAGAGATGGTGGCCACGGACTCGGAAAAGGAAAGAACTGCCTATTGTCAGTACACGAGTCGGAACACAGAACCTGTCAAACAAATAGAGCCAAAGCCATGTACTCACTCACCATCCACTACGTGACTATCCTTTCACCTTATCGCATCTACGAGAGGTTAGTTGATTGAGGAGACCAGAGTACAAGTTAAGCAGGAGCGCACCAGAGGCGGAAGGATGGAAAAGAGTTAAGAAAACATATGTGAAATGGAACTCACCTTACACCTACACAGTATCATGGCACTGCACAATGATGGGATAAGATGGAAAAGGACTCAGGCACAGCAGGCAAACATGGAGAGTAGGGAAACATGAAGAACGTGAAGATGGAGGCGACGGCGAAAGTGAGGCCTATAAAGCTGCGCTCGAGTATTTGCGTATATTTGTCTTCCCACCCAGAGCTCGACTCGAGAGTGCAACCAGAACGCTATGTCCATTCTTCTTCGTTAGGGCTGAGCACGGGTGCGGATCCACACAGGTAACCTGCAGGTATACCCGTGGGAATACCTGGAAAGATCCGCACCCGCGGATCCGGATCACCCATGTATACGGATCCCGACAGGTGCAGGTATGAGTTTGGGCGAATATCATTTACATTGAAACACCGCTAAATGCCCTGTGCATGCAACACAAATGTGCCCTGGTACTTGAGGCAAACATCACACGGTGCATGTCGGCCACGTCCACCCTATGCATCGTGTGGCGGTGCCTTCCGTCACGGACTAGAGGAAGTCGTGCGTACCCACCGGATCGCACCAGCTCCTGAAAAAGTGGGTACAAACTGGATCGTAGGCCATCGCCAGAAGGGTGATGTGGATTCCGACGCGCCGGAAATACAGTGAATTTCCACTGGATTTGTGGCGTTGGTTAGAATACGCCTGTTTTGAATTCTTGCGTTGCTGAATTCAGGCATTGTAGCTACACTCAGAATATCAATATATTACATTTTGGCCAGCCAATATATACATGTGCTGTAGGTAACAGGAACACCAGTGTCTGTCAATATCATGCATGAACTTGTGGTAGTTACCCGGATAAGAATAGTGTATCCAGAGCGGTAACTCAGCCTACACAGCCACCCCACCTAGCTGACTTTGAAATTTCTACCCACCCAAAGCGTGCTGGGTAGCTGCCTCAGTGCTGCTCGCTGCCGGCTCTTGCTCGACGTCGTGCGTAGGGTGCTCGACACCGTGTTCAGGGTCGTCCCAAAAAGGAAAGAGCGCACAAAGCGCTGGAACAGCACTTTGGTCTCCTTTAGGTGTCCGACTTTTTTTTTTTTCAATAACCGCATATGGAAATAAAAAAGATATCTATTATCTAATCTAATACACAATATATCTAATCTATGGTAATCTAATCTACTGAATCATGCAGTGCGGCGCCCACCGGCCATCCGCGTATGCGCTGCGCGCGGTGGCCGCCTCTCGCTTGCCCCGCACTTACCCGCCACCTGCGCTATGTGACACACCGGTCTTGCCCGTGCTCCTACGGTGGTGCTCGTGCCGGCACTGGCTGGCCACTCCCGTGCCCGCCTAGCTGCTCGCACTTGGCCCGACGTGTGCTCGCTGCCTGCGCGCCGCCTCGTGCAGTCCTCGCCTCGGCACTCGTCCAGCTTGAGCTACAGGGTGCTGGTCAGGCTCGGGTTCGAGCTCGAGCAGGCCGCCCGTCTCGTTGTACCCGATCTGGCGGCACTTTCTGGGTGCCTGTGCTAGACGTGTCGATACGTCCACCTTGCGCGCCCTCTTCTGCCTGCCGGCCATTCATTCCATCCCACTGACCGGCCACCTGAGATTCCCGGGGGTTCGAGTATCAGAGGCGCTAGTTTAGCGGGAGTAATGCATGCGGGAGAAGGGCCAGGGACGGCCGGCGTACGAGGACGGAGGGTGGCGCAGTGGTGTAAAACGAACTAATATTAGTAAAAGGAAAGAATAGAAAAAATAAAATGCACCTGGCGGTCCCCAGGACCGCCGTATCATTTGTCGTGCCCCGCACGCCACCCTCCCTGTATATCCCCTTCGCTTCGTGGGCGAGCGCACGCATCCCCGTTGTTGACAAGCTCGTGCTCGTCCATCTGGATGCCATGCTCACCCCGTGCTTATCCTTTCTACACCCGCCTTATCCGACGAGCTCGTGCTCGAGGTGCTTGACTTCCTCGTGGCCGTGTTCGAGGCACCGTCGAAGGCGAGGTTGTGCTCCACGCACTAGGGGGTAGGCTACGAGATGCGGTGAGAGTGAGGAGAGGGCGGGTTTGCAGGAATGCATTGACTTGCCTAGCGAGGGCACGATGACAACGCGTCGGCTCTGGCTTCCTCGACTTCCCGCATCGTTGGGTGGGGTCGCCACCCCTGGCCGCCATGTTCGTAGCAAGGGCGGGGTGCGCTTGCACCCGTGTGCCCGTTCCAGCATTCGTCGCGCGCCTCGTCGTTGTCAGGCTACTGCTGGGCGTGCTCGAGCTCGAGCTTGTGGTGGTGGGCGAGCTTTTGTAGGCAAAGCCGGCGTCGTGAACGTGGACGCGACATGGGCCTGCCCTCGCTGTCGTCGTGTGCAGTTTGTAGGCGAGTGGTCGGTGCATGTGCATGTGCATGTGCTGCCGACAAAATCCCGTTTCACCGGGATGGATTGGCTATGCAACGCGGGGGAGAGAGTGAGAATGGGGCAGCCTTGTCCGTTAATATTCTACATGAGATTGTGGTAGTTACCCGGATAAGAATAGTGTATCCAGCTTGGTAACTCAGCCTACACAGCCACCCCACCTAGCTGACTTTGAAATTTCTACCCACCCAAAGCGTGCTGGGTGGCTGCTGGGTGGCAGTGGGTGCTGCTCGCTGCTGGCTCTTGCTTGACGTCGTGCGTAGGGTGCTCGACACTGTCTTCAGGGTCGTCCCAAAAAGGAAAGAGTGCACAAAGCGCTGGAACAGCACTTCAGTCTCCTTTAGGTGTCCGACTTTTTTTTTTTTTTTCACTAGCCGCATAAGGAAATAATAAAGATATATATTATCTAATCTAATATAGTAATTTTATCTAATCATTATCTAATCTAATTTAATTTAATCGTGACGCGGTGCACGCCATCCAGCCGCGTATACGCTGCGCGCGCTCGCCTCTCGCTTGCCCCGCGCTTACCCGCCGCCTGCGCTGTGACCCACCAGCCTCACTCACCTTCAATGCTGCGCTCATGCTTTACCCTCCGTGTACGACACCTCTTGCCGTCCACCACTGCACCTGCCCGCCGCATCCCCCACGTCATGCACTGCCAGGCGCTTGAGGGACCCAAGCTTGTCGTGCTAGCACACGTGCTTAGGCGCCAACTCGATGGAGCTGCCGTCGGCATCCTACTGGCATCCGTCGTCGATGCACATGCCCTCGTGTTCAGGCTCGAAGCGCCGAACTCGGATGGGAACTAGCTGTAGGTGCGCCGGTTTGCTCTACAGACCAGCCACCTTAGATGCCCGGGGGGTCGAGCATCGGAGGCAGTGGGCTGGTGAGAGCAGCGAAGGCGGGTGAGGAGCGAGGTACATGGGGTGAGGGCGAGAGGGGGTCTGGGACGACGAGGTTGCAGTGACATCAGTAGCGATGTCGGTAGGGATGCACGGTGCTGAAAAGGAAAGTAATATCAACAAAAAAAATAAGTAGAGAAAATAAAACGCACCAGGCGGTCCCCAGGACCGCCGCATCAGATCCCCCGCCCAGCTACCCATGCCCGCTGTGCTCGACGGCCCTACTCCTCGCCCCGCCCATGCCCGTACCTGCAGTATCCGTGTCCACCACGCTCGCCATCTTGACATGCCCGCACCCGCCGTGCGAGGATGTTGTGGCTGTGGGGCTGCTAGCCGCTCGTGCTCGTGTTCGTGCTCGCGCCGCGTTATTCCGCATTTGCAGGGCTGGATGGGCTGCGCAGTGGGAAGGAGGGGAGGTAAGTGAGAATGGGTGGGTATGCGAAAAGAGACGAAGTACCTAGGACAGGGATGATGCCTCGTCGTCATCCCATTGCCGCCATTTTCGTATCAAAGGCGGGTGCTCGTCCTTGCGCTTGCTGAGGGCCTGCTGGTGTGGTCGCACTCAAGCTCGAGCTGGCGGCTGCGCAGACACGGCGTCGCGGACGTGGCTGTGGTCTTGCTCGCTCGACCGTGCGCGCGGGGTCGTCGTGGGCAAGTCGAGGTCGCCTGGTTGGTGCTGATGCTCGCATCGCGGGAATCCCTACTGAATGGGATGGATTGGCTATGTGATGGAGGGAGAGAATGAGCGGGGGCGGGTATGCGAGTGAAGTGTGACTTACCTAGAAGGAAGGGACGACGACGACGCGTCACACCCCCCGGTCCTCGATCCCTGCGACCTCTTGTCTGCTCTGGCGTGTTGCGGCTGTTGCGTGTGCTTTACCTCGCGCAACGGGGCTGTAGAGTAGGTGCTGGAGTGGTAGTTGAAGTCAAAGTTAAACGTCCCACGGTGACAATCAACAAAGAATGTGGTGCACGTGCGTTTCGGCAAATGCCGACGCCCGCCGCTCGTTGCCGTCGTCGTCGATCTCGACACCTCCCTCACCGTATATGCATTACTTATACCATAGAGGTATGTATAGTACTTATATGTACATGTTTCTGAATTACTTTGAATTATTTAAATGAAATCTGTCCCGGAACACGCGCATATGTTCCGACGTCGCCACAGAACGTGAACTTGAATGGCCATTCTAGCGACCAGTAAATTAGCTTCATCCTGTAAAATAAACTCTAGATGTCCTCTACATACTTATATAAGGTCCTTGCTAACTAGAGTTTGTTTTGTTTGGGAAGTATAATACGAAGTACACTTTGTGAACATGTGTTTGGCTATTTATATCAGCATAGTAATTGTATTTCTGTTGCGCGTGGCGACGTCGCGACAGTTTTGTCCATAACGTAGGTAGCCACATATAAGTCAATAATTTTATTTCGAAGACCGAATATCACTAGTATATAGAGCATTTTTAATTAAAAGCTAATGGTAATAATGAGCGGAAGTAAGCCGTTTTATCGTCGTCGCCGTCGAGCGTGGCGACATTGAGACAATCTTGCTAATTTTATACGCTTTTACATCTAAAAAAATATTTTTATTTGGCAGTAGTGTACCTAGTTGTATATTCAATCTATCTACACCATACAATTGCACAGGCCATGCTCACAGCTGCGCAAATCGTCGTCGACGATGGTGCACCAACGAGATTCGGCATTTGCCGGATCGCGTGACTTCGTTGATTGTTGATTCGACTTGGCGAAGCTTCAATGTTTCGACTTCAGCTTCAACCACCATAGTGTACCCCCCTCCCATACACCCAGGCCCGTCCTCGTTTCACCGACCGCCGACACTGACGCCACCCACAAGAGGAGGCACAAAGGCACGAGAGTGCGAGGACCGGGGGGTGACGCGCCATTGTCATCCCCCTTCTGGGTAAGTCGTCTGTTGCTCGCATACCCTACCCCATGCTCACGCACTCGCCTGCATTGCACAGCCAATCCATCCCTTTAAATTGGGGTTTCAGCGGCACACGCACATGCGACGACCACCCGCCTACGAATTACACACGACGACGACGGCGAGTGTAGGCCCAAGTGAGCAGGGGCGCGTCCACGTCCACGATGCCGGCTCGGCCTGCACAACCTCAATCACTCGCGCAGGCTCGAGCTCAAGAGCGACCAACGCCCGCCTGACAACGAGCATGCCCATGGCGAGCGCAGGGACGAGTACGCGGGTGCGAGGCTCGAGCACACCCGCCCTTGCTACGAACACGGCGGGCAAGGGCGGCGACGCCAACAGAGGGTGCGGGAAGTCGAGGAACAGGGGACGACGCGTCGTCATCTTCCCCGTCCTTGGTAAGTTGTTATTTTCTTGCATGCCCGCTCCCTGCTCACGGTCACCGCATTCCATAGCCTACCCTTGGCCATGCCTAGACGAGCTCATGCTCGTCGTCGACAACGGGAGCACATTGCGCTCACCTACGACACCGCATTGGTCGACAAGGAGGGCAAGTGAGCGGGGCAGGGAATATGACACGGCGGTCCCGAGGACCGCCTAGTGCATTTTATTTTCTCTCTTTTTTCTTTTTTACTGACAATGTTTTGTTTTTCAGTTCAGTCAATCCCTCCCAACAAGGCAACATCCCCCGTCTTCGCACACCCACCCTCCCACCTCACCCGCTGCCCCAATGCTCCACTGCCCCCGCTCTACTCCTGCTAGCCCACCGCCTCCGATGCTCGACCCCCCGGGCATCTAAGGTGACCGGTCGGCGGAGCAAGTAGCGCGCCTACAGCCAGCTCCCACCCGAGCTCTGCGTCTTGAGCCCGACCTCGAGGAGGGCGTGTGCAACAACCACGGACGCCAGCAGGATGTGAGCGGTGCATTGAGCCAGCGCCCAAGCACCCGTGCCAGCACGACAAGCTCGGGCAAGTCCAACGCACCTGTTGGCAAGGCCGACAATGGCAGCTCATGCGACGTGGGAGGTGGTAAGTAGGCGCGATGGGTCAGCGAGCACCGGCGGCGGCGCCTGAATGCAAGGACGGCATAGCGCAGGCGGCGGTGAATGCGCGCAGCGCATACGCGGCTGGATTGCGTGCACCGCGTCGCGATTAAATTAAATTAGATTAGATAATGATTAGATAAAATTACTATATTAGATTAGATAATATATATCTTTATTATTTCCTTATGCGGCTAGTGAAAAAAAAAAAAAAAGTCGGACACCTAAAGGAGACTGAAGTGCTGTTCCAGCGCTTTGTGCACTCTTTCCTTTTTGGGACGACCCTGAAGACAGTGTCGAGCACCCTACGCACGACGTCAAGCAAGAGCCAGCAGCGAGCAGCACCCACTGCCACCCAGCAGCCACCCAGCACGCTTTGGGTGGGTAGAAATTTCAAAGTCAGCTAGGTGGGGTGGCTGTGTAGGCTGAGTTACCAAGCTGGATACACTATTCTTATCCGGGTAACTACCACAAGTCCATGCATGATATTGACAGACACTGGTGCCCAGACTCCCTCTCGCCCTCCACCCATGTGCTCCACCACACCTCGCTCCTCACCTGCCCTCGCTGCTCTCAACAGCCCATTGCCTCCGATGCTCGACCCCCCGGGCATCTAAGGCGACTGGTCTGCGGAGCAAGCAGCGCGCCTGCAGTTAGCTCGGCGCCTCGAGCCTGACAGCGACCGCAACGAGGCTGTGCACATTGACGATGGACACCAGCCGGACAGCGGCGCGATTTCAGTGCCCAACAGGTGCGGTCGACGTGCCTGGGCTTGGGAGGTGGCGGGTAGGTGCAGTGGGCCACCAAGCACGGGCGGGGGCAGCAGTGGGTAGAACCGGGGGTAGGAGGGGGTGGTTTGTAGCAGGATGGCTACCGTGCCGGGGCCCAGTGCGAGCGGCCAGACAGGCGCGAGCGTAGCCAGCTGGTGCCAGCGCGCCCATTGGCATACGCGCATGAGCGAGGATGGTGGGTAGTGTAGTGCAGATGGCGGATATGCCCGCTAGAGGCAGCAGTCATGCGCAGCGCATACGCGGATGGCCGGTGGCCGCCGCACCGCATGATTCAGTAGATTAGATTACCATAGATTAGATATATTATGTATTAGATTAGATAATAGATATCTTTTTTATTTCCATATGCGGTTAGTGAAAAAAAAAAAAAAAAGTCGGACACCTAAAGGAGACCAAAGTGCTGTTCCAGCGCTTTGTGCGCTCTTTCCTTTTTGGGACGACCCTGAACACGGTGTCGAGCACCCTACGCACGACGTCGAGCAAGAGCCGGCAGCGAGCAGCACTGAGGCAGCTACCCAGCACGCTTTGGGTGGGTAGAAATTTCAAAGTCAGCTAGGTGGGGTGGCTGTGTAGGCTGAGTTACCGCTCTGGATACACTATTCTTATTCGGGTAACTACCACAATCTCATGTAGAATATTAACAGACAAGGCTGAAAGTGGCGAGGACGCCGGCGGGCTGTCGAGGGAGAAGGGGGGTCAGTAGGGCATGTGCTGGGGGGCACTGTGAGGGCGCACCTGGCGGATCTCCCGCTCACTCGGGCCTTCCCTTGCCTTCCTCGATCCTCCTTCCATTGGTCTTCAGTGCTGGGGGCCGGGTGGGGGCGACGGCGGCGTGTCGACGTGGCATGAGATGGTAGTGGAACGGTTGAAACGGACAAGTCCAACCGTAAACAAACAATTGATGCCGTTCGGCAAACTCCGAACGGCATCAATTGTTTGTTTACGGTTGGACTTGTCCGTTTCAACGTTTTCACCCACCACCGCCGCCGCCGCCCTCCCTATCTACAACACGCCGCAGCGCCTCCGACTCGACCACCGGCCGTCCGTCCGCCTCGCGTTGCTGCCATTAATGCCGGCCTGGGATTCGAAGGAGGGAGAGGGGAGAGAGGGAACGAGGGAGTGACGTGGCGTCGTCACTCCCTCACAGGTGAGTCTGCGACCACGTCGCCGCGTGTATCCACTGCTCACACCTTTTCCGTCCCCCACAGCTGCCACCACTTCATCAGGATGCCTCCATTCCCGCCCCTGCCTGCCCATCGACTCGCCGCCTCCCCCTACTCTCTCTCCCTCCCGCTCCCAGTGCGCAGCCGCCCTCTAGGGCCGAGGACGGACGGAGCCGCGGCTAGGAGATGAGCGCGCGAGGTGCAGCACGGAGTGGGTGTGTATCACCCGAGGGCCACCACGACGACAACGCCGCCACGGGCGAAATGACACAGCGACGGCTCTGCGTCGCTCCCCAGGTAAATCCCTCTTCCCTCCGTCCCCATTGCTGACATCAGCAGCGCTGGTGTCTGTCCGACGCCGGCCACCCCTCCCAGCATCGACTCCATGTGCCAGCGCGGCTGACGAGCGCAACGGACCCACCGCACGGCGCACATACGGTACAGACGAGGGTGCAGGAGCGCAGCGACAGCGGGCAAGACGGTGAGTCAGGGCGGTCCGCCCCCGCCAACCCACTGACTTGCCGCCTACCGCCCACCCTCTCTCCCTCTCGCCTCCCCAAGCGCCCAGCCGCCCTCTATGGCCGAGGATGGGCAGAGCCGCAGCTAGGATTCCAGCTATCGCTGCCGCTGCTGGCCTGCAGTGTGCACGACTGAGCTGTTATATCTATGTATCAAATTGAATTACTGATGCATTATTGATAGTCTACATATATGTAATTTGTATATGCCTACCAAATGCACAATTACAGTTACAGAAAGTTAAGAAACAGCATATGTAAGTTGCTATAGTCCCTAGAGATGCTTAGTTCTTTCAAAGACTCCTGGATGCCTCTAACTACTCCTGAGATATTGCAGAGACTCAGAAAGACATTTGGAGACACTCTAGAAATATCTAAAAATTACAAAGATATCCAAGTGAGATCCAGAGCCCCCCTAGAGTATCTGGATGTCCTTGGATGTCTTTGATAAAGTTGCATATTACCTGGGTGGCTCCTGGTGAAAGGGTGTTTTTCCTGATGACAGATGAGGTATGGATATTTCGATGTTTTAAAGTTGATATTTACCGTCAGTTTCTAGTTTCAAGAAGCGCCCAGCTCTCAGGAGGATATCGGGCCTGGTATGACCATAGACCGGCCTTTTGAGGTACATAGCTCTCATAATATGTCAAAGTTGATACTTATCGGCTTGTTTCTGGCCTCAACAGACGGCCGGCACTGATGGTCCGCAAGAGGGTATTCACTCTAATATGACTATCGACGAGCCAGTCAATCCAGTCGAGGTACGTAGTTCCCTCAATGTGTCACAATTGATTTTAATCATCCATTTCTAGCCTCAACAGGCGCCCGACGCGGACGGCTTTCAGGGGGGTATTGACCCTAAGTTGACTGTTCGCCAGCAAGGCCAGGTATGTGTTTATTTTGATGTTTTAAACTTGATATGTTTATCGCGTGTCTCTAGCCGCTGCAAGTGCCCGACGCTGATGGTCTTGAAGAAGGAAATTTACCTCCTCTTAACCAGCTATTCGAGGTACGAAGTTCTCCTAGTGTGTCAGAGTTGATTTTTACCGCCCCATTTCTAGCCTCAACAGACGGCCGGCACTGATGGTCCCCAAGATGTTGTTCACTCTAATATGACTGTTGACGAGCCAGTCGAGGTACGTAGTTCCCTCAATGTGTCGCAATTGATTTTAATCGTCCATTTCTAGCCTCAACAGGCGCCTGACGCGGACGGCTTTCAGGGGGCTATTGACCCTAAGTTGACTGTTCGCCAGCAAGGCCAGGTATGTGTCTATTTCGACGTTTCAAACTCAAAGTTGATGTTAATTTTCTCCAATAGGCGCTCAAATATGTGTGTTCTTACTGCCTATCTTCGTACTATCGTCCTAAATTGCTTGCAACAGGAAGGGGGAAACACTTCCGAGGAGGATGACGATGACATCTTCGGTCCGAGGCCTGCTCACACAGTGCGTGATAGAACATCCCTATTGCCTTTATCGTATGAATTGACCTTCATTCCCTCTATAGGCCATCGACAAGCGTAACCAAGCCCGAAAAATTAACTTGAGCGTCCAACTTCAAAACGACAAGATTCGAACAGCACTATCTGCACGAGCGACCAAACTCCAGAACCTTCAGACTTCTCTGCAAAGCGAGCTTTCCTGGATCGAAGAAAGGCTTTACGATCCCGACCTCATCAGGACGCGGGAGAACATATCAAGTATTGTCCATGCTATGGAGGGCATCAAGCTGCGCTTAGGCAATACCGTCAAAGAACATCGAGATGTTGAGCAGGAGCTGCAAGACATTCTAGAAGCCCAACTTGAAGTAGACAGGAATGCGGAGGAGGTAGCCACTCTGAACTCTCGCAAAACTGAGCTCCAGAAGCTGGTAAAGTCTGCGAAGAAGGTTCTGGGTGATCGAGAAGACCCAAATCTGCGTCAATATCTCAGCGACTATGCCAAGGAGCAGGATTCGATCAACCTTCGCCTCAAGGAGTTGAAAAGTGCCGCTGACACCAAGAAGAAGGCTCCTAGAAAGGCAGACACGGAGATCAAATTCAACCGTATGAATGAGGCTGAGCAATTTCAATATGAAGGTGAGTTGATCTGCCATGGTGACTGCTATCTGGTGTTGATAGGATCCTTAGAGACTGCCCGGAAGGCAGTTTATTGTTTCCTAGTAAAAGGAACTGGCACGGTTGATGTTGGTGTCCGCCGTACTGCTCGCGAGGTTCAAGATTTTCTTCCGGAAACTGGTGTCACATCGCGCAAGTTGGCCATGCTCATCCATCAAAACAGTTTCCTCAACTCCCAATGTCGGTATCACGAGAGGACCAAGAACCGGGACAGGTTCGATGGTCAGAAAATAAAGAATGAGGACCACATAATCCATGGCTCCGCATATCAGCTGCACTTGGCCTCATGTATCGCCGAGGCTGTTCCTGCTCACAATGGCTTTATGAATTGCGGCTGCTACATCGAGGATGTCTTGCTGGATTTTTTTTTCTGGAAAACCTGGACGATCGGTTCCAGAAACCCTCGGTTCCCTAACTACACAGAATCTATGGGGATGGACTACCTGACGCCGCGGGTTCGTGCATTTGTTATCAACTCGTTTTTAGCCACTAGCCACCTCGTGCTCGATGACCTCTATGCCTTGGATCATGGGACGGCCGAGTACGCTAACAGAATACTATGCATTCAGACTCAAAGAACTGTCGAGAAATTGGCGGAGCATTCCACGAAGGATGTTTTGGCATTATTGAAAGGATTGCCTAACTTACCTTTCACTAGCGAGCAGCATTCCAGGACTCCAACAGATCAGATGGAAGCTACGGTCGAGGAACTGGAAAATAGGGCTCATTAGTACGAATGTCGCATCGTTTACAATCTATTTTACAACGTGATCTGAAACTGGTTTATGTTGTTCCTGATGAGTTCTAGACGCTTAGCTGTCCTTCTCTGTCCCTCTAATCAATATGAGTAAGAAAGTTGAAAGTGTGATAAGTGGTGCGAGCGGCGAATGGTGTGTTCGCCAAGGGAGACTTTGCCCGAAGGAATTAGTCGGAGTAGATTAGATTTTGAAAATAAAATATCAATGAGATATTTATTTCCGAGAGCGAGATAAGAAAAGGAGGGCGAACTAAAACGAAACGAGACTATGTTCTTCGAAATTCTGAGCTTTGGTTGTTGAGTGGGGATCTATTCTTCACTGCCGGTCCATATTTTACATGTTCATTCTTATACTGTAGCTAAATTGTCTGTTCTGACTTTGTTTTCCTTCGCCTCCGTGCCCGCTTCCGCTTTGCTCTCGATTCCTAGTCATTTCCATGTTCCCCTAAGTTTTCTGACTCAGTGAGCCCATCTACTAATCCTTTTCTGGTGTTCCCCTGTTGTTTCTGACTCGGTGAGTTCCCCCTATTTGATATTCACGCTTGACTATCTTGGGCGCCTAATTTGAAATGGCGTCCCAGATAAGACTTGTGAGACCTGGTTGCGCAATTACCGCATGCGGTATTTCGGTTAGGACTGATCTCGATCATTGGCCTCTGGCGTGGCTCTGTGATCGGTGGCTTGAGCGTGTCGGGATTTTGGAGCGCTGCGAGCTTGGGGCGCCGTCCTCGTCATTTTTCCTTAGTCAGGCGGTTACTCACGCTCACAAAGTCCTGTGCGCACCAACTGAATTCCGACGCCACAAATATCAAGTGCATATCCACTGAGTTCCGGCACCCATTGGCTTGCTGGTATCTGGTGGACACCCACTAGATCTTCTGTGCTTTGTGAATGTTCGGAAACATTCACCCTACTCAACTTGCTTTCGTCTAACACGGTGACACCCAAATACCCATGGACGACCACCACATTTCATCTCTCAGTCTAACTTTGAGCACCGTCCATTTGGATTGTTCTTCCATGCAGTCTCCAGCATTTTCACCACCCATCTCTTCTGCTAATGATGTTCACCAAGTGTCAAGCCCTCAGTTGAAGGTCACTGACATGGGCCCCTTCTACGCCAAACTTGGAGGGCCTGAACTTGAATACTACGATGTCGTAGAGATGTACTTATACGACAAGCCTTTTGAGGTAGGAGAGTTTCGTCAACACAAGCTTCATCCCTTACTCATCAACCAGGTCCATTCGCTGTCACCAGGAAGGTCCATTCTACCCGCTTCGGATACGGTTATTCATCGAGGGCAGCAATTTCGTATATTCAGCATATCCCGATCTTGTTCGAATTCTCGACCCTGCTACGACGCCTCTGGAGATATTCGATCGCAAGAAGTTAAATTGGTTCAAACTCGATACAACCGAAGGTTTCAAAGTCGAAGGTGGTCTATGGCGCGGACTATATGTGTCAGGGCACTTCCTCATCGTTCGCCGCGCCGGAATATTGGACGATTCACATTCTGTTGGTTTGCCAGAGCTCCTCCAGGAAACCGCGGTGCAGGACAATATAGATCTAGTGTTGAAGAACCCCACCCTTTATGATCCCAGCACGTATCTTCTAGAAGTCGATTTCAACAGAAGTAAGTCGGCTCCAGATACTGCAGGCCTGTTGGTGAAGAAAAATTGGTGGATTGCTGGCGGTGGTTATTGTCATCCTTACAGTGAATAGTTAGCTCGATTCACTAGTTTGCAAACCCTCAGTACGCTGGAGTCGAACGTACTTACAGCAAGATAAATTCACACCCCTTCCAGTGCACAAGATAAGGTGCATGATATGGTCAATATATGGTGCTCCCACACCAGATTAGTCTAAAGTGACGTCTAATCCAGGGCGCACGCACCGAATTATAGAAGAGTCCCATGATGCGGTGCATGCACACCAGATAATAGACGCGTCTCTCAATCTAGTGCAAGCGCACCGGATCATAGACGCGACTTGGAATCTAGTGTGAACGCATCGGATTTCAGATGTGACTCACACTGGATTATAGGTGCGACGTGGAATTTAGTGCGACCACAGGCGCGAATTGAAATCTAGCGCACGCGCACCAGATTATAGATGGCATAGCGCAACAAGGTTTGACACAATTTATGGTGTGCTTTGAACGCCATATAGTACTTCCAACCATGGCGTATTTAAAATTCAATCGATTTTATACTAGAATTTAGTTTTCAACGTGCCAAAAAGAAAATTGGCAGGATTGTCAAGGCATCAGCTGCTCAACAGAGTACGGACGCGTTCCGTAATCTGGTGAGCGTGCACTAGATTATAGACGCATCCCATAATCTACTGCATGCACCCCAGATTACGAATGCGAGCTGGAATCCAGTGCGCGCGCGCCAGATTTCGGACGCGTCCTGTAATCTGGTGAGCATGCACCAAATTATAGACGCGTCCCATAATCTAGTGCACGCTCACCAGATTACGAATGCAGCCTTGTCTGTTAATATTCTACATGAGATTGTGGTAGTTACCCGGATAAGAATAGTGTATCCAGAGCGGTAACTCAGCCTACACAGCCACCCCACCAAGCTGACTTTGAAAATTTTACCCACCCAAAGCGTGCTGGGTGGCTGCCTGGGTGCTGCTCGCTGCTGGCTCTTGCTCGACGTCGTGCGTAGGGTGCTTGACACCGTCTTCAGGGTCATCCCAAAAAGGAAAGAGCGCACAGACTGCAAAAAGCGCACTTTAGGCTCCTTTTGGATGTCCGACTTTTTTTTTTCACTAGCTGCATAAGGAAATAAAAAAGATATTTATTATCTAATCTAATACAAAAAGTTTATCTAATCTTTATCTAATCTATCTAGTTTAATCGCGCCCCGGGGCGCTTACCCGCGCAGCTGCATATGCGCCTCCGCCGGGTGTATCCGCCGCCTGCGCTATGTGATGCACTGTCATCGCCCGTGCTCCTACAGTGGCGCTCATGCCGGCACTGGCTAGCCGCTCTCGCGCCCGCCTGGCTGCTCGCACTTGGCCTGATGCGTGATTGGTGCCTGCACGCTGCCTCGTGCCATCCTCGCCTTCCCCGCCACTGCACTCGTCGTCTCATGAGCTCCCTTCCGCCTGCCGACCACTCATTCCACCCCACTGACCGGCCACCTTAGATGCCCGGGGGGTCGAGCATCGGAGGCGCCGTGTTAGCGGATGCAGCGCGTGCAGGTGAGGGGCAAACGACGGAAGGGTTCTGGGGTGGGCGGTGAGGTGGGGGGGGGGGGGTAGGTGTGTAGTAGCGGGGGTGTCGTAGTGCTGTAGGATAAATCAACGTCAGTACAAGGAAAGAATGGGAAAATTAAAACGCACCAGGCAGTCCCCAGGACCGCCCCATCGGCCATTTGTCCACCTTCGACCTCCTCCCCCCCACTGCTCCCGGGTCGCAAGCGAGGCATCCGCAGTTGATGCGATGATCTGGGCGACAAGAAACGCGTGGGGGAGACGGCCAGATGCACCGCATCGTCGTTGACGCGATGACGTGGCTGCCATACTCAACACCCTTGCTTTTCGTCGCGGCCATGGTCGTCATGGGTTGTTGTCGTTGTTAACCGGAGTCCGTGTACACGTGTAGTCAGCGTGCTCGACGTGCCGGTACTCGTCTTGACGGCTGGGCGGTCGCGGCTCGAGCTGGTCATTTTCCTGGCTGTGGGCGTACCCGTGGGCGTGCCACGCAGCCTGAATGAAGGGGAGAGAGTGAGCATCAGCAGGGGTGGAGGATGCAAGCAAAAAATACATACCTAGAAGGGGAATGACAACGACGCGTCATCCCCCGTTCCACGGCTTCCCCTCGTGTGTCCCTGCCCGCATGCTGTTGGGCTCGTATCCAAAGTACCCACCGGCGAGTTCGTTCCTTCATTCGTCGTGTGTCTGCTCGTCATCGGGCTGGTGGTGGTCGCACTTGTGCTCGAGCCGGCGGTGGTGATTGGGGTCGCGCAGACAGAGCCGGTGTCGCAGACATGGCCGTGACCCTGCTCGCTCGAGCCTGTGCTTGCGGTCATCGTGGGCAGGTTGAGATCGCTTGGTCGGTGCTGTTCTCGTGCCGCAAAAATCCCTACTGGATGGGATGGACTGGCTATGTGATGGAGGGAGTGAGTGAGCGGGGGCGGGTATATGACTAAAGTGCGACTTACCTAGAAGGAGGATGACGACGACGCGTCATCCCCGGTCCTCGACCTCCTGTTCCTTCCTCCTCTGTGTGTCAGTTGTCGGGTGTGGTTGTCTTGTTCAGCGGGTCTTGCGGAACGGGCCCTGGAGGTGAATGGGAGGTGGTTGAAGTTGTGAAAAGTTCAACTTTCGACGCTGAAGCACGTGCGTCTCGGCAAATGCCGACGGCCTCTGCTCGCCATCCTCGACATCGATCTCGACGCTTCCCTTAACGTACACCCATTAGTTATACCATAGACACCTGTAGAATACTTATGAGTATATATTTCCAAAAGAATTTGAACTGATTAAATGAAATTTGGTGCTGAATAAGCGCACATGTTGCGACGTCGCCACAGAACATCGACTTCAAGACTTATAAATGGGCGTTCTGGCAACCGACAAATTAATTTCAGTCTGTATAATAAGCTCTATATGTCTTCTATAGACTAATATAAGGTACCTGTTGACTTGGGGTTTTTCAGCAAGTATAATATGGAGTAACATCTTTGAACGTGTGTTTAGCTATTTATATCAGCATAGTAATTGTATCTCTGCTGCGCGTGGCGACGTCGCGACACTTTTGCCCATAACGTAGATAGCTACATAAAAGAAAATAATTTTATCTTAACGAACGAATAAAAGTGGTATATAGAGCATCTATAATTAATAACTAGCGGTAATAATGACCGGAAGTGAGCCAATTTACCGTCGTCGTCGTTTGAGCGTGGCGACGTCAAGACAATTTCCCTAATTCCATATGCTTTCACATCTAATAAAATCATTTAATTTTTATATAGTGTACCTAGTAGTATATTAAATCTATGTATGCCATAACATTGCCCAGTCCCTGCTCACAACCGCGCAAAACGTCGTCGACGATGGTGAGCGGACGAGATTCGGCATTTGCCGGACCCCGTGACTCCGTTGATTGTTGATTCTGCGTCAACGTTCGAACTTCAACTTCAACATCCAGCACCTTCCCTCCCGTACAGCGAGGCTGGCTCGCACGAAACAACCACCGACGCAAACGCGACACGTAGGCGGAGACGAAAGGGCGCAGGAGGAGCAGGGGATGACACGTCGTCGTCATCCCCTTCCTGGGTAAGTCGTCCGTTGCTCGCGTACCCGCCCCATGCTCATGCACATGCACTGACCACCCGCCTGTGAACTGCACACGACGACAGCGAAGGCAGGCCCATGTCGCGTCCACATTCACGACGCCAGCTCTACCTACACAAGCCCGCTCACCACCGCAAGCTCGAGCTCGAGCATGCCCAGCACTAGCCTGACAACGAGCAGGTGCACGACGAGCACCGGAACGGGCACGTGGGTGCGAGGACACTCCCGCCCTTGCTACGAACATGGCGGCCAGGGGCGGCGACGCCAACCAAGAGTGCGGGAATCCAAGGAACCCGGAGCTGACGCGTCGTCGTCGTGCCCTTGCTAGGTAAGTCGATGCATTTTTGCATACCCGCCCTCTCCTCACTCTCACCACATCCCATAGCCTACCCCCTTGTGTGTTGAGCACAACCTCAACCTCGACAATGCCTATACGACCACAGCCACGAGGGTGCCAAGCACCTCGAGCACAAGCTCGCCGCCTACAGGCAAGTGCAGAAAGGGCACGCACGAGGTGGGCGCGGGGACGAGCACGAGCTCGTCAACAAGGGGAATGAGCCACGAAACACGGAGGGAGAGACTCGGGGCGGGGAATATGACGCGGCGGTCCTGGGGACCGCCTGGTGCATTTTATTCTCTCTATCTTTTCTTTTTACTGACACGGTTTTATTTTTCAGCGCTGTACATCCCTGCCGGCGCCGCGACACCTACCGTCATCGCACACCCACCATCCCAGCTGACCCTCTGCCCCAATGCTCCACTGCCCCTCACCCTTGACCTGCCCGCGCAACCCCTGCTAGCTTACCGCCTCCGATGCTCGACCCCCCGGGCATCTAAGGTGGCTGGCTAGTGGGACGGCATGAGAACAGCGACGTGCTCTGCCACGCGGACGAAGGCCGGTTTGCTGTGGGGCACAGTCGTTTCGACCCCGAGAAGAGCTCCGCCCCTACTGGTCCTGAGCGCACTGAGTGGGGCAAGGCAGCAGCGGCGATTGGACGCCAAGAGGTAGCCAGAGGGGTCGAGCGCGTGCAGCGCATCCCCAGCTGGGATGGTGGTGCCCAAGCAGCTAGGCAAGCAGCACGAGCGAGACAGGCGCGTCATGTCGCGCAAGTGGCGGATGCGTGCAGGGACGCCAAAGGCGGTGAGCGTGCGTAGCACATACGCGGCTGGCCGCCCCGCCGCCGAGTAAATTAAAAGTAGATTAGATCAGAATAGATTAGATATATTTGTAGTAGATTAGATAATAATATATATCTTTATCATTTCCTTACGCGGCTAGTGAAAAAAATAAAAAGGCGGACACCTATATGGAGAATGAGGTGCTGTTCCAGCGCTTTTTGCGCTCTTTCCTTTTTGGGACGACCCTGAAGACGGCGGCGAGCACCCTACGCATGACGTCGAGCAAGAGCCAGCAGCGAGCAGCACCCAGGCAGCCACCCAGCACGCTTTGGGTGGGTAAAATTTTCAAAGTCAGCTTGGTGGGGTGGCTGTGTAGGCTGAGTTACCGCTCTGGATACACTATTCTTATATGGGTAACTGCCACAAGTTCATGCATGATATTGACAGACACTGGTGACGAATGCGACTGGAATCCAGTGCGCACGCGCCAGATTTCGGACGCGTCCTATAATCTGGTGAGCGTGCACCAAATTATAGACGCGTCCCATAATCTAGTGCACGCTCACCAGATTACAGACGCCTTTCATTGCAGGCCGCCTCCATAAAGGACTGTGAGAATTATTTGCGGCATTGCCGTGGTTGTTGGCCCCCAACAACCACGGCAACATACATATTATACTCCTGCAAGCAAGTTATACTATAAAAACAATTTTGTAACCTTTATATGAGTACATTATAAACGTTAGACGCTATTTCAAGTCTATTCCATGCGCTGGATACGATTATGAGTCGCCGATGTCAGTGCGCGGAGTGTGGGAGCCTGACTCGGCAACAGAAAAGCCCAGAGGAGTGAGTGAGTAGAGTACAAGCAAAAGTAAATGAGGAAGTGCGTGAGGGGCCAGAAAGTGCCTGCATTCACTTACGCCACACTGCTTTTCCTCCTTTCCCCGCGTGCTGGAATCCGGTGCACGCTCACCAGATTACAGACGTGTGTTGGAATCCAGTGCGCGCGCACCGAATTTCAATGCATCCCATAATCCGGTGCAAGCTCACCAGATTACAGACGCGTGTTGGAATCCAGTGCGCGCGCACCGAATTTCAATGCGTCCCATAATCCGGTGCACGCTCACCAGATTATAGACGCGTGTTGAGATCCAGTGCACGCGCACCGAATACAGATCCTCCCATAATCCGGTGCACGCTCACCAGATTATGGACTCATGTTGATCCAGTGCAAGCGACCAAATTACAGATGTGTTTCATAATGTAATGCACGCCCACCAGATTACATGCGCGTCTTTGAGTCTAGTACCGGATTACAGATGCTAAACAGACGCACCTACTTAATTACGGATGTGTTGCGCTAAAAAATTGGGCCCAGATTATGCTGCGCTCTGAACGCCATACAGTGCTACCAGGATTGGACATTTTGGATTTGATCTTTCCGGTGCACGCACATTAAATTTTGGATGCGCCTCTTAATTGAGTGCACGCGCACCAAATCATAGGCATGACTTGGAATCTAGTTGAGAGAACTAGATTACAAATGCGATTCATGATCTAGTGCATACACACCAGATTATAGACGCGACTTGGAATCTAGTGTAAGCGCACCGAATTTCAGGCGCGACTTGGAATATGGTGCACGCACACTAATTTACAGACGCAACCTGATATATAGTGGAGGCATACTAGTTTACCGACGCGGCTCATGATCTAGTACATGCACACTAGATTACGAATGCGGCTTGAAATCCATTGTGAGTGAACTAGATTACAGACGCGACTTATGATCTAGTGCACACACACTTTATTTCAAAAGCGGCTCCCCGGCAGGAGCGATTTTAGAATTATCACTGCTGTAGAAGTCCTACAGAATCGCCCTACAGTAAGTGGGTCGATCTGGGCATCGACTCTGTGGGCTACTTGCGCTTGTGACGTCCTCGCGTCGATGCCGGACACAGCCGGTGTAATTTCAGTCGTCACAACACGTCACGGGAGTATCTATTACAGCCGGTTACATTTACCGCATACAGTTATTACTTCCTAAATTAGATCATATTAAGCGCCCAAGATGGTGTTTCCTGAAGTCCTCAGTTACTTACTCCAGACATTGTGTAAAGACATAAAGGGTGTACCAAGTAGAACATATTACAATGCAGTCTGTAACATGTGCCATGGACAGACATGGAAAGAGATTGGGGGGGAAGGGGGGGCATGACTTGACGACTCAGCGAGTTGTACTTCAAACATGTTCAAACGATGACAAGGTATAAATTTTCAAACACACTACATACACTCACTCTCAGCTCTCCACCACTCCATTCTCATCTCCAATGTGTACGATCGCTATCCGCCGCGACTCGGGTTCTGTGTAGAGAAAAAGACCTCTTAAGGCGAAGGTACCTGCAGTGATCGCCAAGTTAAAGGGTTGTCCATGGAATTGCTCTTTCTATGTCGTGTAAGTCCATTATTTTGTCTAATATCTCATCACTCACCGTGCTAATGGATAGGCATGAAGCCCACGGCATTGATAATCATTACACGGGTCGCGTATTTCGCGCGGACAGCGAAGGCGGCGACTACTCGGAACAGCCCACTTCTACACCAATGGACAGCGCCCGATGTTCTGGAGGGGATCCGTGGGAGGTCGATACACAAGATTCGAGGAATTGCGCTTCAAGAGGGAGATTATATTGTAAGTCTCCGCCCTCTTTTCACGACGTTTCTAACACGCTTGCGCAGCGAAAACAAACGAGAGGCCTCCTATCGCGAATGCGAACGCTATCGTAGGACAAACGACGGACGACGCGCAAGGTTCCAGCGGGATGCGAGGGGAGGAGATTTTGGATACGAGGGCCGCCGCAGGTAAGTGTATACCCTGCGTTTGTGACATTTCTGATGTTCCTGCGCAGGGACTCTGCGCATGCGACGTCCTCCCGCAGGTGCGACACTTATCTTGGTACAGCCTACGGCCTGCGCGCGAGGGGAGGACGCAGCGACCAACCCTCCTACCACTGCTAAGTGCTGGCCCCACATTTGATGTAATATATGTGTTACACTGTTCTCCTCTTGCTATCTGCTTTCTTGTTTTCCTGTCAGCCTTGTCTGTTAATATTCTACATGAGATTGTGGTAGTTACCCGAATATGAATAGTGTATCCAGAGCGGTAACTCAGCCTACACAGCCACCCCACCTAGCTGACTTTGAAATTTCTACCCACCCAAAGCGTGCTGGGTAGCTGCCTCAGTGCTGCTCGCTGCCGGCTCTTGCTCGACGTCGTGCGTAGGGTGCTCGACACCGTGTTCAGGGTCGTCCCAAAAAGGAAAGAGCGCACAAAGCGCTGGAACAGCACTTTGGTCTCCTTTAGGTGTCCGACTTTTTTTTTTTTTCACTAACCGCATATGGAAATAAAAAAGATATCTATTATCTAATCTAATACATAATATATCTAATCTATGGTAATCTAATCTACTGAATCATGCGGTGCGGCAGCCACCGGCCATCCGCGTATGCGCTGCGCATGACTGCTGCCTCTAGCGGGCATATCCGCCATCTGCACTACACTACCCACCATCCTCGCTCATGCGCGTATGCCAATGGGCGCGCTGGCACCAGCTGGCTACGCTCGCGCCTGTCTGGCCGCTCGCACTGGGCCCCGGCACGGTAGCCATCCTGCTACAAACCACCCCCTCCTACCCCCGGTTCTACCCACTGCCGCCCCCGCCCGTGCTTGGTGGCCCACTGCACCTACCCGCCACCTCCCAAGCCCAGGCACGTCGACCGCACCTGTTGGGCACTGAAATCGCGCCGCTGTCCGGCTGGTGTCCATTGTCAATGTGCACAGCCTCGTTGCGGTCGCTGTCAGGCTCGAGGCGCCGAGCTAACTGCAGGCGCGCTGCTTGCTCCGCAGACCAGTCGCCTTAGATGCCCGGGGGGTCGAGCATCGGAGGCAATGGGCTGTTGAGAGCAGCGAGGGCAGGTGAGGAGCGAGGTGTGGTGGAGCACATGGGTGGAGGGCGAGAGGGAGTCTGGGACGATGAGGTTGCATCGACATTGGTAGGATGTCGGTATGGATGCACGGCACTGAAAGGGAAAGCAATTTCAATAAAAAGAATAAGCAGAGAAAATAAAACGTACTAGGCAGTCCCCAGGACTGCCGCATCAGGTTCCCTGCCCAGTTACCCTTGCCCGTTGTGCTCGACGGCCCTACGCCTCGCCCTACCCATGTGCATGCCTGCCGTATCCATGCCCGCCACGCTCGCCGAGCAGTGCTCGATGTGATTGACATCCTCGCACTGGCCGTGCGAGGACGTTGTGGCCGTGGGGCTGCTCGCCGCTCGTGCTCATGCTTTTGGAAGGAGGGGAGGTAAGTGATAATGGGTGGGTATGCGAGAAGGGATGACCTACCTAGAACAGGGACAACGACGAGGCGTCATCCCCGTAGCCGCCGTTTTCGTATTGAGAGTGGGTGTGCTCCCACCTGAGTGCTCGTCCTTGCACTCGCCGAGGCCTGCTGGTAGTAGTCGTGCTTGAGTTCAAGCCGGTGGTTGCGCAGACACGGCGTCGCGGACGTGGCTGTGGTCCTGCACGCTCGATCCTGCGCGCGGGGTCATCGTGGGTGAGGCGATTTTGCCTGGTTGGTGCTGATGCTCGCGCCGTGGAGAGCCCTACTGAAGGGGATGGATTGGCTGTGTGACGGAGGGAGAGAATGAGCGGGGCCAGGTAAACAAGTGAAGTGCGACTTACCGAGAAGGGGGCTTACGACGACTCCCTTGTGCGACGGCGACGTGGAGTGAGTGCTGGAGTAGATGGGGGGGTGGGTTGAAGTCGTAAGTTCAACGTCCCACGGTGACAATCAACAAGAATCTGATGCACGTGCGTCTCGGCAAACGCCGACGCTCGCCGGTCGCCGTCCTTGTCGTCGATCTCGACGTTTCCCTCCAGGTACATTCATTAATTATAACAGCACGATGCTGTAGAATATCTGTAAGTATACGTATCTAGAGTGGTTTGAATTTATTGAATGAAATTTGGTGCGAAATAAGCGCATACATTTTGACGTCGCCATGGATTCGAACGTCGACTTCGAGACTTGAATGGCTGTTCTGACATCCGATATATTCATTTCAACGTATATAATTCACTCTAAAGGTATTCTATAGACTTATGCAAGGTATTCTATGACCGGAAAAATTTGTGGAAGTATAATACAAGTACGATACAGAATACAAAGCTTTGATTGTGCATTTGGCTATTTATATCAGCATAGTAAGTGTGAATCTGTTGCACGTGGCGACGTCGCGACACTTTTGATTATAACGTAGATAGCTACATATAAGTCAATAATTTTATCTTGAAGAATGAATGCAAATGGTATATAGAGCATGTATAATTAATAACTAACAGTAATAATGACTGGAAGTGAGCCAATTTGGCGTCGTCGTCGGTGAGCGTGGCGACGTCAAGATAATTTTGTTAATTCCATACGCTTTCACATCTAATAAAATCTTTTTATTTTTACATAGTGTACCTAGTGATATATTCAATGTATGTACGCCATAATATTGCCCAGTCCATGCTCACAGCCGCGCAAAACGTCGTCGACGATGGCGCGCGGTCGACGTTCGGCATTTGCCGGACCCCGTGACTCCGTTGATTGTTGATTCTGCGTCGCCGTCAACGTTCGAACTTCCAACTTCCAACTTCAACCATCCAGCACCCTCCCTCCCGTACAGGGAGGTTCTCTCGCACGAAACAACCACCGACGCAAACGCGACATGTAGGCGGAGATGAAAGGGCGCAGGAGGACCAGGGGATGACGCGTCGTCGTCATCCCCTTCCGGGTAAGTCAGTTGCTCGCATCCCCACCCCATTCTCACTCTCTCCCCCGCGTTGCATAGCCAATCCATCCCGGTGAAACGGGATTTTGTCGGCAGCACATGCACATGCACATGCACCGACCACTCGCCTACGAACTGCACGCGACGACAGCGAGGGCAGGCCCATGTCGCGTCCACGTTCACGACGCCGGCTTTGCCTACAAAAGCTCGCCCACCACCACAAGCTCGAGCTTGAGCACGCCCAGCAGTAGCCTGACAACGACGAGGCGCGCGACGAATGCTGGAACGGGCACACGGGTGCAAGCGCACCCCACCCTTGCTACGAACATGGCGGCCAGGGGTGGCGACCCCACCCAACGATGCGGGAAGTCGAGGAAGCCAGAGCCGACGCGTCGTCGTCGTGCCCTCGCTAGGCAAGTCAATGCATTCCTGCATACCCGCCCTCTCCTCACTCTCACCACATCTCGTAGCCTACCCCTAGTGCGTGGAGCACAACCTCGCCCGACGGTGCTGCTCGAACACGGCCACGAGGAAGTCAAGCACCTCGAGCACGAGCTCGTCGATAGGGGGTGTAGAAAGGAGTAAGCACGGGGTGAGCATGGCATCCAGATGGACACGAGCACGAGCTTGTCAACAACGGGATGCGGGTGGGCGCCCACGAAGCGAAGGGGATATACAGGGAGGGTGGCGTGCGGGGCACGACAAATGATACGGCGGTCCTGGGGACCGCCAGGTGCATTTTATTTTTTCTATTCTTTCCTTTTACTAATATTAGTTTGTTTACACCACTGCGCCACCCTCCGTCCTCGTACGCCGGCCGTCCCTGGCCCTTCTCCCGCATGCATTACTCCCGCTAAACTAGCGCCTCTGATACTCGAACCCCCGGGAATCTCAGGTGGCCAGTCAGTGGGATGGAATGAATGGCCGGCAGGCAGAAGAGGGCGCGCAAGGTGGACGTATCGACACGTCTAGCACAGGCACCCAGAAAGTGCCGCCAGATCGGGTACAACGAGACGGGCGGCCTGCTCAAGCTCGAACCCGAGCCTGACCAGCACCCTGTCGAGCTCAAGCTGGACGAGTGCCGTGGCGAGGACTGCACGAGGCGGCGCGCAGGCAGCGAGCACACGTCGGGCCAAGTGCGAGCAGCTAGGCGGGCACGGGAGTGGCCAGCCAGTGCCGGCACGAGCACCACCGTAGGAGCACGGGCAAGACCGGTGTGTCACGTAGCGCAGGTGGCGGGTAAGTGCGGGGCAAGCGAGAGGCGGCCACCACGCGCAGCGCATACGCGGATGGCCGGTGGGCACCGCGCTGCATGATTCAGTAGATTAGATTACCATAGATTAGATATATTATGTATTAGATTAGATAATAGATATCTTTTTTATTTCCATATGCGGTTAGTGAAAAAAAAAAAAAGTCGGACACCTAAAGGAGACCAAAGTGCTGTTCCAGCGCTTTGTGCGCTCTTTCCTTTTTGGGACGACCCTGAACACGGTGTCGAGCACCCTACGCACGACGTCGAGCAAGAGCCGGCAGCGAGCAGCACTGAGGCAGCTACCCAGCACGCTTTGGGTGGGTAGAAATTTGAAAGTCAGCTAGGTGGGGTGGCTGTGTAGGCTGAGTTACCGCTCTGGATACACTATTCTTATCCGGGTAACTACCACAAGTTCATGCATGATATTGACAGACACTGGTGCCACTTTGCGCAACCCGGGCGCTCTCGCGCGCCCATCCACAACAACCATAACCCGCGAGCGCCCCTCACCTCCCGCCTCCCGCCGCCCGCAAACATGTCCCCGCGAGCACTGCCTCTGCCACGCCGCCGCCGCCGCCTGAGTCACCCAACCCACCTCCACATCGATCGTGCACCCGCAAGTAGATGTCGCAGCTGAAGGGGCTGCGACGACGACGATAGGAGCGACAACGACGACACCAACGCCAATGCGTGGCGCCGGCTGCAGCAGGACAAGGGGATGACGTGTCATCCCCTTTGCAGGTACACTAGTGCCTACCACTTTTAATGAAAAAAACGCGGCAACTGCCAGCACGCACTCGTGTTATTTGCCGTCTCAAATTTGAAATGAAACAGCCATACCAATTTATGAAATCGCACACGGCAAAATTATCATTTATTGCCGCGGAATTTTCAATTCTATCAGGCGCAATTTTCATTAGGTGCTGCATGTGCTATCATTAAATGCCATGCGCAATTTCAATACTTGCCATATGTGTTATCATTGGGTGCCGCATATAATATCATTCAGTGCCACATGCAATATCATTAGGCGCCGTGTACAATATCATTCAGTGCCGTGTACAATATCATTATGTGCCATGTGCAATATCATTATGTGCCGCATATAATATCATTCAGCGCCATGTGCAATATCATTAGGTGCTGTGTACAATATCATTCAGTGCCGCATATAATATCATTCAGCTCTGTGTGCGATATCATTATGTGCCATATATAATTTCATTCAGCGCCGTGTACGATATCATTCAGCGCTGTGTACAATATCATTCAGCGCCGTGTACGATATCATTCAATGCCACGTGCAATATCATTAGGCGCCGTGTGCAATATCATTATGTGCCATATATAATTTCATTCAGCGCCGTGTACGATATCATTAGGCGCTGTGTACAATATCATTCAGTGCCACGTGCGATATCATTAGGCGCCATGTACGATATCATTATGTGCTGCATATAATATCATTGGGTGCCATGTGCAATATTATTTCTGCTGCAGGTATATCACATGAGCATATACCACATGACCAGGGGGTGTGACCTGCTAAAAATAGCCAATATCTATTATTGGTGTGGGGTGCATATGGCTGGCTGTCCTGCATTCCCTGTGCAAATATAGAGCTATTATATATCAGCAGAAGCGTATTTTTGAGCTGAATCCATCTGTAAAGGTTTCATGGCTCTAGCATCACTGGCTGCTGAGATAATAGCAAAATACTGTGTTCTTTAAATAGAAATAGCGTAAATCATGAATTTCTCAGCGCCCAGGCAGTATTTTCCCACGATCTAAATTGAAACCTGTACTTCAAATTCATATCTATAAGATCAAATTAGAATTATGCTTATCGGATTACTAATGCGTATGCAATACCCTTATCAAAATCTAAATTGATTAGGCTCTAGCGCCTGCAATAATTGGAATATTAAAATAATCTAAATTGGCCCTTTTTAAGCTCATGTTACTCTTTTAGATCCCCAAGTAACTAATTGAACTCAGAACTTTACCTAATCTCATCCCGCAAGAAATGTCGCAATATCTACGCTGCTCTACCGATTGATGTACATGAAATTTTGATGTGCTGTCAATGTAGGTATCCATAAAAGGTTATTTAGAATCCATATTTTTAGTTTGCGGGTATTACCATACCTCCAATATAGCTAACTCAGAATCACCTCTCTGAGCAGGTGTTCAAAGTACCTATATGCATACCTAACCACTTTGCTCAATTCTGTAAGGTGCCAACCTTAGAAAACTTGAGGATACTGTAATATGAGCATTACTTTATTGATATTTTATTCCTGGGCTCTTTGATTCATACACCTATCTCACATAACAGAGAAAGTGGGTAAGTATGCATATAGGTACTTCGAACAACTGCTCAGATAGGTGATCTGAGTTAGCTATATTGGAGGTATGGTAATAACCCGCAAACTAAAAATATGGATTCTAAATAACCTTTTATGGATACCTACATTGACAGCACATCAAAATTTCATGTACATCAATCGGTAGAGCAGCGTAGATATTGCGACATTTCTTGCGGGATGAGATTAGGTAAAGTTCTGAGTTCAATTAGTTACTTGGGATCTAAAAGAGTAACATGAGCTTAAAAAGGGCCAATTTAGATTATTTCAATATTCCAATTATTGCAGGCGCTAGAGCCTAATCAATTTAGATTTTGATAAGGGTATTGCATACGCATTAGTAATCCGATAAGCATAATTCTAATTTGATCTTATAGATATGCATTTGAAGTACAGGTTTCAATTTAGATCGTGGGAAAATACTGCCTGGGCGCTGAGAAATTCATGATTTACGCTATTTCTATTTAAAGAACACAGTATTTTGCTATTATCTCAGCAGCCAGTGATGCTAGAGCCATGAAACCTTTACAGATGGATTCAGCTCAAAAATACGCTTCTGCTGATATATAATAGTTCTATATTTGCACAGGGAATGCAGGACAGCCAGCCATATGCACCCCACACCAATAATAGATATTGGCTATTTTTAGCAGGTCACACCCCCTGGTCATGTGGTATATGCTCATGTGATATACCTGCAGCAGAAATAATATTGCACATGGCACCTAATGATATCATACAGCACATAATGATATCGTACATGGCGCCTAATGATATCGCACGTGGCACTGAATGATATCGTACACAGCGCCTAATGATATCGTACACGGCGCTGAATGAAATTATATATGGCACATAATGATATCGCACACGGCGCCTAATGATATTGCACGTGGCATTGAATGATATCGTACACAGCGCTGAATGATATTGTACACAGCGCTGAATGATACACGGCGCTGAATGAATTATATGGCACATAATGATATCGCACACAGCGCTAATGATATTATATGCGGCACTGAATGATATTGTACACAGCACCTAATGATATTGCACATGGCGCTGAATGATATTATATGCGGCACATAATGATATTGCACATGGCACATAATGATATTGTACACGGCACTGAATGATATTGTACACGGCGCCTAATGATATTGCATGTGGCACTGAATGATATTATATGCGGCACCCAATGATAACACATATGGCAAGTATTGAAATTGCGCATGGCATTTAATGATAGCACATGCAGCACCTAATGAAAATTGCGCCTGATAGAATTGAAAATTCCGCGGCAATAAATGATAATTTTGCCGTGTGCGATTTCATAAATTGGTACGGCTGTTTCATTTCAAATTTGAGACGGCAAATAACACGAGTGCGTGCTGGCAGTTGCCGCGTTTTTTTCATTAAAAGTGGTAGGCACCACTCGCAGGTACGTCCTCCCCCCGCTTTCGCGTATTCTCCCCATCTCACCCCCTTGTTCCAGCCCCTTTGACTCCCTTACACCCGCGCTCCGCCACTTCGTACCCATCTGCCGCTGCCGCCCTCTGATACTCGCATTTGCGGGAATCTCAGAGAGCGGACAGTGAAAACGCACACGAGCGCGCCGCCACGAGCACCTGGCAGCCTGCGCCCTGCAGCTACCGAACGTGCAAGGGAAGCATCAATGACCCACGACAGCAGCGCGGACTCCGACGGAATGCCCGGCCAGCGTGCAGCAAGGCGCAGACCGCAGTTGCGGGAGAGCCGGCGGGGAGCAGCGACCGAATGCGGGCGATAAGTGCGCATGCCATAGCGGGAAGCAGCGGGCAAGCAGCGGGAAGCAGTGGGCAAGCAGCGGGCGGGCAGGCGGCGGGTGAGCTGCCTGTCGTTATCTTCCCAAAGGTAGGATCGACCGTGCGAAAACTGGGTCAGGCTGACCCATTTTGGTGCATTTTTACTCCCCTCCCTACCCGCTCACCCGCTAGTAAAAATGGCAACCAGCCCTTACTCACTGCATCTTTAATTACATATATATTATGTAGTATTATATATTAGGAGAAAATACATATTAATTAATTTGATCTCTCTTAATAAAGACACTAAAGTGCTGCAAAGAAGTACAGAAAGATTCTATTGAGAGTATTCAGAGATTCTAAGAGATGTTCAAGAGACATTGTAGAGCAATAACCCTAAATCTGGATATCACTTGGGGTAATCCAGGAGCCGACTTAACATCTCTGAGAGCCAACTGAGAGCAATGCAAAGCCACCTTGGATAAACAAGACCATGGTAACCTTTCTCCACAAGTCTTTTTATCTCTGGATCTCTGCATGGCTCTCAGAGACTCCAGATGGCTCTCCGAGATACACAAGCTTACCAGGGGAAAACATGATTTTTCCTGATGCTTATGAGCTACAGAATGATGTGTAGTGTTCAGAACTGTCAAAACTAAAGTGTATGCGACTGATATGCGACCTGAAATTGACATGTTTGCGACTCATTTGCGACTGTATTCGACTGATGTCCGACCAGTTGCCCAGATATGCTCAGTAGACCGCAATCAGATCCAAAGCCAAAGGGAGTAGTGATGCAATCATCACACCGAAATAGGAAGTCATGTGTACTAAGCGCGCAGTGGCAGTGCATGCAAGCATGTGCAAATACGCGGCAATGTCCACAACATGTTAGGCCTCTAGTACATCGGGGCTGTTAATGTAAGAGAAGTTGAGCTAACATGATAGTTGAGATATATAATGAGCATTGTAGTGTAGACTTACAATATACATTCACTGTTGCTACGTCTATCTAGACAGCTACTAGCAAGGAGGCAGACGGTCTGAGTTCGAATTCAGCCGCTCGGCAAATCTGGCATCTGAATCACACTTAAGGAACTGTGAGCTGAGGGATGTACAGCTAAGCTCCAAATCTTCAATAGCACTAAGGAATATAATATTATCTAAATATTTAGATACTTTACTAATCTTTCTGAGCAAGTCTCAACCCGAAATAATGGAGGAAGTGCTCGGAAACAATAAAATGATGCACTGATGGCACCAATGATGGCGCCGGACTGCTCCGAGTCGTGCTCGAGAAAAGTCAAAGATGAGTGCACGAAATGTGCACAACTACTCAGAGTCTTACAAAACTCATTGTACTGTATGACAGAGCTATATATCTATGCAGAAAAATTGTTTATTGCAATTATAGATTAGAATTCACTATCTGGCCATCCAAATGTTTCCCAAAAAGCGGTCAAATACACCTTCCTGAGACAAATAAGGTCGGGATTGGGTCAGAACCATGCATTGGCGACAATGAACCAGCGGATCAGTTGGTAGGAATGACTATGACTATGAACAAGGAAAATGGGAGTACACGCCCCGGAGTATGAATATGAACAGCTGAGTGTGAGCGCGAGCGTGGAATGGGAGTATTATGAGTGTGTCGGACTGGGTACATCCTGTGCCATTTGCTCTTGGAAATTACGATCCTATGCTTGGATGTCACCTGTTACTCTTTTATCTTGGTCTGATAATCAATTTCCCCTGGTGCCACAATTCTAATCCCATCTAGCATACTTCAACGTGGAAATACCCCTGTTGTAGGTGGCGGGAGGCTGGAGCGCATGTCCATTACCCAATATATTAAAAATTGAAGTGTTGCGCTATAGCCTGTCTTGAAGACCAGGCCAGATACGATGTTCTAGAGCTCCCTTGTCGCTTACTGCATGTTATTGCGCTGGAGTGAGTGACAATGTTGAGGAGCCGGGATTGAGTTGCCGCGACTCGCGAGGCAGTCTCACGCGCACACCGGTTGAGCCGTGGCCGTGGTGGAAACGTCTGATCGTGAATGGGGTATTGAGTCCTTACCACTGTGGCATGAAGGAAATGTGGGGCGCTTAATACTTATCAATACTTATCGGCGTTATCATCAAACATGGAGGAGGGGATAAGCGCTATCAGTTTTATCTTGCGCATGCAGAAGAGAAAATGAACGTGATCAGAATTATTGTCCGCATACATGATAAGGGAGAGCCAACAAAATGAATTACTCTATGGTCAGATCTAGGCTACCGAATTTCTCCTGATACCTACGGAGAATGTCCTCCTGATTCTGTTTCTGATTGGTTATCTCCTGCATCTGCACTTCCAAATTAGCCTTCTGTTCGCGTGCTTCTACCAGGTTATTCTGCATTTCATACACGTCGCGTTTTCTAGACTCCATTGCACGAGTGATTGTTGCAACAAAATCACTACCAAGATCGTCGACCTCATCAGGTGCATCTCTCTGGAGCCTGGGCAATGCCCAATGGATGGCCGCTCCATTAGCATTAGGATGCTGTGCTCCAATGAATATCCAGCAGGCAGTCTGGGTGGATAAATCTTTACACTGTGAATAGGGAATACATGAGGTTCTGGGACTTCGACAGAGAGCTAGAGAGAGTGAGTCATACCTTCTGAATCAAAGGTTTGATAGTGTCCAAGAATGTTGCAGATGCTTTGGCTGTGGTACGGACTGGTTCTGGTAGCCTATGTGTACGGCAAAACTCTGTGGTAGTGGGCTGTAAGCGGTATTTCCAAGATCTGCTATGTCAAACTCACTGAAGCGCTCATAACCGTGATAAGCGCCCTGAACATAACCATGGTAGGCGTCACCTGCCCTGGCGCGTCAACCTCTCTTGGAAGGTTCCTCAAGCGAGCCCCCTGAAGTGTTTGCAGGAGCTGTATTGTCAGCGCCTAGAGCCACGGGATGGATCGGGCTTGAGGAATCAAAATTGGTGGACAGTTCGAGAGAGTGGTCAGAACCGTTAAAACCTGGTATTCAAGTATAAATCAGGACTTTCTTGAAGATGTCGTATCCACTATACCTGAGAACCGATGCAATGGAGATTCTGGGAATAATGAATGACTGCTTGGCGACTCATGCATACTGGAATTAGCTGGAAAGATACATGTCAGTCGTAGACACAACAGAAGATTGAGGAGATGCAATACCATTCTGGGATGTGCTCGGTGTACGAAGGGTTGGGTCAATTTGATCATCGGTGATGTGCCTAATGTCGTAGATATAGTGTAGTGTGAATGAAATCAACACCAATGACATCTACAACAAAGAGTGGGCAAGAAGGGTGCGTGAACGAGGTTCCGGAAGGCGTTCCTCCCAAGGTCTGTTACCTATAGGCTAGAATGACGACTAGGGGACACAAAACTATGACCAGCGGTGAAGGTCCGAAGGTGTAGACGACGAAACGGCGGCGAAATACGCTGGCGGAGAGCGTGGGAAAACGCGAGAACGAGACGAAACAACGGCGGCGAGAGACAAAAACGAGATGCGAGGACGGAAATCTGTGGTCTGAACAATGGGGTGGGATCGAGGGCAAAACCTATCCATTGATCAAAGCTTACAGTACAAGTTTATAATCTAAAGCGCTATTGTGCGTGCTACTGGATGAAAACATCAAAGGAAAAGTGAAAAGAAACATCCAGACTAGGGCAAGAATGAACAAGAAAGGTCTGGAGAGGGTATAGAACTAATATGCCCTTGGAGATATACACAAAATCGGGAAGGATGAGGAGCGATATCAAATACGGTCGGTCAACTAGTACTAAAATTAGCAGTAGGCGCGCGGCGCCTAAGTCCAAGAAAGCCGAATGGCTGTGAGCGGCGCGTTCTCGAGTTTTCTGGCTGATGTGGACCGCCGGCGAATTAGTAAGACAGATTCTGTCTTGCTGATAATGGATACTTGGTCGTCAGGGGGCCGGTGATACGAAGCGGGTGATTTCGGAGGTCCAGCGGGCGCGCGTTAGAATCCAGCGGGAGGTCACGTGACGACGCCGCTGAGCGCGTAAATCGAAAAACAGAGGTTATGGAGATGCAGAGCGCATCATCGGTTACCAGCATGGTGGCCCCTACAATCGGAGTAGGGTTACAAGGAACTTGGTCAACTGGACCAATTGTTAATGACCCGCCGGATGGTGCTTCTACAGTGGGAACCGTGGCTGGCACCATGGAAAGAGGACCTTGAACGAGATCCTGGACGCAATGAGTCCCGAATATTGGGTTTGAGATGGGAGCATATGCTGAACACTTACCTTCAAAATTTGACGTTCATGAAGATAATTTTGCCCTGCTTTTGTATGGCAACATTGCTGCGAAGTGGTCGGCCTTCACACTTTGACAGCGTGATGGATTCCGAGATGTTTGTCCTTCAGAAGTCAATTCGGCGGAAGCTACATTCTATAGAGGTCGTTAGTCATTGCATTTGTTGATTATGAAGAGTCTAACCTTTGTGCTTGCAGGCGAGGAACGCGTTTTGCGGTTTACTTTCTTCGGAGCGGTCTTCGCCATTTCAAGACAGGAAGGGACAGGAAGGAAGAAATCATGGCCAGTGACTATATATAGTGAGGATTGAGATTTAGTGTGCACACACGATGTGAGATTAATCTATATCCAGTGGAGGTGCTCTGGATTATGGTCACTCATGTACTTGTTCGTTATCTACGACGCCGTTCTATAGCTCTAATTCTATGTCTGTTCCAAATGGATAAGAACGTCTTCGTAACACAATGGCACGTTCTTGTGACATGTAGCTCACAGGCCTTGCAAATACGAAGCAGTCCACCATTTCCGCATTCCGCTGTGCTGGAATTGATAGTGAGGAGTTTGGGGTCCGTTTCCAGTAGGTATTCAAGAAGGCCACATGCCCACACTTCGTGTGCCCCATTGCATGAAATGCATCTATAACAAAGAGGTGTCGGCAAGAAAGCAGGTTCGCGTGTCATGCAATATGGTTGGAGCGCGCAAGCAAATCATAAACTATGACTTTAGGCGCCGTCTCCATCTTGTGTAGATCGCAGAAAAGACGTCATTTCGGCCCTCGGCGAAGGTATGCAGTGGAAGCCATAGCAACGCTATGTGTACACCAAACGCACATGATTCCCCTGTGAGGCGAGTCTGGCCATATTTGGAGTAGAATTTCTGACAACCTTCGCCTCGCTTGTCGGTTCCCCCAGAATCTTTTGCATTTTCATAGTGTAGATTTGGATACTGCGGGCGTCTTCTGATCTTAGGTAGACCGTAGAAACATCCTGTCTAAAGTAGACCAGTTAGCAATGTCGATATGTAAAATAGACCAATTACCAATCGCCATTGTTCACAACTTTCTTCGCTCCCTGGCGCAATTTCTACAGCGGGGGTATCATACTTCTTTAAAGTAATCAAGGCGGTAGCGCTCCGCTTATATAGCCACACAGAAGTGCCGAGGTTTCACCAGAAAGTTGGTCACTGGTTAATTCATACTGGATTACCGAGTAAAGTGAGGGGATTTGAATGAGGCGAGATGCAAGATCTTTTATAGCTGGGGAAGGCGTAAGTGGCTCCTGGATCAATGTTGCACAGAATCATTGCAGGTGTCTTTGGGCGGCGCCATTAATGAGTTGCAGAATGGTCTCCTCCGCAGCAATCTTGCGAAGCGTAGATTAATTTAGATATGGAATTTAGCTAAAAATAGGCATACCTGCAAGAATAAGCGCCGGTACAATGGTGAAGTTTTCCTCCCCGATGCAAGGGCTGCGAGGCCATAGCATTGATCAAAAAGTGCTGAAATGTGAGTATCCATCTTTGAAAGCTCCTGTACAACGAATGGGATTTTCTTAATGCGAAGATGCATGGCTTTAGCCGCCTTTCGTGCCTGGTTCAGTATGCGGTAGTTTGTAGTAACATCATCGTCAGATGAAGAATTGTCAGATGATGCGCCATATTCATCCTCATTGGCATCCAAAATATCTTCTAGCCCAGAGATAAGAAGAGTTGGGCCAGTCAGAATATCACGGATGGCTGATCGCACTTTCTTGTTTGAAATTGCCTGTAGATTAGGAACCTGCTTCACAAGACCTTTTTGTTGGATTGATTGTCGGTAGTAGTAGGCAGTTGCAGTGTTGACGAAAGATTCCGCCGGTTAAATGCCAAAGTTACACCATCGACAATTATAGCTTCAGGGTTCGGTCCACAGGTTGGGCATATCATGTTGTCATCCAGTTGAACCAAGCGAATGTAAGAGAACCACACCGCCCGAAAAAGCTGATCGCCAACGAACGGAATAGGAATACCACGCGCTTGATATCGACGTGAGACGACAGTAACCCAGGATATGAACGGCGTTTCCGACGTAGTGAATTGACTAGTGTAATCGTTCAAGAGGTCATGGGTGAAAAGGGCACGGTTGTTCCAATTAAAGAGTCCAAGTGAGCGACAATCAGGCCCAATGAATCGATGAGTACAAGCCAGGCATTTTTGGACTTGGATCGTACTTTGAATTGCTCCTCCAATGCGTATATCACGCATTTCTGTGTAATGGCTTCCTGGAGTGGATTGACGGTGATCCTCGGAGTTCGACAGCAGCAATTCGAGGCGTCATCCAAAGAAATCACTTCATGAGCTTGGAATATATTGAAGAGTGGGGGATCAAATATTATATTATCACGTCGTATTCAAACCCATGATGGCGGTGGAAGTGGTAGGACTGAGATCGAGTTCTCCGCAGAACTGGCCTGGCGCACAGGGGAACCAGTAGATGAGGATCAGTGTACTGCAATTCCCCTGATCCTGCGTTGCTGTCATGTGCATCAGGATCACCTTCCATATGCTGCCTGAGGGAGTGATGAGCAATGGCGATGTGACTGCAGCTTTTGGCAGATATGTCAAGGGAGCAACTCCAAGTACCCTTTCCGGCATCATCTCCTGTATGTGTTACAACAGCGCGCTGCTTGATTGTTGATGTACGTTCGGAGGAGGGGGGACTGAGAAGGTACTGATATAGATACCATCATTAACGCTTTCATACCGAGAACACAGGAAGGTTTGGTTGAGATCATCTAGAATAATAAGTTGGGGTGTAATCAGAATTGAGCAAAGAAAATACGAAGCAAGAGGAACTCACTTGATATATGTTCGTCGTATCGGAAACTTTGCAGTTTTATAATCTTGCAAATAACGAACATGAAAGCAGACTGCATTATCCTTCCCATGGACATAAGCAGACAGTAGTCTGAACATCGCCGACGGAGACACTTTGCATATGGTACCATTTTGACTGGATGGGAAATTTAGTCGACAAGTTATGGTCTGAGTGTACGAAGCTCACAGTTGCCTCGTCTTTCTGCATATTCCACTGTTCGCAATGAATACGTCGCGCGTGAGCTGCAGGAATGAACATTGATCAGATGCTACAGCATCCACAAAGCTCGCATATCTCCGTTCATCTTCGAGAGGTTCCTGAATAGACTGGGTGTCCGCCTGGTGCAGATCATCGTATAAGTTGGGAAGTGCAAAATTGCTATCATCGGAAACCATTGCAAAGGGCTCGACAGATGCATCATAAGCGATGCTAGGCGGAGTACTGGATTTTGAGTTCGAAGAAATCTGGGTGCCGGTGGTACGTCGAGAACTGGACTGAGCTATACCAGAGGCACGACTTTGCTTGGCCTTTGGGTACGCAGTATTGGGGGAGAATCAGCCACTTCTCTATCTCCGTATTGGACACGGCGAACAGGGGAGGGGAGGCGGTCGTAATGGACACGACGTGCAGGAGATGAGACATTTTCATTGAACGCGACGAACGGAGAAGGGATGGGTTCATATCGAACGCGATGGGTGGGGGAAGGTACAGGATCGTATCGAACACGGCGAGTTGGCGACAATTCTCGTTGATACGGTCCTGTTGGCATGTCGTTCTGGCAGAAGAACGGAGGAACAGGAGGAGGGAAAACTACATTCAGATTGAAAAATCCACAGAAGCTGTGTATGATACAGAGCCCTCCCACTGAATTACAGGCGCAACTTGGGATCGAGTGCACACGTACTAGAGTGCCAACGCCTCCCATAGTCCAGTGCACGCGCAACGTATTGTAGACGCAGCTCGTAATATTGTGTGCTGACACCTGATTACAGACGCGCTTGGAATCTAGTTGCGCACACTGGTTCACGGACACCAGTTGAAATCCAGTACAAGCGTACCGGAGCACAGGGGCAACGCCAGTCTAATCCAGGGCGCACACACCAAATTATAGAAGAGTCCCATGATGTGGTGCATGCACACCAGATAATAGACGTGTCTCTCAATCTAGTGCAAGCGCACCAGATCATAGACGCGACTTGGAATCTAGTGTGAACGCATCAGATTTCAGATGTGACTCACACTGGATTATAGGTGCGACGTGGAATTTAGTGCGACCACAGGCGCGAATTGAAATCTAGCGCACGCGCACCAGATTATAGATGGCATAGCGCAACAAGGTTTGACACAATTTATGGTGTGCTTTGAACGCCATATAGTACTTCCAACCATGGCGTATTTAAAATTCAATCGATTTTATACTAGAATTTAGTTTTCAACGTGCCAAAAAGAAAATTGGCAGGATTGTCAAGGCATCAGCTGCTCAACAGAGTACGGACGTGTTCCGTAATCTGGTGAGCGTGCACTAGATTATAGACGCATCCCATAATCTACTGCATGCACCCCAGATTACGAATGCGAGCTGGAATCCAGTGCGCGCGCGCCAGATTTCGGACGCGTCCTGTAATCTGGTGAGCATGCACCAAATTATAGACGCGTCCCATAATCTAGTGCACGCTCACCAGATTACGAATGCGACTGGAATCCAGTGCGCACGCGCCAGATTTCGGACGCGTCCTATAATCTGGTGAGCGTGCACCAAATTATAGACGCGTCCCATAATCTAGTGCACGCTCACCAGATTACAGACGCCTTTCATTGCAGGCCGCCTCCGTAAAGGACTGTGAGAATTATTTGCGGCATTGCCGTGGTTGTTGGCCCCCAACAACCACGGCAACATACATATTATACTCCTGCAAGCAAGTTATACTATAAAAACAATTTTGTAACCTTTATATGAGTACATTATAAACGTTAGACGCTATTTCAAGTCTATTCCATGCGCTGGATACAATTATGAGTCGCCAATGTCAGTGCGCGGAGCGTGGGAGCCTGACTCGGCATCAGAAAAGCCCAGAGGAGTGAGTGAGTAGAGTACAAGCAAAAGTAAATGAGGAAGTGCGTGAGGGGCCAGAAAGTGCCTGCATTCACTTACGCCACACTGCTTTTCCTCCTTTCCCCGCGTGCTGGAATCCGGTGCACGCTCACCAGATTACAGACGTGTGTTGGAATCCAGTGCGCGCGCACCGAATTTCAATGCGTCCCATAATCCGGTGCACGCTCACCAGATTACAGACGCGTGTTGGAATCCAGTGCGCGCGCACCGAATTTCAATGCGTCCCATAATCCGGTGCACGCTCACCAGATTATAGACGCGTGTTGAGATCCAGTGCACGCGCACCGAATACAGATCCTCCCATAATCCGGTGCACGCTCACCAGATTATGGACTCATGTTGATCCAGTGCAAGCGACCAAATTACAGATGTGTTTCATAATGTAATGCACGCCCACCAGATTACATGCGCGTCTTTGAGTCTAGTACCGGATTACAGATGCTAAACAGACGCACCTACTTAATTACGGATGTGTTGCGCTAAAAAATTGGGCCCAGATTATGCTGCGCTCTGAACGCCATACAGTGCTACCAGGTGATTGGACATTTTGGATTTGATCTTTCCGGTGCACGCACATTAAATTTTGGATGCGCCTCTTAATTGAGTGCACGCGCACCAAATCATAGGCATGACTTGGAATCTAGTTGAGAGAACTAGATTACAGATGCGATTCATGATCTAGTGCATACACACCAGATTATAGACGCGACTTGGAATCTAGTGTAAGCGCACCGAATTTCAGGCGCGACTTGGAATATGGTGCACGCACACTAATTTACAGACGCAACCTGATATATAGTGGAGGCATACTAGTTTACCGACGCGGCTCATGATCTAGTACATGCACACTAGATTACGAATGCGGCTTGAAATCCATTGTGAGTGAACTAGATTACAGACGCGACTTATGATCTAGTGCACACACACTTTATTTCAAAAGTGGCTCCCCGGCAGGAGCGATTTTAGAATTATCACTGCTGTAGAAGTCCTACAGAATCGCCCTACAGTAAGTGGGTCGATCTGGGCATCGACTCTGTGGGCTACTTGCGCTTGTGACGTCCTCGCGTCGATGCCGGACACAGCCGGTGTAATTTCAGTCGTCACAACATGTCACGGGAGTATCTATTACAGCCGGTTACATTTACCGCATACAGTTATTACTTCCTAAATTAGATCATATTAAGCGCCCAAGATGGTGTTTCCTGAAGTCCTCAGTTACTCCAGACATTGTGTAAAGACATAAAGGGTGTACCAAGTAGAACATATTACAATGCAGTCTGTAACATGTGCCATGGACAGACATGGAAAGAGATTGGGGGGGAAGGGGGGGCATGACTTGACGACTCAGCGAGTTGTACTTCAAACATGTTCAAACGATGACAAGGTATAAATTTTCAAACACACTACATACACTCACTCTCAGCTCTCCACCACTCCATTCTCATCTCCAATGTGTACGATCGCTATCCGCCGCGACTCGGGTGTTCTGTGTAGAGAAAAAGACCTCTTAAGGCAGAAGGTACCTGCAGTGATCGCCAAGTTAAAGGGTTGTCCATGGAATTGCTCTTTCTATGTCGTGTAAGTCCATTATTTTGTCTAATATCTCATCACTCACCGTGCTAATGGATAGGCATGAAGCCCACGGCATTGATAATCATTACACGGGTCGCGTATTTCGCGCGGACAGCGAAGGCGGCGACTAACTCGGAACAGCCCACTTCTACACCAATGGACAGCGCCCGATGTTCTGGAGGGGATCCGTGGGAGGTCGATACACAAGATTCGAGGAATTGCGCTTCAAGAGGGAGATTATATTGTAAGTCTCCGCCCTCTTTTCACGACGTTTCTAACACGCTTGCGCAGCGAAAACAAACGAGAGGCCTCCTATCGCGAATGCGAACGCTATCGTAGGACGAACGACGGACGACGCGCAAGGTTCCAGCGGGATGCGAGGGGAGGAGATTTTGGATACGAGGGCCGCCGCAGGTAAGTGTATACCCTGCGTTTGTGACATTTCTGATGTTCCTGCGCAGGGACTCTGCACATGCGACGTCCTCCCGCAGGTGCGACACTTATCTTGGTACGGCCTACGGCCTGCGCGCGAGGGGAGGATGCAGCGACCAACCCTCCTACCACTGCTAAGCGCTGGCCCCACATTTGATGTAATATATGTGTTACACTGTTCTCCTCTTGCTATCTGCTTTCTTGTTTTCCTGTTACCTACAGCACATGTATATATTGGCTGGCCAAAATGTAATATATTGATATTCTGAGTGTAGCTACAATGCCTGAATTCAGCAACGCAAGAATTCAAAACAGGCGTATTCTAACCAACGCCACAAATCCAGTGGAAATTCACTGTATTTCCGGCGCGTTGGAATCCACATCACCCTTCTGGCGATGGCCTACGATCCAGTTCGTACCCACTTTTTCAGGAGCTGGTGCGATCCGGTGCATTTCCACTGGATTTCTGGCTCATCGTGATCAAGTGGCGGGTACACTGCAATGCAGTGGAAGACCTCCACTGCCTCTCAGTGCATATCCACCATATATTTATTCATTATGTCTATTGATACTAACAAAATGCTAGTCCTCTATATCCCGGATGACTACAATAGCTACAATACGCTTTGCAGTGATTTACCGTGGGATCAAGGTTATGATACGTCACGAGGTGGGTTCAAATGCCTACCATGCTGTTACCGTCCATGCTCCGGGTGTGTTCATCGTCGTTGTACATCGTGCGTTTCGCTCTCATGTTCACTGCCCTTTAAGGGTTTTGTTTGTTCACTATAGCCCAGTTTGGGAGCTCGCAGGTTTACCTGCGGGTACCCGGATCTCTTAACTCATTTATTTTGTGCTTTATCTGTAAAGACTAATTAACAATACAGTAGATTTTGCGACTGTCAAATTTTTGTTGGCTCAGACTGTCATTGTCGACGCGTGCGACAGATTTCGGCAAACGCCGAGACGCGCCATCAACGGTTTGTTGATGGTTGACTTTGATGTTCAACCACCACCCGCCTCCTACTGGACACGCTGCCCATCGCCCCAATGGGCCTCAGCGCTCGAGAAAGAAGGGAAAGGGGATGGAGGAAGTAAAGGGAAGGCCCGAGAAGCGGGAGATCCGCCAGGTGCACCCCACAGCACACCCCAGCATACCCCCCACTGACCCACAGCCTCCCCCAACAGCCTACTGCCCCCCATCGCCCCTTGCTCGTTGAAACGACACGCCGGCTGGTGTCTTTTCCTGCCCTCCACCACCCACGACTGCCCCCGCGCGCGCGCCTGACTCCACTCAGCCACGGCCACGTCTACGTAGGCCACGGCCCGTGCACGGTGTGCCCCATTGCACGAAACCACACCCGGCATGCCTCCAGCAGTGAAAACGCGACACCACCAAACACCGGTGATGCGTGGCGGGCACCAGGGCTGGGCCAAGGTGCACCCGGCAGCTCGCCAACGAGAAGATGACGTGACATGTCATCTCCTGGTTGGTGAGGCTTGTCTGTCCCCCTGGCCCCTGCGCCTACCCGCCCCACCCACCTCGCACCTGCTTACGCCCATCACACTTTCCCTCTCACTCCCCGGCCCACCTCATGCTCCCTCATATATGCACCCCCCTCTGATACTCGCTTCTGCGGGAATCTCAGGGGGTGAGTTGGGGCACTGCAAATGCAAGCAGCATGGACAAAAACAGCACGCTGACAGGAGCACCAGAGAAATCAGGCACAAGGGCAGCGGGTGGGCTCGATCGAGCAGCAAACCCGCACGACGGCTGGCAGGCGGCTGTCAGGAGAGGGGCGACTGCACAGACAGGCAGCGAGGACGGCGCATGGGGCTGCGGAAAGACGCCGGTGACGCAACAAGCAGCATGCGCGCGCAAACAGGCTGGGCAGGTACCAACGCGGCAAGCGACCACGACAGCAACCCACACACAGGCGAGGACGCGGAGGCGGCGAGCAATGACGCGAGGGCGGGCACTGCGCAGTCAGGCCAGGGGGGCAGGCTAGTGGGCAGTATGCCGGTGCACGGCCAGTATGCCCATCGCGCGCACAGTAGGCGCACTGGGCAATAATGGCATGCCGATGGGAGCGCGTGGGTATATAGATTAGTGTGGAATGTATTATACATTCAATTTAATAATTTATATTGTTTTTATACATTAAGTACAGGTACCTGCAGGTTTACCTGCGAGTACCTGTGTTGACCCGTCAATGGAAGGTAAACCCACAGGTACCTGCGACCTGCAGGTATTTGACCCACGGATCCGGGTGATCCATGGGAAAATATCTTCGTGGGTGCAGGTATGACTTCTGGGAGTCAAAATACCTGCGGGTACGGGTGCAGGTAACCTGCGGGTGCACCCGTGCTCAGCCCTATTCTTTGTACCTCGATGCTCTAGATGTTGTTCCAGCTCTAAGTCTTGGGCCAATCCTTGCAGCAGCAAATTGAGCAAGGTACTGTACATTGAATGCCCGCTGATAAATAGTGCTCAGCCCGGATCAAACGGAGCGACACGGCGGCTCGACATAAAAGAGCTGAACGACGTCCAAGTCCCTCCTACAGCAGTGACCAGCAATGTATAATAGATAAATCTATGATTTTTTCAAGTCCATTGATAATACATGATGTGAACAATCCAATACATTAATAACAAACACCAAATCCCCTTCGTGCCGCTGAAAACAGGATTGAAAACTCGAAGGTTACAAACATTTGCAATACACCCTTTGAGTACAAACCCACCACAAGGTATTTGAGTAATTTGTAACCAAGTTGTCGGTCAGACAAGGTATGTGGATCAATTGTAATTACCGCGCAAGCATGG